>MU224655.1:1207655-1219269 GCA_018584345.1 Thuja plicata | reverse complement strand
ATTATTAAATAAATATCCTCATTTCAAAAATTGAATTTAATTATTCAAATAATTGAGAAAATACATTTATGAGGTCATATTCTATTTATTTAATTAATTAAATATTCTCTCAAAAATCTTCTCTCCTGTTCATAAATAGAAACTTTGAATTAACTGTGCTTTAAAAGAAAAAGAAAATAGTTAAAATAAAAAAGAAAACAATTAAAAACAAAGAGAAAACAATTTATTGTTTTCTTTTAAAGAAAGCTTGCTAATCTGAACTAGCTTTTTTTATCTATTTTAATTCAAAAGGAAACATTCTATTCTGAGTAGACTCTCAGTCTATAAAAGAACTCTCATTTCTGATTCAAGAATATGCATTGTTAGAATAAAGAATTGCTGCTGCATTTTAGTTCATAATCTCATTTCTATTAAGCTCATTTGCAATAGATTAGTTTCAATTTCTTAGATTAATCTCAATCAAAATAATGTCATAGTTTAATCTGATTTAGATTAATCTTCCATCTTCCATTCTTAGATTAATCTTGTATTACATTGCATTCATGGAGAAAAATCCTTCATTCTTGGATTGGTCTAGGTTGTGAGACTCTCATTCTGAGAGCCATTCAAACCCCCATCTAGATAGGAGGCAACAGGTCGAATCATACAGGCATGTAGGATGAATAAATCATATTCACTTTTGTATGTGGTTGATGAATAAGGACTATGCTGAAGTGTATGGTTGAATAAGAAGGCCACATTTAACATATACAATTATGATATATGGGTAATGCACATGCATTCTGGATCCTTTCCTAGAGCTCATTGCTCAAATGAAAAGCTTTAGGCTATAACCCTAAGGAAGGCTCACTGCCTTACAATATTATGACTAAAATGATGTTGGTCCATTAAGAGGGGGAGGTCAATCATACAAAATCAAATCTAAACACTTAAAACTAAACTCACTGATTCACTCAGTAGAACTGAATACAGTAATAACTGATTCACCAAACAACTTAACAACTTAAACAACCATACATCTCATATATGTTAATCAATCATTCAATCTTAGTAACATCATATTAACATAGTTGACATCATAATTCACTCAGTTGACACTAGATTTAATGAGGAAACCTAATTTGGGAAAAACCTCCATGGGAATTGTGACCCACAATAAAAAGTGTACCTTTTTAAGTACATTTGGTTAAGAACTTATCTTGTTAAAGATTACAAACACATTTGCTAAATGTGACCCTATTAGGGGATTTACCTCAGATTTGTTAAGATCTTCCCCCTGTTAGGAGTGTCCTTGTTAGAGGTCTTTAAATACTCTTTTAGAATGTCACCTACTTTTAGGATTTACAAATAGGACAGTTAAAACCACTCGGTTAAGGGATTTCTCTATTACAAATACTAATAAGCAACAATAAAACTTTGATCTGTAAATATAGAAACTACCTTTTCTTGTATGAGATCATTTATGCTCAATTGAATACTATTGTCACATACTCCAATGATCTCTTTATCAGACTGTAGACTCTTCAATCTCTATTTCTCTATTTTTCTTGGTAAATGTTGTTCTTCAACTTCTTCTTCTTCTTTGTTCTATTTGCCAGCAACATAATCTCTGTTAATTTGTTATTATTTAGATAGACATACATTTTCCTCCTAATCTCCTTAATTATATTTTCCATCATTTGCACTCTGTTGTTCGATCATCTTCTTCATAAATCTCAACATGGTAAACCACTTCACTTTTACCTCGGAACTTGAAATTTTCTTAGAACAATCATAATTAGGTTTAACCGTTTGATCTTTGCCATAGATATTCTCATTGAATTTTCACATTCATAGATCTTTTAACAAAATTTATTTAATTCTTATCTTCATTTAGCTCACCATTGCTTTACATTAAACCTGATCTTATCATCATTTACAATCAATATCTTGTACTCGGTAATACTTGCTTTGCAACTCGGTAATTGTCTTCATTCACTTCTCAGTGTCTAACTCATTTTCAGTGCCTGGTGCTTGAATTTCTCTTGGTGTTCAGTAACTATGACTGCCTTACATAATCTTCTATACCGACCGACTTTGTCTAGCTTGGTAAAGTAACTCTTTTAGTCATAACTTTAACTCTTTGCAATTTTTGACTTAATCAATCAATTGTACAAATTTGATAACATCAAATATATAGTAGAAAACAACTATATTATCATTACTTCATCATTGTATACTCTGTATTTGTCACCCATTTAACTTATCCTCTTAAGATATGGTAACATAATAAAAATCAATTAATCAATTGCTTGACATCAATGACAAAACAATAACTAATCTAACCATTTCTACAATCATGATACTCAATATCAGTCGGTCTTCATCATCTCCATCAGATATTCATTATTTTATTATCAATCTCCCTCTTTGGCATTGATGGAAACCACTATAATAATGTTATAGCAATTGACGATGGAAATACTCAAATACATAAATGAACTCCCTCTTATTTAATATTTTGTTTCCATTTTGATCCCTCAATATGAATCTCCCTCTTGGATAAATATTCTATTTCTTGCAGCATACATTATGATTATCCTTCATTAGTATATAGTAGGAATTCCTACATTCTCTCCCAATTCATCAATATCTCCCTTAAGGATAAATTTCATCTCTCTCTCTCTCTCTCTGAAAATAATTCCAAAAATTTGTACTCCTAAAAACTTGTTCCAATAGTGGATTATACTTGTTATGTACTCATAAAACATTGCATAAAAAAATATCTTCACAACTTCAGGAATCACCTAAAGTGTGTCATATTAACATCAATTCCGTAATAGATATTCTAATGAAATATAGAATCGATCCAGCATGCCTTGTGCTCTTTAGTGAATATTGGATAGGGGAAGAACCCCTAATTTACCTCTGAGATACTCAAAAGAATATTTAGGTATTGGATTTGTAAAGATATCAGCCAATTGTTCCTTTGAATTGACATATTTCAATCTAACATTTTTCTCTTGAACACATTCTCTCAAGTAGTGATACTTGATAGAAATATGTTTGGTCTTTGAATGCATAATCGGGTTCTTTGATATATTAATAACACTTGTATTATCATAAAAAATAGTAATCAGATCTTTGGTCTCTTCTTGCATACCTTCAAGTAATTGTTTAATCCATACTATATTTGCATAGTTCACAGCAACAACAATATATTCTGCCTCAGCAGTAGACTGTGAAATACAAATTTTCTTCTTGATCAGCCATGTAACCAATCTTTCACCTAGAAAGAATGCTCCTCCACTAGTAATTTTCATGTCATCAATGTTTCCAGCCCAATCTGCATTAGTGTAGACTTGTAGATCAAAAGTACATCCTTTCTTGTATGATAAAAAAAATTCTTTTGTGCCTTTTAGATATCTCAAAATTTTGTTTACTGCAGACATGTGTGTTTCCTTCATATTAGAAGAAAATATTGCAACAATCCCCAAAACATGTGCTATATCAGGTCTACTGTGAACAACATACTGCAATTTACCAATCATGGATTGGTAAAGAGTATTATCCACCTCTTGTGTCTCATCTTCTTTAGATAATTTACATCCATTAACCATAGGTGTTCCAACAGGCTTGGAATCTTCCATACCAATGGTTTTGAGGATCTCTTTGATATACTTAGCTTGTGTAATCTAGATCCCTCCAGTAACTTGTTGTATCTATAGACCTAGAAAGAACATAATCTCTCCAATCATTGACATTTCAAACTCTTTTTTCATAATATCAACAAATCCTTTACATGAAGTGTCATTACCTCCAACATAATATCATCAACAAAAATTTCAGCAATCAAAACTTTGTTATCACTATCACACTTCAAGTAAACATTATTGTTATCACTTGTTCTCTAAAATCCTATTTTGATTAGATAAGAGTGCGATCTCTCAAACCATGCTCGGGGTGCTTGTTTCAAACCATAAAAAGCTTTATGTAACTTACATACCTTGTTCTTGTTAGTGTTTTCAATGAATCCTCCAAGTTTCCCAATGTATGCTACTTCTTCAAGTATACATTAAGAAATGTAGAATTAACATCCATCTGATATACCTTGAATCCTTGGTAAGAAGCATAAGCTATAAGTATTCTAACTCCTTCCAATCTAGCAACAGGTGAAAAAGTCTCTCCATAGTCAGTACCTTCTTTTTGTGCATAACCTTTGCAAACCAATCTAGCTTTATTTCTGATAACTTCTCCATGCTCATTCATTTTTTTTTCTAAAAATCCATTTAGAACCAATAATTTTTTTTCTTTAGGCCTAGATACTAATGTCCATGTCTTGTTCTTCTCAATTTGATCATACTCTTCTTTCATTGCTTTCATCTGATCTTAATTATCTAGTGCTTCTTTAAATTTCTTTAGCTCAAATGTAGATATCAAACATGTGTTGTCTCTTACCTTGATTCTATTCATCCCTCCAACATCCTTATTTCCAATAATATTACTCAGGGAATGGTGCCTCCTCACATAATTTTCCAAAATAGGCTTAGTAGGTCTCATTCCTTCAACATCAAAATTTGGTTGTAGAACTCCTTGTTCATCTTCCTCATTGCTAGGTGCTCTCAGTAAGGTATCAGGAATATCAGTTTGTACATATACAAACTTCTCATAATCCTCAGGTTCCTTCTTGCTATCTTCATCATTCCTTTATGCAAATTCATCAACTCTTACATTTTCACTTTCCACCATCTTGGTAGTAACTTTGTTCAAACATTTGTAAGCTTTACTCGTATAATATCCTAAGAATATTACTCCTTCTCCTTTTGAATCAAACTTTCCTTCTCTAGAATCTTTCAAAATATAACATTTGCTTCCAAAAACTTTAAAGTAACTTAAATTAGGTTTGTGTTCATAACAGATTTCATAAGGTATCTTGTTGGTACCTTTCTTCATTTATACTCGGTTCAAGGTACAAACAACAGTACTCACAACTTCTTTCCAAAAGTTCTGTGATATTTAGTTTTCAATCATCAGTGTCCTAGCACAATTAACAATAGATCTATTTCTTCTCTCAACAATCTCATTATGCTATGGTGTCCTCAATGCTGATAATTATCTCTTAATTTCATTCTCATTACAAAACAATGTAAACTCATCAGAAGTAAACTCGCCTCCTCTATCAGATCTTATACATTTCAATTATCTTCCATTTTCTTTTTCAAATTGGGCCTTATAGCACTTAAAAATTTGAAATGCATCAGATTTTTGTTTTAACAACATTATAGACATCATTCTAGAATAATCATCCACAAATAAAATAAAATATTTGTCTCTATAATAACTTTGAGTCCTCATGGGTCCACATAAATTAGTATGCACTAAATCTAAAATTCCTTGTGTAACATAAGTCTTGCTTGAAAAACTAGATTTAGTCATCTTACCCATCTGACATTCTCTACACATAGCATTCTCAGGTTTCTCTAACCTTGGTAGTCCTCTCACTCTATTCTTCTTACTCACTTTGACTAAGATGTCAAAATTAAGATGACAAATCCTTTTGTTCCATAACCAAACATCAACTTTAGCAAACAGGAAACTCTTCATAGAAGTATCAAGATAAAATAAATTGCATTTAGATTTTTCTCCAGTAGAAATCAAACTATCCTTCTTATCAAATACTTTCACCTTTCCATATTGAAATTCCAGTCAGTGACCTATATTATTTAACAATAGATTATATTTTAAGCCTTCAACCCAATAAACATCATCACATCTTGTGTTATTTAGTAGAATTATAGAACCTTTTCCTTTCATAGGATATGGAGCATCATTACCAAATCTAACAAATCCTCCATCATGTTTTTCCAAGGAGATAAACTTAAGTATCTCACAAGTCATGTGATGTGAACAACCACTATGTATAATCCATGTTTCATTATTACTTACTTGTGATATTAGGGCTCTTGGTTCTTCTTCATCAGAATCATCTTTAATAGAAAAATAAATAGCTTCTTTTCCATCATCATAGTCAAATGAATCTTTGTCACTTAGTCCTCCATTAGCAATATGAAAAGATTTCTTACCTTTGTTTTTGTAGTCTTTGAATCTCCTGAGTCTTTTTTCTCAAGTTTGTCATTATCTCGGTTATCTTTCTTTTCCTCCTTATCTTCCTTAGGAAAGCTAGATGCAAAATGACCAATTTTATCACTATTAAAATATTTCAAGGGTAACTTACCTCGGTATTTTCATTTCCCTCTTTTTAGCCTTCTAGCCAAAAAAACTTCAAATTCTCTCTCATTCTCATCATATCCAGTAAATAACTCTTCAAGACCTTTAGTACAACTATAAAATTTCTCACTAGCACTACTCAAATATCCATCTCTGGCTGCAACTTCCCTATCTTTTCCAATCTTTAAGGCAGACTTAAATGCAGATTCAATCTTAGATGTAGTAGGCAAACTATTGTCAAAATCATTTAACTCAATTGCAGTTAACTTACCAATAGTAGCATCCAGTGAAACATTCATTTGGGGAATAGATCTTAGCTCTTGTATAGAAGATACATGAATAGCATAAATCAGTAGTAGGGTTCTTAACATCTTTCTTGTAACATCATCCTTTGTTATGATCCCACCATCTCCTCTTTTAGAATTAACAGTCTCCTTGAGTCTTGTACTGTATTGTATTATGTTCTCTCCTATCATCCTCATAAAGTCAAGTTTACCTCTCAAACTTTCTTCTTTAGCCTTCTGAACATGTTGATCTCCACCATAGGTCAAAATAAGCTTATCCCACTTTTTTTTGAAGTAGTACATCCATAAATTTTATCATATTCCTGGTCGGTAAGTGTAGAAGCAATCTCAATAATAACTTGTGTGTGTTCTTGTTTCTATCTTTTCTCACTGATAGTCAAAGGTTTTAGTATTTGGTGCAACATATTCATTATCAAGAAAATGAAGTCCATATTCTCCTACTCTAGACACATGCAACCTCATTTTACTTTTCCATGTAGAGAAATGATCCCTATTCAGCTTTGGTGCTTCCCTCTTATAAATCTTTATATCTTAACTCAAGTCCTTTTAAACTTATCACTTCAGAGTAAATATACCTAATACCAATTGTTGGTCCAATGAGAGGGGGGTGAATCAGACAAAATCAAATCTAAACACTTAAACTAAACTCACTGAGTCACTCAGTAGAACTGAATACAATAATAACTGATTCACCAAACAGCTTAATAACTTAAAAAGTCATAAATCTCATATATGTAAATCAATCATTCAAACTTCGTAACATAAAATTAACATAGTTGACACTAGATTTAACTCAGTTGACACAAGATTTAACAAGGAAACCTAATTTGGGAAAAAGTATTGTGGGAATTGTGACCCACAATAAAAATTGTAGCTTTCTGAAGTGCGTTCGATTAAGAACTTATCCTGTTAAATATTACAAACATATTTTTTAAATGTGACCCTGTTAGGGTATTTACCTCAGATCTATTAAGATCTTCACCCTGTTAGGAGTGAATTTTTTAGAGGTCTTTAAACACTCTTTTGGAATGTTACCTACTTCTAGGTTTTACAAATAGGATGGTTAAATCCACTCGATTAAGAGATTTCTCTATTACAAATACTAATAAGCAATAGTAAAAATTTGATCTATAAATATAGAAACTAATTTTTCTTGTTTCAGATCCTTTATGCTCAATTGAATACTGGCATCACATACTCCAATGATCTATTTCTCAGACTTTAGATTCTTTAATCTTTGTTTCTTTGTTCTTCTCGGTAAATGTTGTTCTTTAGCTTCTTCTTATCTGTTCAATTCACCAGCAACATAATCTCTATTAATTTATCATTATTTATATAAAAATACTTTTTCCTCTTATTCTCCTTAATTAGATTTTCCATCATTTGCACTCTATTGTTCGATCATCTTCTTCATAAATCTCAACTCCATAAACCACTTCCCTTTTACCTCAGAACTTGAACTTTTCTTGGAACTCTCATAATCAGGTATAACCATTTGATCTTTGCCTTAGATATTCTCATTGAATTTCCACATTCCTATATCTTCTAAAAAACTTTATTTAATTATTATCCTGGTCCAGCTCATCATCACTTCACATTAAATTTGATCTTATCATAATTTACAATCAATATCCTGTACTCGGTAATACTTGCTTTACAACTCGGTAACTATTTTCATTCACTGATCAATGTCTAACTCATATTCGGTGCTTATTTTTTTACTTTTTCTTGGTGTTTGATAAGTGTGAACGACTTACATAGCTTTCTATAATAACTGACTATGTCTAGCTTGGTAAAGTAACCTTTTTAGTCACAACTTTAACTCTTTGCAATTTTTGACTTAATCAATCAATTATACTGATTTGATAACATAAAATATATAGTAGAAAACAACTATATCATCATTACTTAAATATTGTTTGATCTGTATTTGTCACCCATTTAACTTCTCCTCTTAAGATATGGTAACATAATAAAAATCAATTAATCAATTGCTTGACATCAATGACAAAACAACAACTAATCTAACCATTTCTACAATCATGATACTCAGTATAACTTGGTCTTCATCATCTCCATCAGATCTTCATCATTTGATTAATGAATGATCCATATAGAATTTTTTGAATTATATTAGTGACATCTACCTTATGTCTGATACAACTCCAGTGTAGCACAATGCAGATCTCTGTCCAACCCCTTATTGAAACACTTAAGATTCTCACTGAATCAGACTCCCCCTTTGCTAGCCACCTCTAACATCCACATTCAAAATTTTCACCATGAATTTTCCCTAATTCTGTTGATTAAATTATGTTTATCTGATGGAGAGGATGAAGATCGAGTGATACCTAGTATCATGATTGTAGAAATGGTTAGATCAGTTATTGTTTTGTCATTGATTTCAAGCAATTGATTAATTGATTTTTATTGTGTTACTATATCTTAAGAGGAGAAGTTAAATGGGTGACAAATACAGATCAAAAAAGGATGAAGTAATGATGTTTTAGTTGTTTTCTACTATAGATTTGATGTTATCAAATTGTTATGTTTGATTGATCAAGTCGGGAACTGTATTGAATTAAGTTATGACAAAATGTGATACTTTACCAAGCTAGACTGAGTTAGTCAATGGAATTTTATATGATTCAGTTATAGTTACTGAGCATTGAGCACTAAGAAACAAGAGCAAGTTAGACACTGAGAAAGTGATGAAGTCAGTTACCGAGTTAGAGAGCAAGTTTTACCGAGTACATTATACAGATATTAAATGGTGATTTAATGTGAAGCTATGATGAGATGGATGTGGAAATGAATTAAATGAATTTTGTTACAAGATCTATGAGTGGTAAAATTCTATATGAATATCTAAGGTGGAGATCAAGCGGTTTAACAGAAAAGTGAAAGTTTCAAGAAAAGTTACAAGTTCTGAGGTAAAAGTGATTTGGTTTACTGAGTTGATAAATTGAAGAAGATGATCGAATGACTAAGCAAAAAGGAAGGAAAATAAAATTAGGGAGATTAAGAGGCATACGTATGTCTATATAAGGAATGAGATTTACACAGAGGAGAGAGTACTAGCGATTTGAGAAAAGAAGAAAAGAAGTTGAAAAACAACATTTACCAAGCAGAACAGAGAAAGACAAATCAAAGAATCTATAGAATGAGAAGGAGATAAATGGAGTATATGATTCTAGGATTCAATTGAGCATAAAGGATCTGATTCAAGCATAGTGAGTTGCTAACTTTTAGAGATCAAAGTTTATTTTTTATTATTAACATTTGGAACAGAGAAATCTCTTAATCGAGTTGATTTGATAGTCCTAACTATAAAACCTAGACTTAGGTGACATTCCAAAAGAGTGTTTGAAGAAATCTAACAAGACCAATCCTAACAAGGGGAAGATCTTAAAAAATTGAAGGTAAATCCCCTAATAGGGTCACATTTAGCAAATGTGTTTGTAATACTTAACATGATAAGTTCTTAACCGAACGTACTTCACAAGAGTACAATTTTATTGTGGGTTACAATTCCCACAAAGGTTTTTCCTAAATTGGGTTTCCTTGGTAAATCCAATGTATATGAGTTATATCATGTGTGAATGAGTTAATCTGATGTTTCTAAGTTTATATGATTGACCACTTCTTATATTATTTAGTAAATTGGTTTTTTATTGTATTCAGTACTTACCGAGTGAATCAATGAGTTCAATTTTGATTTTCCTGATTCACCCCCACTCTTAGTGGGATCAACAATTAGTATCAGAGCCTTGTTACTCTAAAGTGTTAATTTTAAAGGACTTGAGTAAGATCTAAATATGTATAACAGGGAAACACCAAAACTGAATAGGGATCATTTCTCTATGCGAAAAACTAGAATGAGGTTGCATGTGTCTGGACTAGGAGAATATGCACTTTACTATCTTGAGAATGAATATATTGCACCGACTACTACACCTTTGACTATCAGTGAGAAAAGATAGGAAGATGAGAATACATAAGTCATGATTAATATTGTATCTACACTTACCGACCAAGAATGTGATGAGCTTGAGGGTTGTACTAATATGAAATAGATGTGGGATAAGATTTTTTTGACCAATGGTGGAGATCAACATGTTAACAAGGCTAAAGTAGAAAGTTTGAGAGGAAAATTTGACTCTATGAGGATGAAGGAAGGAGAGAACATATTAAAATATAGTACAAGTCTTAAGGAGACTATTAATTCTATCAGATGATATTATGGTAACATAATAGAGGATGATGTAACAAGAAAAATTTTAAGAACCCAGCTATCAAGTTATTCTATTCATGTATCTTCTATACAAGAGCTGAGATATATATCCCAGATGAATGTTTCACATGATGCAAATATTGGTAAGTTAATTGAATTTTAACTTAGTGATTTTAAAAATAGGGCATCTTCTATTTCTAAGGTTGAATCTACATTTAAGTCTATTTTAAAGATTGGAAAGGCTAGAGAATATGCTGCTAGAGATGGTTATTTGAGCAGTGCTAGTGAAAAATTCTATAGTTGTACTGAAGGACTTGATGAGCTAGTTACTGAATGTGAGGAAAATAAAAGATAATTTGAAGCTTTTTTGGCTAGAAGGATACAAAGAGGCAAAGGAAAATACCAAGGTAAGTTACCCTTGAAATGTTTTAATTGTGATAAGATTGGTCACTTTGCATCTAACTATCTAGAGAATGATAAGGAGGAAAATAAAGATAAGGAAAAGAGAGAAAACAAATTTAGGAGATTCAAATATTACAAGAACAAAGGTAATAAATCTGTTAGAATGAATTTAGAATAACTGAGAGGGGAGGGGTGAATCAGTTATCCTCAGGTCTAGATGTAGTAAAATAAAACTTTCTGTACTTTAGATCTACTTGGCAATAGTAGCATAAGTCAACAACTTTAATCATGCATTTTACTGTCAATTGAAATTAACTTGTAGAAACATAATAGTAAAGCAAACCATAAGCATTCACACAAGTTGACACAAGTATTTAACATGGAAACCCAATATGGGAAAAACCACCAGTAACATGCTACCAAGTATTCACTCTTCTAAAGTGATGCCCTATGAGGAGCCAACCCT
>MU224655.1:1184473-1201542 GCA_018584345.1 Thuja plicata | reverse complement strand
TACAATAACACACTGCTAGGTGTGACCTGGTTAAAGGATTTAATCACCCTGTCAGGAGTGGCCTTGTTAGAGGACTTAGAACATTCCAATCTAAATGTCACCTTGTTAGAGGATTTATACAAATGATGGTTAGGTCAACCTTGTTAAAGGATTTAACTGATACAATTGTTAGAAAGTAATTAGCAATTGTGATCTTGTACATACAACTTACTTTTCAAATTCAGATCCAATTACAGCTCTAATGTTAACTTACTGGATAGCCTGCATTGTCATTTCAACCTCCTAATCTGCTTGGAAATCCTTCAAGCAATCACACATGCAACTCTCTACTTCTGTATTCAACCTTCTCTGCCAGATTATGCTAAACAGTAAATCAACTATGCAACTCTTTTGCATTCACCTTTCATTCAGCAGCACTTCAGCATTCTGCATCTACTTCTGCATTATCTATGAATAACCCCTTGAGGTTATCATATACCTCTCTTTCTAGGTCAGATAAATCTTTTTCTGCTTAAACAATATCGTAGATCTTAGGTTAGGTCAGATCCAATAGATTATCTCATCTTTGCATTCATTTACTTCTCCAAAGTAGTCTCTAATTAAATCTTGAAACCATGCTTTAATTATGATTACCCATACATTAAATGATGTGGATCAATCTTTAATTAACATTACATATCCCAATAAAATCAACTAAGTCGGCCAGAGATCTCAAATGTCATCATTAATCAAACTTCTGTAAGTCGGCCATCATTACTATTTTCACTCAGCAATTTCAATGTTGCTCGGCATTGATCAACTTTTTCTTGTCACGAACAACTTTACTCGGCACAAGCAACTTTTCTCAGCACAAGCAACTTTGCTCGGCACTAAATAGCCAGAAAAATTGTCTTCAAAAGATAAATAATTAATTGCTTTGTCAGAGTGATAACTGATCAAGTACCCTCTTATTTCCTTAACTCAACCATTCACTTGGTCTTCTTGTTAAATCGTCTCCATCAACAATAGACATGGTACTCAAATAGATAACAATAGTATCACCAGTAAAGGTTCGACATCAATGACAAAATAAACAATTGCTTGCATTGTCACTTTCCAACAAAATCTTGTGGTCTTGCTAATGAAGGACAAAGTGATGATGATTCTAATGAGAGAAATGAGGAAAAATATATTGTTTATGTTGCTATAAAAGATGTTTCTGATGAAGAAACACCTTGAGCCCTAATATCACAAGTAAGTAAGAATGAAACATGGATTATTGATAGTGGTTTCTCACATCATATGACTGGTGACACACTTAATTTTATTTCCTTGGAAAAACATGATGGAGGTTATGTTAGATTTGGTAATGATGCCCCATACCCTGTGAAAGGAAAATCATATATCATTTTGTTGAATAACACAAGATGTGATGATGTCTATTGGGTTGAACGATTAAATTATAATTTGTTAAGTGTTTCACATCTTAACAATACAGGTCACCAAATGGAATTTCAATATGGAAGAGTGAAATTATTTGATGAGAAGAGAAATCTAATTGCTACTAGAGAACAATCTAAAGGTAATCTATTTTGTCATGATACTTCTATGAAGAGTTGCCTATTTTCTAAATTTGAACATGTTTGGTTATGTCACAAAAGGATTTGTCTTGTTAATTTTGACAACTTAATCAAAGTGAGTAAGAAGAATAGAGTAAGAGGATTACCGAGACTTGAAAAACCAGAGAATGCTATGTGTAAAGAATGTTAGATGGGTAAGATGACTAAATCTATTTTTTCAAGAAAGACTTATGTTACACAAGGTATTTTTGATTTAGTTCATGTTGATTTATGTGGACCAATGAGAACTCAAAGTTATTATGGAGACAAATGTTTTATTTTATTTGTGGATGATTATTCAAGAATGATGTCTATAATGTTCTTAAAAGAAAAATTTGATGCATTTCAAATGTTTAAGTGGTATAAGGCCTGAGTTGAAAAAGAAACAGGAAGACATTTGAAATGTTTGAGATCTGATAGAGGAGGTGAGTTTACTTTTGATGAGTTTACATTGTTTTGTAATGAGTGATCGGTTCTATTAAGGTATAAAAACTTAGGCAGTTACCATGACCCAGGGATTGGACATCCGACTGAGCAGCTATCCTCCTTTATAGAAACTCATTTCATTTATCAACCCAAGGACGTATTACTTGAAACAAGACAACAAATTATACGCACCAATGATTCTTACTCAGACCACACTATGGCTGTAGGAAACAAATTGCTTTGAAAGGAAACTATTCTATAGTTGCAGGAAACAAATTTATTTGAAAGGAAACTATTCTATAGTTTTAAAGAATTCTAGAAAGGAAATGCATAAGTGAAAGCACTTGAAGGAACACTAAAACTTGGAAACACAAAGACATGAAAAAAAATTATAATGCTTCAACAATTCTGCCTCTTTGGCTGTAGGAAGTACTAAACTATCTTGTGGCTTTGGCTACAGGAACTGTGTTAACACCATAATTACAATACCAAGATGCAGGAAACTTAAACTATATGAAAATGATCCTAACTATCTAACACAGATTCCTCACCAATTGGGCCCCCTTGAGTGAGTATCCAAACTTGATTATACTGAACTAAAGATTAACACTTCATTTTCTATTGATCAAAGATGAATTACAAGATTTAACTATAAAGCAACAAAATGTAAACTATAACTAATAACGCCCTCCTTCTCACGTAGGAGAAGGTCTTTACTTAAAGAAGAAAAAACATCTAACTGCTATCTAATCATGCCATAGAGATAGGAAGAGCTTTTATTAAAATCCTATTAAACATGAAAGGAAACTATAAAATTGGAGATAGAATAGATCTAGGAAAGAGGAAAGAATTGTTTTTAACAACAAATCTAACTTCCCACTCTCTCCTAGATTTCTTCAAAGAATTCATTATGTTGTCTCAGTCTTTGCTCAACCATTTCCACCTTGATCACCCTGGATCCACTTGTTGGTGTTGCACTTGAGGTTTCTCCTTGTACACCTTCTGTAAGATTGGGTTGAGCGTCCAACACATGGGCATGTTTTACCTGGTCAGGGAAATAGTTGCTAAATTTATGCGTTGAACTCTAGATGTTAGGATAGAGACATTCATGATAGAAAACACCAAAATATGCATACATCATTCATGTTTAAACAACTAATTCATTTCAAAGAGACATAACCATAATTCCAAAGTAAGTAATATAGCATTTTCATCCAAGCATAGTGTATTTAAGTGTCTTTAATCATAACATAGGTATCGTGGAAGTATGCCACATAATAGAAAATATGAGTAAAAAGTATTTGGAAAAGTATGATGAAAGTAGGGAAAAGATCTTAGTAAAAGCTATCCCAGGGCTTTCAAAATATGGCATTAATATGCCTTATCATTTCTACCCCCTACAAAGATTAATATCTGACCTCGGGAACTGAAACATTTTGGATCTTTTCAAGTACTTAAATATCTCCTTCCTGAGTCTCACCGCTCATGGAGGTGCCCACCCGCCATCAATATCCATTGGTGCACCCCATTTTAATCTGCCGACTCATCTCCAATTGCTCATCTACTTCATTATCAACAAAGATGTATAGTGGCCATAAGAGAAGAGGAGGTTCAAAGGAAAGGGGAAGCCACTTCTCAGGTCAAGGTTGCCTTCCCAGGCTTATGTACCATTGGACTTTTTGCATTGCAACTCTTAGGTTGATAAGGCTGTGAGGTACAGCCTTTTTTTGTGTCAATGTTAATATGTCCCACCTCTGTCTTAGTCCCTCTACTTCTCTTTTTCCATCTTATAAGGAGAGTCACTCAAATTCTTCAAATACTTCTTCCTTGTTACCCAGAATCCTTTTTCTATGTGTAGAGTCCTTCATTCCATTCACTATCTCCATCTAATCACAATATAACCTGTTATCACTTTTTCTTGTAGAATCAATTAAAATAGAAATAAATGCCCAACCCTTAATTCCCAATTCAGATTCATACATGAACAAGGCTAATAACAAGGATATAATCCTTCTTCACTTTGAGCTCCAAAAATTCAGGTGGGTGTACCTATTTTCATATTCAGTAAGTGACTTAGAATCTAGCAGTGGATCAAGGATTCATGATCCTTCTTCTTTTTAAGTTCTTAGAACTAGGAAGGCTAACCTATTGATTCTCTCTCTAAGGAATCATCAAAATGAATTGCACTTCTCAATATAATTAGCTAAGCATCCACATATCTTGACAATAGAAAGTAAATATTTCCAATATTTGATTGGTTGATGATAATACTACTATTTAGAACTTGACCAGTGTCTAACTCCAGGCCATAGCGTCATAATGAAAACATACAGTCATCAAAGATAATAAATTTAACACAAAAATATCTTAGATAATACGCCTTGCAGACTATCCTCTCATTCTCATATCCCTGTATCAAATTCTTGCACAAACCTTGACCCCCTGGAATTATTAGTAAGATTTAAACAGTCCTTGATAACAACTTACTAATAGAAACATAGTTACCTTGCAACTAATACATTTAACATGCCTTACACATTAAACATACAAAGGATGAATAAAATTAAAGAAGACATCAACAATTTGAGACTGGAAATTCCATTCTATTTTATTAATAACCTTCTAATTTCAATACATTTAGACTGATTGTAAACTTGAAAAACTAGACACCATTCAAAAGCCTGCTTTGCAGTTTTGATTTTACCATCTCCTTACAATACAATAAAACCTGATTCTTATAGATAACCTTATTCATCTTTGAATCCTTTTGGAAAATAAGGATGCAACAAGCTTTGGATGACTAGGCTACAGGAAAAAATTTACACTTCACAGATAAGACAAAAATCAAGTGGAGAGAATAACAGTTCTTTGTTACAAGTTATATAGTCCTTTTTCTCATGACCACCTGAATGCTTGAAACTACCTTGAGGTTGTTAGGTCCTTATCATCTCGGATTTTTTATCTTCATTGATGCAGAAACCTATACTTGCCTTTGTTTACACTGCTAGGCATCATTGGTGCATGTTTTCACTCCTACAGTATTACTTTATGTTATTGGGGTGACTATACCATATTTTATTACCCAGATGGTAAATACCTCATCATTCAGCCAACTGAAGCTGAGAACCTCATCCTTTTTCTGTTGAACTCCTCCCAATCAACACTAGCTTTCTCAATCTCTGATTCCCAAGATTCAAAAAATTCCCTGGCCTTGTTGAGAATGTCAATGGTTAACACAAACCAACCTGTGTTTTCCAATGTAACAATACTATTTGTCTTGTTGGTAGTGTTTCATTCAACTTCCTTAGCCATAGGGCTTCATTCTTTATGTCTCCATCTTTTTTGAACATGTTAGGGAACATGTCATATCTATCTCTAGAGAATTCTCCTCTCAAGGTCTCTATCTTTTTTATAACAATATTTTTCTTGGTGTCCAGGTCTGCCATCAGTTTAAGACATTTCCAAGTCCTTGTCAAGATGATGTCAATGTTATTATGCTCCTTTGAGGTGGAATAGAATGACTTTATATGGGATTTCTTCCTTTTCTAGCTATCAATTATTAAGCCCCAATGCTCTTTATCTTCATCATGCTTGCTTATTATGCTGAAAATTTTCTTTCCCATCAAATAAAGACTAGCAAGTTTGACTTCACTAGCACACCTCTTAAGGTTAAAGTATATCTTATTAGAACACCTCTGCTTCAGTAATTATTTAGCTTCTTTATATGCAGGGGATTCCTCAAGATTATTTTTGTCTTCTTCTTCCAACCTTGATCTTTCAATAATCAACCTGTTCTTTACAGCCTCTAATTCTGCTTTCTTAGCATCAATAATTTCTTGGGTAGTAGGGCCTACTAGTTCAGGGGATGGGGGGTAAGTCACAAATGGGCTGGATGATGAGGGTTGGTGAGGTTCCTAAGTAATCATCACCTGGGTTATTAATTGAAATGTCTGCCTCCCCTCCAGAACTGCTATCCTATTGTCATTTTGTAGGGATTTAACCCTTTCATCATTATATGCCTTCAATACAAATTCATATTTTTGATTCAGGATATTATAAGCCTCTTTCTCCTTTTTAGCCACCCTTAGGTTTAGATTAGTTGTTTGAAGGACAAGGTTTTTTACCTCAGTACCTGAGGTATCAGAAACTCTTTTGACAATGAGGCTTCCTGCATCCTCAATTTTATCATCTTCTTTCTCTCATCTTCTATTTTTTTTCTTCATGGCCTAGATTGCTAGGGCTACATGATTTTCACTAAACTGGGCACCAATTGATGTCCCAAAAGTGCACAATGGTTTTTCCTCCTTTCTGACAACATCAAAGACTACCACATCAGCTAAGTCCCACTAAGGTAGGATGAGGACTCCCTGTTTCTTGACCAATTCTCTACCCTCTTTAGAGGTAATTTTGTTGAATCTAAACACTAGCTCTTGCTTGACCTCCTTTTCTATATCATCTTTAGTATGATTTGGTTGACCTTCCTACAAATTTTGGCATTTATTATTGAACTCATCAATGTGAATTCTCCACAGAAACTAAATGAAGGCCCTAGTCTTGACAAAGTTGTCTTCTGACAAGAACTCCTCACTGGCCTGCTTAGTCAGAGGATCTAGTTCTTTACATGTGAATTCTGCCACTATGAGGTTAGTAGTTGTATGCCTAGGTGCCTCTGGAATCCCTTTTTTTAATTCTTGGGTAGTAAAAAAAACTTTTCCAGTGTTCCTCATTTGAACCAATTTCTCAGCAATGGCTTGGTCATCAAAATGCATAGGCGACTGGGAGGGAGAGTACAACTCACTCTCTTGCTCTTTTCCCTCCACCTTTTGTTTGTTGGGAGAGGGCATTTCTTGGGCACTAGTACTTGCTGGCCTCTTTCCTTTATGTTCAGAAGGTTTATCAACTTTGGGCATGATAGTAGTTTACCCTCTCCTCTTGTAAACCACATAGCTCCCTGGTGGGACTACATTTCCTTGTGAAATTTTGCTCAAAATATCATGAGCCTTTTCCGGTTCAACTTCCATTATCCTCTATCTCTTCTTAGTGAGGGTGTGCATGATTCCCTCAAATAAAGTCATTAGGGACTCAATTTTCTTGGACCAAGGGAAAAATTCCTTCAAAGGATCATAAGATCTATAAAAATTGTGCACATAGTCCAAAGACTTCTTGTACACCAGCCATTTCTCTTTCCTAACCTCTTGGTCACCTAGATCAACAACATTTCTAACAATATCCTAAGGGAAATTAAACTGGTGTTCTAAAGTTAAGCACTTGGTTCTTTTCCCAAACATGCCCATTATAAAATCCTCATTGTCTGCACACCTGGACACATACGTTGCTAAGTGGTAAGGTTCAAAATACTTATCAAACTGTGCCCACCCACCCTTTACTATGATGAAATGATGGGTTCTTGTGAGAGTGGGGAAAATGCTTCCCTTCATTTTTCTTGTTAGGGCTTCCTCCTGTAGTCCACCCAACTGTCTCAAAACCTCTGCAATTCCAATTTTTTAAAGGCACTCTGTAGGGCAAAACATTGGGTGTTCCCCTGAATCCATAAACCCTAATCACTATAGAAATAGGGTATAAAATTAAATCTCCCCAATTATGGGAAATTTTCAGCTCTGGGGCAAACTCCACGGGTTTTAGCAACCTCATCATGTCTGAATGGATCCTGGAATTCTGATTGCACAACAATGACCTAAGCCTAGTGCAAAAAACCCTGTCAAAGTATACATAACTAGCTTCTTTTCTATCCCATGATAGATTAGCACTCCACTTCTGAACAGGAAAGTCCTCATCACCTTGGAACTTAGTCAGGTCCATCTCATCCTCAAAGAAGTCAACATTATTGAAGAAAAAAATATGCATCATAAGGGAATACCATCCCATTGGCTTAAGTATATTACTGTCTTGGATACCTGCCAAACCCTCATGCATTTGTTGGGCAATGTAAGAGGCATAGAATCTGAACCACCATGAGCATTATATGGACATACATTGTTACTTATTCATCTTCTCCTAGAACATGGCACAGGTCACTATACATTTTCTTGGCCTTGCCATTGAAATAATCCAATTTAAATGGTTCTGGTGTGTTAGGCCCTACTACAATCAGGTCCCCTATCATGTTAAAGTATCGCTTCAAGGCCTCATTTCTATAATACTCCCTCTAGGTCTGGTATACTTCCTTAAAGTATTCAAAGTTAATATCAACCATTTGTTTTGAAGTACCACTCAACTTGAAAATTCTTCTAATTTCATCAGCTGAGACAGTCAACAAAACATTTCCCTTTGTATCCCTGGATACTTTTTCATAAGTGTTGGCAATTAGAGTAAACAAATCTATATCCATGAATACCCCAGGTACTATAACCTTTCCTACATCCAAGTCCCATATGTTACAATCTCGGGTAGGAGTGTTTCTTTGGCTATATCTAGTTCTAAATAGAGTTAGACCATTTAGACTGGTTTTAACATCTTTGGCCCACCTACCCGAGTCATACAAGCCTTCTCCTATTTTAAAACGGGGATGTGATGGGACTATTCTCTTGATCTGGGTTGCATCACCCGTGGATCCTTTTAATTTATACAATAGATCCTCCCTAACATTTCTCTTCTAGTAATCTACTTCTCCAGAGATTTCAATCCTAGGGGCCATTCTGAACCTAAGGATTTTTGCTGAGATGAAATCCTGGTTTGAAATGATAATTATGAAAGCTTTTTGAATTGTAAATCTTACTAGGAACTGAATTTTTCTAAATTAGAGAAGACTTACCTATTGTACAATTCTTTCATGAGGAGATGAATATCTCTGCAAATCTATTCTTTCCTTGAATGACTTCGGTAAATTATTGCGGCTTCAAGTTGAATTAACCAGTTTTATGGCTTCAATCAAATCAATCATTCATATTGAATTCAATTGGAGTGGCCACACATTCTACAATCAATTTTCCAACTTCAAAATCGTGGCTTAACGGCTCACTAAAACTTAATTTAACAAATTTGAATTTAGGTCATAGATCTTAAACAACATCTCTTCCATCCGACGGTTCTCTTCTTTTCCTGGAAACAACTGTTCACCTAGGACACGTGTTGGCACTGCTTAATCGCTTGTCCATTAGATTTCATTCACTTTACCTTTAAGCGATTAAGTGAACCATGTGATATTTTTACATTTGCACCCTTATAAACATGACTTTTGTACTATACTTGACCCACCTTTTATGCCACATGTCCCTCAGACTTAATCACTTACCCATTAGATATTGATCGGTTTTCCTTCCAAGCGATTAAGCCAGCCGTTGATTCTTTCCAACATGCCATGCCTTTAACATGATAAATACATTGTATAGAACTCTTACAACTTCAAAAAGGCCCATGTAGGACACATGGTGTTCAGACTTAATCACTTAAGCAATAGATGTCAATCAACTTTTCTTTAAGTCATCAAGCGAGCCGTCAGATCTTTTTAAACATCTCCAAACTTCATCCTCTGGCCAACTTCACCTTTAGTGGACTACATGTCATCATCCTGACACATGTCA
The DNA here is from genome assembly GCA_018584345.1 of Thuja plicata. Classification (NCBI taxonomy): domain Eukaryota; kingdom Viridiplantae; phylum Streptophyta; class Pinopsida; order Cupressales; family Cupressaceae; genus Thuja; species Thuja plicata. The sequence continues at coordinate 1,191,977 of MU224655.1, read as the reverse complement.
GCACCACTTAATGGCTTAAGTGTCAGATCTCAATTACTTTGAAGTTTATCCATTAAGCTGACCGTCGGATGAAAAATAAGTTAACTATACTTTAATTATCACTAGCTCTGAATATCCGGGTCCACTAACTGCCAGATGTCAACACCACTTAATGGCTTAACTGATAGATGTCAAGCATCTTGGATATAATGAATTAAGCCCACCATTAGATATTTCTAAAATTTAGTCACCTTTATGCTGCCTGTGATAGGACCCACATTTTCTTCTAAGGACATGCATCACTCAGACTTAATCACTTATGTGATAGATGTTGTGCATCTTAGGGGCCAAGCCATTAAGTTGACTGTTTGATGAAACAAAACCTGCATGATTGTTAACAAAGAATATTTTTGACCACCAGACTTACTAAGGACATGCAGCATCATGGCTTAATGACTTAAGGTATAGATCTCAAGCATCTTCGCTGCTAAGCCATCAAGTGAACCATTGGATCAAGTCCAACTTGCATGTTTCTTTAAATAGCTTCCAAAAGTATTGGGCCCACTAGGACACGTGTCCTCACGGTTTAATCGCTTATACGATAGATCTTTCACATCTCTAGGCATCAATGATTAATCAGGCTATTGGATCAAAAGACATTTTTTCACCACATGAAACATTAAAATAAAAGGCTCTTCTCAGCGGCATGACTTAGGAAATATTAAAGTGGTTAGGATAACACAAATTTAAAACATGACCCTTTTAAAGATAAACACAAGACTTAGGATAACTTAAGTGACTGGAAAAAGCAACATGGAAATAGAACCCGCCAATACACTTAGGGTTTTTTAGATTCAAATTTGAACAAGGTTATAACATAGACTTGGGGTTTTAGACACTTTTCACCATTTTCTCAGGGACATGACCCTTTATAGTTCAAATTTTAGGGCCATTCTTTAGCAAGACTTGACAATGTTATAAAGAAATGACAAATGGGACTTCAAACAAGAATAAGACATACTCAAAACTAGATATATACCCAACAGTGGCTCTCTCTGAGGATTCTTAAATGCAAGATTATACCAAGAAAATAGATTTATGGAACAAGTAGACCAAAACTGCACAAACCTAAAAATGGAAACAAACACACAACTGAAGGAAACACACCTATACATATGATACAACCCTACTGTGCATGGAAAATTTTAGATCAATTGAAGAAATTTTTCTAAAACGCTCCATGCACTGGCAATTCCTGTTCCTCACCATTCATACTCTTTAGGAGATATGAGTCCATTCCAAAATTTTGATGAATGACAAAAGGTCACAACCACAATGACTCAATTTTTTTTATGTTTTCCTTTGTCTTCACCTCTGGCATTCCACTGCAATACCAAATCACTAGGCTGAAATTTTCTTTCATCAGCCCTCTTGTCAAAGAGGTATTTCATTTTCTTTTGCATTTTAAAATTTTCTCTTTGACTTTCCGTTCTCACTTCATCCAATTCAACTAATTGAACCATTCTTTCTTCCATGGGTTCAGGTATCTCAATTTTTTCCTCCTGGATGAATTTATATATTGGGAGCAAATTATTAATTGGAATTCTTGACTAAAGACCATATACCAGTTCAAAGGGAGACTTTCCAATAGCCTTTTTGATAGTAATCCTATCTGCCCATAAAGAAATTTTTAGCTTGGAATGTCAGACTCTTTTGTTATTTTCTAGGGTTTTCTTTAAAATTTGCAAGAGATTATTATTGCTAGATTCAACTTGACCATTGGCCTGTGGGTGGTATGGGGATGAATAGGACATGAAAATTCCCAAATTGTAGCAGAAATCTATGAATTCTTCATATCTAAAACACATGGCATTGTCCATTATCAACTTGATTGGGACACCAAACCTTGTGATCACATTATTCATCAAGAAATCTATAACTACTATGCTTGTTCTCTTTTGGCGGGAATTGCCTCTACCCACTTTGTAAAATAATAAGTTATTAGTAGAATCCAACTATGCCCCCCACTGGATTTCTTAGCAAAATCTCTAATGAAGTCCATTCCCCACATGGAAAAGGGGGCTTCTGCCACTATAGGATTTAATAATAAAGCTCCTAAAAACTTCATTTTGTTTTAGAATCTTTGGCATGGTTCACACTTTCTAACAAAATTATAAGAATCCTAGAATAAATAGGGCCAATAGTATCCATCTCTCATAATTTTATGAGATGTTGATCTGGCAGAGTAGTGCCCTCCACACATTCCTGCATGCATCTCCTTCAAAGTCTTTTAAGATTTCCCCTTGTCAAGACATAGCAACAAGATTCCATCTTTGTTTTTCCAAAAAAGATCACCATGCATCAAAACATACTTCTAAGCCTGTAATTTCAGACTTCTCTTTTGGTTATCAGTCAAATCCTCTAGACATTTGGCATTTTTCAAAAACTACACAATGTTGGAATACCAAGGTTTCTTTTCAATGCTTGTAATACAATTTTCATGTGCACTGACATTGTTGAATTGAACTAGGTCTAAATTATCTTGTATCATTATATTTTCCAACCCCAGTCCTCTTACCAATTTTGTGATGTGGATTTTTAGATCAAACTCCTAAACTTTGTTTATCCACTTGCACCTTTTTCCTGTCACTTCATTTTGAACAAAAATATCTTTGACAACAACATGAGGAACATAAGCTCTTACCATTTCACATACCAGATAAGGCCTGAAGGCCTTGAATACTTTCACCAAGGCATAAGCCTACTTCTCCATCAACTGGTAATTCAACTCAACAGCCTGTAAAGACTTGTTGAAAAAGGCTATTGGATGTTCAAATCCCTCAACATCTTTCTGTAATAGGACTGCAGCGATTGTGTGGAAAGAAGCAAATGTGAAAAGAGAAAAGGGCTTGGTGTAGTTAGGGGACACTAAAATAGGAGCTTCTTGAATGTCTTGTTTTATTTTTTCAAAGGATGATTGTTCATCTTGGTCCCATTCAAACTTCACATCCTTCTTCAACAATTTGACAATGGGTTTAACCAATTCTGCAAAATTAGCAATGAACCTTCTTAAAAAATTAATTTGTCCTAGAAATGACTGTATACCTTTCAAATTCTTAGGGGGAAGTACCTTTTGAATAGCTTCTACCCTTTCAGGGTCTATTCTGACTCCTTCTTTTGATACTATATGTCCTAGAAGTTTTCCTTCAGTAACAACAAAATGACATTTTTTAGGGTTTAAAGATACCCCATATTCCAAATCTTTTATCATGACCTTCTCTAGGTCATTGTAGTGATCTTCTGCCCTTTTTGAGAAGGTTGTTAGATCATCTTGATATACTACCATTAGAACATCTATAAGGTCTTTGAAAGCCACATCCATAGCTCTTTGAAAGGTTGCACCAGCATTTTTCAAGCCAAAAGGCATGCGAGCATATACATAATTGCCCTAGGAAGTAGTAAATGTTGTTTTGAATTGTTTAGATTCTTTAACCAGCACTTGATTATACCCTAAAAAACCATCCATCATAGAAAAAAGTCACATCCAGTGACTTTATGCAGCATAGCTTCCATGTTTGGCAGTCCATAATTATCCTTTAATGAGGCTACATTCAGGTTTCTAAAGTCAACACACAACCTTATATCCCCATTCTTTTTCCTCATAGGTACCAAGTTAGAAACCCAAGATGAGTGTCTGATAGGCTTGATTATGCCTGCATCTCTTAGCTTCATCAATTCTACCTACATTTTGGTAGCTAGCAATGGATTGATTGGCCTCTATTTTTGCCTAAATGGTTTTATATCTTCTTTGAGAGGGATGTCATGCTGGAAAATATTTGTTCTATAGGCTTTAAGGTCTTCATAAGACCAAGAAAAAACATGTTTTTAATTTTTTAGCAACTTGATCAAATTTAGTCTGACATTTTTGTCCAACTTTTTTCCAATGTAAATTAGCTGAGGGGAAGTTTCAAATCCCAAATTGACCTCTTCCAAATCTTCCAAGGAAACATTAGATTTATGTTCCATGTAATTGTCATTTATATTAAAGAGACCTTCCAATTCAACTAACCCTTTAGGAATATGATTAGTTGACAAATGAATGACCTCCTGATCAAAAACATACTCTTTACCATCAACAACTGCTACTAGAGACTCACAGTCAATTTCTTGACCATTATACTGATCCACACATTGAATAAACCTGAGGATATCATCATCATCCTCAAATACTTGCTAATTATGAACATTGGCAAGGACTGCAGGCCTATTTTTAACTTCTACCAGAGATATACTAGTAAGAGTAACATCATTGTTCTTAAGGGAAACATTTGCAAGAAAATCTGCCATTATATTTTTAGACCTTTCTACCCAAAGGATGTTGAAAGCATCAAAAAACTCGATCCTATCCCAGACTGCATATTTATACAATTTTAACCTTTCATCTTTGGTATCATATTGTCCTCTTGTTTGAGCTATGACTAGCTGGGAATATCCATGTATTTTTAGACACTTAATACCATGTTTAATAGCAATATATATTCCCAATATTAGAGCCTCATATTCAGTAGTATTGTTTGTACAATGAAAGGCTAAGAGAAAATAATACTTGAAAGAAGAACCTGATGGGGAAATAAACAAAAATCTTGCTCCAGATCCTTCCTTTGAGAATCCTCCATCAAAGTACATTTGCCATAGTCCACTTTGTTGCAAAAATAATTCATCCATAATTGGGTCAGTGTTTTTTAAATGTGGCTTACTTTCTTCCACAATAAAATTCTCCATATCAACATTTACACAACAATTCAATTGATCAGGTAGAACCACCTCCACCATGACAGATGACCAGGGTTCTTTGTACAACTTGACCTCATGCCCTTTTACAGGGATAGTTGCATAGAACAAATCTAATTGCATTTTTCCACCTACTGCTGCTTCCCACTACCTTGACAGAAGCATACCATAATATGGTTTAGTGTCCACTACCACTATATCCATTTTGTAAGTTACCTTAGGGAAAGCATCAATTTTCACCTCGATATCTTTCAATGTTCCTATCATAGGAACCTCCCTATTATCCATGGCATAAAAAATTCCAGCAGATGTAGTGACCTGGAGGCCCAATTCCTTCATGACATGATAAGACATCACATTTGCTACAGCTCCAGAATCAATCATGCATTTTTTCACCAAGAAACTATTTACCATTAAGGTAACATAGAATGGGTCAACAAATAATGGTTCTTGTGTGATAATGTTTCCAATGCAGATATTAGAAAATTCTTTGCCCTTTTCTTTTCCTTTCTCTTGTGGTCAATCTATTCTACCATCACTTGTTGTCAGAGGTATTTTCTCTTTGTTGGGAGTAGATACATCATCTATCCCTTTTAAAAGTGCCAAAGCAACTTCCTTGTGCTCCCTTATTTTTAGCATTTCCATGAGGGGGACTGAGACTTTCATTTGGGTCAGAGCATGTTTCATGTCAAAAAGGGGCAATTTGAAGGACATATCATTCACCCTTTTCACTTTCTTGGATTTATCATTGGGTATGGATTCCTCTATTGCTTCTTCCCCTCCAGCATGATCAGAAGAAGGCCCTACTTGTTTTTCATGGTTTTCATCTTTATTTTTCTTGACATTGAAGTCCTCAGTAACTCGAGGGGAATCTTTTTTTGACATAGACATGGGCGGTCTTTCCTTGAATTGGTTGCACTATTCTACTTCTTAGGTTGTATGCATTTCTTTCTTGGTTAATTATTGTAATAGTCAAGGACCTCTTTTCTTCATCAGTAGGAATTCTAAAACGAGACCGCGAGTTATCATTCCCCACTGTATTTATAGTTGCTTGTGAAACATTTTCATCCTGATCACTTTGATAGGGTGGATTTTGTAATTGATATTCAGAACAAGACTTATCCTATGTAAACAAACTATTAGAAAATGATCCAGTATCAGAGAACCATGGGTATGGTTTCTTCACTGTAAACATATTGATAGTAGGGCCTTCTTGTTCTCTTTCTTCTGTTTGATCAAACAGGGCCTGGGCTACTACACATTGATAAGAAGAGTGTGGAATATTGCAAGCATAACACTAGGGAGTGTTCTCAACATAGTTGGCACTGTTCCTTTTTAGGGGATCTGGGGTTTCCTTGGCCTTTGGTTATCTTGTCCATCAGGGAATGGTTTTCCATTATTCCAATTTGTCTTATAAGGGTAATCTCTTAGGTTAGGCTATTTGTCAAATCTTTGGTTAGTGTATTTATTATCACGGTATCTTCCTCTATCATTTTTATCCATTTTGGAAACAAGGTCTTTTACTGCACTCACCAGTTTATCTACTGTATCATCTTCTTTGACACTTTTATTGGCTAGTCCCTTCTCCTTCCACAGTTTATTGTCTTCCCTCTTCCCCAATTTCCCTAATGTTGTCCTATTAATACCAATGTCAATAGCTATTTTATAAGCATCTCTCAAGATAGTTGGGTTCTTATCTCTGAGAAAATAAGACATTTTGCCATCAACAACATTAATATAAGTGGTAATACATACTTCCTCATCTAATCTTAAGACTTGGAATAGTTTGTTCATGGCCTTTTGAAATCTACTGTTAAAATCAACCATACTCTCATTTGGGAACTTCTTAATATTATTGAATTCATTTAACATGTATCCAGAATTAACATGCTCTCTATACTGTTCCCTAAAAGACTTTACAAATTCATCCCAAGAGGCAATACTATCATTAAGCAAATTTCTAAACCAATCCCTAGCATCTTTTGTTAATGACTAAACAAAAAGCTTCATAATAACATCTTCATTTTCAATCTCAAAGTCAGTTATCTTATCACTAAAGGATTTTAGATGCTCTTCACAAGTAACCACATTATTTAAAGTGAACTTGGGGATTTTATCTCTTACCTCATTGGAGATCACATTAGGGTGACTAGGAATTCCTTCAAAGAAGAGAGCTCTATATCTGTTCATATGGACAGGCCTTCTTTGAAAATTTCCATGCACATTATCACCACTTGGTCCAGTAGCTCCTCCTTGGTTTTGAATGGGTGGGGGAACACTTTGCTTAGGATTGGTGACTTGAATGCTTGGGCCAGGACCACCGGGCTGAGCACTTACATTTGGGCCAGAGTTCTTAACATTTGAATTCAAACCATACAATTGCACCTTAGGATCACCCCCTTGATTAATTTGGATTGAGCCAATAGATAGCTTTTGTGGCTGTGTTACATGATTACCTGGCATAGAGCTGCTTGTAGAAGTGTTTTTGATTACGGTAAAAGCAGGTTTTGAAGGGAGCCCTGAAACCCTTTAACAAAACAAAGGAAGGAAAGGCAAAAAAAGCCCCAATGAACAACAGATTGTCCCAAGGAGGGGACCAATCAACAGAGGGTCAAAACCCAGATTCAGCAATAACTATTTTCAAAACAAAAAACAAAAGATCAGTTGGAAAGAAAACAGAGAAGAAACCCGCCAGCACTAAAATCAGAGAGATTTTAGAAGGCTTTCAGCTTCC
>MU224655.1:1151206-1176892 GCA_018584345.1 Thuja plicata | reverse complement strand
TCAGAAGCCTTACCTTCACTTTCCTTTAACTTTAGTACTTCTTCGGGGAGTTGGAATCTCGATAGAGGGGATACCGCCCTTGACTCTTTTGTGGAGCCCTCCCCGTCTGCAGCTTTTGCCTTTTCCTAACTCGCCGGCACGGGTAGCATCTGAACATTGCCTGGAAAGATTTTCCCGCTTGTTTCATTTTTCAAAGAGTCCCATTTTCCTCCTTCTCGAGGGTGGTAACGGTCTAAGTCTTTTTCCCCTTCCCCTTCCTTGTCACCTTCCTTGAAACTCCTACTACTGTCTGCAGTATTCGACTGCACACTTCCATCCGCAGGTTTCCCGCCCGCAGGAGAATTCAAATTCCCTCCAGCCTGCCGTTCTCCTCCGCTCTGCTCCATTCTCACTACCCGCAACTTTTTGTTGCTGCTTGTAGAAGTGTTAGTAGTAGCATGTAAAAAGGTTATTTTCATTTTCATGTCTGCTGTAGCAGCTTCTAATTCTAACTTCTCCAGTTTCTTGGCCAAGTCATCTTTGGATTTTCTAGCCTACTCCAATTCAAGATCAACTTGGGATGTTCCTATAGGGATGGTCAAGTTTTTCTTAGGCTCCTCTATAGTTGCAACAACAACCTTCTTTTTTCCTTTGTTGGGAAACTCTTTCATATTTGTCTTAAGCTTTACATCATGCTCAATCTCATATGGGAATAGTTGTCTGATATAGGCCCTTCCTTCTCAAATTCATCCTTGTTAGGATTCGAGATTTTATTTATGGCTTTGTTCCTTAAATCATCAAGGTTACCAAACAATTATGGATTTAAACCATTAACCTCTTTACTTAGGCTTTTATCCTTAAGATCATTCCTTCTAGTCTCAGCTAAGAGCTCTTGTCTTTCCACTAGAAACTCATATATCTTTTTTCCACATTTATTTTCTTCTTCAGCTATTTCCTTTTCTTGTTCTTAATTTTTTCTTCTTAAAGCCATAATTTCATCTTGCAATTTATCAGATTCATATGAAGTTGTTTTAGTAGCAGAGGTCTCTTCTGGTAGAGCAAGATTTTCTTCTACAGGAAAGAAACCTATATTAGTATTTTCTCCATCCCTGAAGGGATCAAAATTGGCATCAGCTCTGTAAGCATCAATTGGCCCCATGGGTCCTGTATCTTTAGATGAAGATGATTTTCTTTCAGGAATGAGAGTCTCCATCCTTCCCTTAGAGGTATGTTGGGAATCATGCTTGGAAGTACCTCTCTTGCACCATTGTTTCCTTTGAGGTGTATGGAGATCCTCTCCAACATCCATTTTAGGATTTTCTCTAAAGTATGATCTAGTATTCCTTTGTCGAATCATCTTTCAGAACACACAAATATTTTCAAAACGTTTAATGTGCAACACTAGAGTACACAGAGGTTAGAGTCACCACCTCTTTTTAGAGGACAAATATGTATAAGGATCAAGTGGCTTGTCCTAACTCAGGTTTTATTTTATAGAAATAAGTCCAAATGAAACTTGAAAACAAAGTTTCTTGATAATTCCTCACCTGGTAACCTCAAGAAAATGATTCTTCACTACCCGTATTACTACAAATCTTTTCCACCCAGTGGATTTTCTCTTGAAAACAAATAAGGGACTAGGTTAGAGGCTTCAAAATTACCAGTTATTCCATATGAGACAAGATCTGTATCATTTTTAGGACCAAGACCTTAAAACAATGTGCCATGACAGATAAGAAGAACAAACTTGCTTTAATGATTATGAGGAAAAACAAACTAATTCTCAATATTGCAAGGACAAAATCTTTCATGAACATGACTCTTAGAACATTGCAAGAATATCCAGTAGAGTTGCTAATTTGTTAGCACTTTTTCTTGTAGAATCAATTAAAATAGCAATAAATACGTGACCCTTAATTCCCAATTCAGATTCATACATGAACAAGGCTAATTAATAAGGATATATCTCTTCTTCACTTTGACTCCACAAACTCAGGTGGGTGTACCTATTTTCAGATTCAGTAAGTGACTTAGAATCTAGCAGTGGATCAAGGATTCATGATCCTTCTTCTTTTTAAGTTCTTAGAACTAGGAAGGCTAACCTATTTATTGTCTCTCTAAGGAATCATCAAAATTAATTGCACTTCTCAATACAATTAGCTAAGAATCCACATATCTTGACAATAGAAAATAAAGATTTCTAATATTTGATTGGATGATGATAATACTACTATTTAGAACTTGACCAGTGCCTAACTCTGGGCCATAGAGTCACAATGAAAACATACACTCATCAAAGATAATTAATTTAACACAACAATATCTTAGATAATATGCCTTGTAGACTATCCTCTCATTCTCATATCCCTGTATCAAATTCTTGCACAAACCCTGACCCCCTGGAACTATTAGTAAGATTTATACCATCCTTGATAATAACTTACTAATAGAAACACAGTTACCTTGCAACTGATATAGTTAACATGCCTTAAACATTAAACATACAAAAGATGAATAAAATTCAAGAAGACATAAAAAATTTGAGACTGGAAATTCCATTGTATTTTATTAATAACCTTCTAATTTCAATACATTCAGACTAACTGTAAACTTAAAAAAATAGACACCATTCAAAAGCCTACTTTGTAGTTTTGATTTTACCATATCCTTAAAATATAATACAACTTCCTACTTATAGATAGCCTTAGTCATCTTGGAATCCTTTTTAAAAATAAGGATGCAACAAGCTTCAGATGACAAGGCTACATGACAAAATTTACACTTCACAGATAAGAAAAAAATCAGGCGGAGAGAATAACAGTTCTTTGTTACAAGTTATATAGTCCTTTGTCTCATGACCACCTACATGCTTGCAACTTCTTTGAGGTTGTTAGGTCCTTATCATCTTGGATTTTTTTATCTTCATTGATGCAAAAACCTATACTTACCTTTGTTCAGACTGTTAGGCATCACTGGTGCTTGTTGTCACTCCTACAGTACTACTTTATGTTATTGGGGTGATATTTGCTTACCCAAGTGGTAAAAACCTCATCATTCAGCCAACTAAAGCTGAGAACCTCATCCTTTTGGCTATTGAACTCCTCCCAATCAACACTGGCTTTCTCAATCTCTGATTCCCAAGATTCAAAAAATGCCTTGGCCTTGTTGAGAATGTCAATGGTTAACATAAACCAACCTATGTTTTCCAATGTAACAATGTTTTTTGTCCTATTGTTTAGTGTTTCATTCAACTACCTTAGCCATAGGGATTCATTATTTATGTCTCCATATTTCTTGAACATGTTAGGGAACATGTCATATCTATATCTAGAGAATTCTCCTCTCAAGGTCTCTATCTTTTTGATAACCATATTTGTTCTTGGTGTCCAGGTTTGTCATTAGTTTAAGACATTTGTAAGTCCTTGTCAAGATGATGTCAATGTTATTCTTCTCCTTTGAGGTTGAATAGAATGAATTTATATGGGCTTTCTTCCCTTTCCAGCTATCAATTATTAAGCCTCAACGCTCTTTATCTTCATCATGCTTGCTTATTATGCTGACAATTTTCTTTCCCATAAAATAAAGATTAGCAAGATTGACTTCACCAGAACACCTCTTAAGGTTAAATTATATCTTATCAGAACACCTCTGCTTTACTAATTCTTCAGCTTCTTTATATGTAGGGGATTCCTCAAGATCCTTTTTGTCTTCTTCTTCCAACCTTGATCTTTCAATAACCAACCTGTTCTTTTCAGCCTCTAATTCTTCTTTCTTAGCATCAATAATTGCTTGGGTAGTAGGGCTTACTGGTGTAGGGGATGGGGGGTAAGTAAAAAATGGGATGGATGATGAGGGTTTGTGAGGATCCTGAGTAATCATCACCTAGGGCATTAATTGAACTATCTGCCTCCCCTCCAGAACTGCTATCCTATTGTCTTTTTTTAGGGATTTAACCCTTTCATCATTATATGCCTTCAATACAAATTCATATTTTTGATTCAGGATATTATAAGCCTCTTTCTCCTTTTCAGCCACCCTCAGGGTCAAATTAGCTATTTGAAGGACAAGATTTTCTACCTGAGTACCTGAGGTATCAAAAAATCTTTTGATAATGAGGCTTCCTGCATCCTCAATTTTATGATCTTCTTTCACTCTTCTTCTGTCTTTTTTCTTCAAGGCCCAGATTGCTAAGGCTGCATTATTTTCACTAAACTGGGCACCAATTGATGTCCCAGTATTACTCAATGGATTTTCCTCCTTTCTGACAACATCAAAGACTACCGCATCAGCTAAGTACCACTGAGGTAGGATGAGGAATCCCTATTTCTTGACCAATTCTCTACCCTCTTCAGGGGTGATTTTGTCGAATCTAGACACTAGCTCCTGCTTGACCTCCTTTTCTATATCATCTTTAGTATGATTTGGTTGAGCTGCCTACAATTTTTGGCATTTATTATTGAACTCATCAATGTGAATTCTCCACAGAAACTGAATGATGACCCTAGTCTTGACAAAGTTGTCATCTGACAAGAACTCCTCACTGGCCTGCTTAGTCATAGGATCTAGTTCTTTACCTCTAAATTATGCCACTGTGAGGTCAATAGTTGTATGCCTCTGGCATCCCTTCTTGTAACTCTTGGGTAGTAACAAAAAGTTTGCCAGTATTCCCCATTTGAACCAATTTCTTAGCAATGGCTTGGTTATCAAAATGCATAGGGGACTGGGAGGGAGAGTACAACTCACTCTCTTTCTCTTTTCCCTCCACCTTTTGTTTTTTTGGACAGGGCATTTCTTGGGCAGTAGTACTTGTTGGCCTCTTTCCTTTATGTTCAGAAGGTTTATCAACTTTGGGCATGATAGTAGTGTACCCTCTCCTCTTATACACCACATAGTTCCCTGGTGGGACTAATCTTCCTTGTGAAAGTTTTCTAAAAATAGCATGAGCCTTTTCTGGTTCAGCTTCCATTATCCTTTGTCTCTTCTCACTAAGGGTCTACATGATTCCCTCGAATAAATTCATTAGGGACACAATTTTCTTGGACCGAGGGTAAAATTCCTTCAAAGGATCATAAGATCTATCAAAATTGTGCACAAAGTCATAAGACTTCTTGTACACCAGCCATTTCTCATTCCTGACCTCTTGGTCACCTAGATCAAAAATATTTCTGACAATATCCTCAGGGAAATTAGACTCGTGTTCTAAATTTAAGCATTTGGTTCTTTTCCTGAACATGTCCATTATAAAATCCTCATTGTCTGCTTACCTGGACACAGATGTTGCTAAGTGGTAAGGTTCAAAATACTTGTCAAACTGTGCCCACACACCCTTTACTATGATGAAAACATGGGCTCTTGTGACAGTAGGGAAAATGCTTCCCTTCATTTTTCCTATTAGGGCTTTCTCCTGTAGTCCATCCAACTATCTCAAAACCTCTGTAATTCCAATTTTTTAAGGCACTCTCTAGGGCAGAACATTGGGGGTTCCCCTGAATCCATAAACCCTAATCACTATAGAAATAGGGTATAAAATCAAATCTCCCCAATTATGAGCAATTTTTAGCTCTGGGGAAAACTTCATGGGTCTTAGAAACCTCATCATGTCTATATGGATCCTGGCATTCTGATTGCACAATAATGACCAAAGCCTAGTGGCAAAAACCCTGTCAAAGTATACATAACTAGCTTCTTTTCTTTCCCATGATAGATCAACACTCCACATCTGAATAGGCAAGTCCTCATCACCTTGGAACTTAGTTAGGTCCATCTCTTCCTCAAAGAAGTCAGCATTATTGAACAAAATCATATGCATCATAAGGGAATACCATCCCATTGGCTTAAGTATATTACTGTCTTGGATACCTGCCAAACCCTCATGCATTTGTTGGGCAATGTAAGAGGCATAGTCAAAGACTACTAATAAGTGGGGATGTGGAATCTGAACCACCATGAGCACTATATGGATAGGCATTGTTACTTCTTCATCTTCTCCTAGAACCTAGCACAGGGACCTATACATTTTCTTGGCCTTGCCATTGAAATAATCCAATTTAAATGGTTCTGGTGTGTTAGGCCCTACTACAATCAGGTCCCCTATCTTGTTAAAGTATCCCTTCAAGGCCTCATTTCTATAATACTCCCTCTAGGTCTGGTATACTTCCTTAAAGTATTCAAAGTCAATATCATCCATTTGTATTGAAGTATCACTCAACTTGAAAATTATTCTACTTTCATCAGCTGAGACAGTCAACATCACATTTCCCTTTGTATCCTTGACAACCCTGGATACTTTGTCATAAGTGTTGGCAATCAGAGTAAACAAATGTATATCCATGAATACCCTAGGTACTATAAACTTTCCTACATCCAAGTCCCATATGTTACAATCTGGGGTAGGATTGTTTCTTTGGCTATATGCAGTTCTAAAAAGAGTTAGACCATGTAGACTGGTTTTAACATCTTTCGCCCACCTACCTAAGTCATACAAGCCTTCTCCTATTTTGAAATAGGAATGTGATAGGAATATTCTCTTGATCTAGGTTGCATCACCTGTGGATGCTTTTAATTGTTGTAACAGATCCTCCCTAACATTTCTCTTCTAATAATCTACTTCTCTAGAGATTTCATTCCTAGGGGCCATTCTGAACCTAAGGCTTTTTGCTGAGATGAAATTCGGGTTTGAAACGATAATTTTGAAAGATTTTTGAACTATAAATCTTACCAGGAACCTGAATTTTTCTAAATTAGAGAAGACTTACCCGTTCTGCAATTCTGTCGTGAGGAGCTGAATATATCTACAATTCTTTTCTTTGCTCGAATGACTTTGGTAATTTATTGTGGATTCAAGTCAAATTAAAAAGTTTTATGTCTTCAATCAAATCAATCATTCATATTGAATTCAAATGGAGTGGCCACATGTTCTGCAATCAATTTTCCTAATTCAAACTCACTGCTTAACGGCTCACTGAAACTTATTTTAACAACTTTGAATTTAGGCCGTAGATCTTAAACAACATCTCTTCCATCTGACCGTTCTCATCTTTTCCCGAAAACAACTGTTCAGCTAGGACACGTGTCGGCACCACTTAATCACTTGTCCATTAGATTTTGTTCACTTTACCTTTAAGTGATTAAGTGAACCATCTGATCTTTTTACATTTGCACCCTTATTAACATGACTTCCGCACTTTACTGGACCCACCTTTTATGCCACACATTGCTCAGACTTAATCGCTTACCCATTAGATCTTGATCAATTTTCCTTCTAAGTGATTAAGTCGACTGTTGATTCTTTTTGACATGCCATGCCTTTCACATGATAACTGCAATATACAAAACTCTTACAACTTCAACCGAACCCACCTAGGACATGTTGCATTCATACTTAATCGCTTAAGCGATAGATGTTGATCAACTTTTCTTTAAGTCATCAAGCGAGCCATCAGATATTTTTAAACATCTCCAAAATTTATCCTGTGGCTAGCTTCACCTCTAGTGGACTACACATCATCATCCTGATACACGTTAGCATCGCTTAATGGCTTAAGCATTAGATCTTGATTACTTTGAAGTTCAGCCATTAAGCCAACTGTCAGATGAAAAAAAAATTAACTATACATTAATTATCACCAGCTCTAAATATCTGGGTCCACTAACTACCAGATGTCAACACCACTTAATGGCTTAACTGATAGATGTCAAAAATCTTGGATATAAGCAATTAAGCCCACCATTAGATCTTTCCAAAATTTAGTCACCTTTATGCTTCCTACGACAGGACCCACATTTGCTTCTAAGGACACGCGTCACTTAGACTTAATCGCTTATGCGATATATGTTGTGCATCTTAGGGGCCAAGCCATTAATTCAACCGTTCAATGAAACAAAACCTGCTTGATTGTTAACTGAGAATCTTTTCGACCACCAGACCCACTATGGACACATGACATCACGGCTTAATGAATTAAGGTATAGATCTCAAGCATCTTCACTGTGAAGCCATCAAGCGGACCGTTGGATCAAGTCCAACTTGCATGTTTCTTTAAATAGATTCCAAAAGTATCGGGCTTGCCAAGACACATGTCCTCACTGGTTAATCACTTATCCGATAGATCTTTCACATCTCTGGGCATCAATGATCAAGCGAGCTGTTGGATCAAAAGATATTTGTTCACCACATGAAACATTAAAATAAAAGGATCTTCTCGACGGCATGACTTAGGAAATATTAAAGTGGTTAGGATAACACAACTTTAAAACATGACCCTTTTGAAGATAAACACATGACTTAGGATAACTTAAGTGACTAGAAAAAGTAACGCAGAAATAGAACCCGCCAATACACTTAGGTTTTTTAGATTCAAATTTGAACAGGGTTATAACATAGACTTGGGGGTTTAGACACTTTTCACCATTTTCTCAGGGACATGACCCTTTACAGGTCAAATTTTAGGGCCATTCTTTAGCAAGACTTGACAATCTTATAAAGAAATGACAATTGGGACTACAGACAAGAATAAGACATACTCAAAACCAGATATATACCCAACATAACCTATGGGGAATACCACTTTCTGGTCGTAAGGGGAGTTTTTTCTTTTTTAGGTGTGACCTCATTAGGGACATTTTCCTTTGTTTCTGGAAGTAGGCTGTGGCCCTTCTCCTCATAACTCTACATGGGGTGCGGTGATAAACTCATCCCATGTCATAGGAGATTTATCCCATGAAGATCTTTCCACTAGGATTTTTACCAAATTATGGTGGGTAGTTGCATTCAATTTCCCCTTTCTAACCTCTTCTGAACTCAAATTTAACAAAGAATACAAAAATTGGGCACATTCACAAGGCGACCATGCCACAAATGACTCAACAATTTGAAATGTGCGGCATGCAAGTATGAAAATTGTCCTTCACAAGTAATGTACCTTACAACATGGATAGCCAGTCGAGAGTAATCCTCTGGAAGAGTTCTTTTCTTTGTCTCCTATTTACTAGACTCCAATGTAGCATCTGTGGGCAAGGAAAACTCAGCCCTAGCCACTCGTGCATCATGTTCATGTGGAAAAGCTTCACCCATAGCGGGAAGTCCTAAAAATTCCACAATCTATGCTTTTGAAGTCTCCACCCTTAACACTTTTACATAGGAAACCCCATTTCTATAAGTGCGCAAGAATTCCAGAGTCACAACCTCATCGTAACCACATAGCCTGATGAAATACACATGCCAACCCACATGGTTAAAGAATTGGATGATTTTTTGATCCTTCAATAGGGATGAGTGATCCCCTGGCTCATGGCGTATTAGTTTCCCACCCATTTTTACTGAGAAAATTTGTAGCCCCCCCCAAAAAAATTCCAAATCACTGCAACTTTCCCTAGAAATTTTGACTATTTTTCACAAATTTTCCCTTTGTATCCTCAATGTTCCTTACCCTATATTCTTCCTTGTATTCTGCCTAATCTTAAGGATAGATAAAGCTAGTGAGTGCTTGGTCTAGTTTTCTAGGGACTATAATAGAGGAGAATTTGAAAATCTAGAGCTGGAAATGTGAGTTGGGTGTTTGAGAGTAAAATAACTTAGCAGAGAATTTTGTATGCTTCTGGGTTGTCACATCAATTAAATTGAAATGAATGCACAACATAGCTTAAGCGAGGGTCATTATGAAAAAAAATGATTTAACAAACTGCCCCCATGAAAAAGGTGGCAGGTGTCCCCACATGTTTGGTTATAAAGTACAGTATTAGTCAAATGAATCACTGAATTAATTACAATGTAACATATAATAATGTCAAATGAAATAAAAAAATGTTTTAAACAATGAATGAAGGCGTACCTAGAGAATAATCATTTGTAAATGCATAAATTTGGAAAGATCAGATGACGTATGTTGAGAAAAAATTAATGAGTGGCGTAATGATGATGGGACGCGTGAGTGAATATGGCAGAAAAAGTTGATGGGATATGATGTGATGGTTTCTTTATTGCTGAAAAAGAGATTTTTGTGGGAAACAAAAAATTTATTATGATTGATTTTTAATGAAGTTAAAGAGATGACCAGAGTGAAAATTCACTCCAATTTGCTGTAGGAAAGTCTTTAGATGCAGGAGGTCCATTGGTTGCATGAAATTCTTCAGCTACAGGAGATCCATTGGCTATAGGAGGTTCGACCACATCAAGATGAAGATCAAATTTCTGCAAGAACTCAGACTTAGTGGCTGGCTTAGCGTATAGATGGAGTCTGGGACCATTGACCAATAACTTGAAGAGCACAAGATCAATTGTAGACAATTGGACTGCACCATTAGAAAAAAAAATTTCAACCTCATAAGGACCAAGCCAACGAGTTGTAAGATTACCTTTATTTTCTTGAAAAAGGGAGTCATATAGAAGTTCCCAGTCATCAGTAACAAACTGTTTATTTTGTATGTGTGAGTCATGCCATTTATTGTGTTGTAGTTGAACCAACTCTATCTTCTATAAAGTTACCTTTCTCATTTAATTTAGATAATTAAGCTGCAAGAGTCTTTCTTGCTGGGCTGCAGGAAGATCCAAGTTGAGCTATAATGTTGTTCGTAAGGTTTTATGCTCAAATTCTATAGGAATTAGAATAGTCTTTCCATACACCAATTCCAAGGGTGTGAAACCTGTAGGTGTTTTCCATGTTGTGTGGTAAGCCCACACAACTTCTTGTAATCTACTACTCCATTTTTTCTTGTGTAACTGAACTGTCTTAGTTAGGATGGCCTTGATCTCCCTATTTGTGATCTCTGCCTAACCATTTGCTTGGGGATGATATGGACTAGACATCCTGTGGTGAATGTTGTGTTCCTCCATAAGTGTAGTTATCAGATTAGAAGTGAACTGAGCTCCCTGATATGTGACTAGTTCCTATGGAACACCATACCTGGTAAATATTTCCTCATATAAAATTTGTACAACCTTGTTATCTCTAGCATGCTTCATAGCCCGCACTTCCACCCATTTAGTGACATAGTCAGTGAAAACCAAAATGTAAGAGTTATCATTTGATGGGGGATTAATTGGTCCCACAAAATCTATTCCCCATTTATTAAATAGAGTGACTATTACCTAAGGAAACAGAGGCATTTCATTTAATTTGGTGGGCCATCCCATTCGCTGACATCAATCACAATTGCTGGTGTAATTGGTTGCATCCTTATAGAGAGTTGGCCAGTAATAGCCAGTAGTGAGTATCTTCATAGTTGTCCATTTAACCGCAAAGTGACCAACATAGTGTTCATCATGGAATACATGGAGGATATCATATGTTTCATCCTTGCGAATACACCTTCTCAGAATCTGATCAGGTCTAGTGTAGAAGAGACAGACGACCATCCAAGAAAAATTGAATGTTTTCTCAATTAACAACCTCTTTTCCTTGGAAGAAAAATTTGGTGGTACCTTTTATGCAACCAGATAATTAGCGATGTCGGCATACCAGGGGGTATGAGCAAAAATAGAAAATAGGTAGTCATCTAGAAAACTATCATTGATGACATGTGGGTCATCAAAATTCTGTAACCTGGAGAGGAAATCAGCAACTACATTTGTTTCCCCCGGTTTATCCACTATCGTGATGTCAAAATCTTGTAGCAATAGGATCCATCTGGAAAGCCTCCTTGTGATAGCATACTTTTTTACCAAATAATTGATGGCTGCATGATTAATATGCACAAATATTGGGTAACTAGTTATGTAGTGGCAAAACTTGTTCAGCGTATATATCATAGCCAAAAGTTATTTTTTGGTGACTATGTAGTTCAGCTCTACACCCTGCAAATTATTTCTTTTAAAGTAGATGGCATGCTCTACAAGTCCATCTTTCTATCCTAGGATGGTGCCTACAACATGGTCAGATGCATCTATATGTATATGGAATGACAATGCCTAATTAGGTCCTCTAAGAACTGGTGCCTGAGTAAGTACAACTTTTAACTACAAGAAGGATTCTTCACAAGATGTTTTCCATAAAAATTTTGAATCCTTAGTCAGTAGGGAATATATGGGCCCTGCTAACTTGCTGAAATCCTTAATAAACCACCTATAATAACCAACATGCCCCAAAAATCTACAGACATCCTTCTATTTGGCTGGAGTAGGCAGGTTCATGATGACTTCAATTCTAGCTAGATCCACTTGCATTCCCTTAGCAGAGATTTAATGACCTACACAACACCTTCCTACATCATCATGAAGCATTTATCACTGTTGAGGGACATATTATGCTCTTCACACCTGGTAAGAACTTTTCCCAAATTTACCAATGCCTCCTCATAGGTTTCCCCATAAGTTGTGAAGTCCTCCATGTATATTTCCATGCAATCATGGGAGATATCAGCAAAAATGTTGATGACCGCCCGCTGGAATGTAGATAGAGCATTACAAAGGCCAAAAGGAAGTACAGAGTAGGAAAATTTTCCCCAAGGGAAATTGAATGTGGTTTTCTCTTGATCTTAAGGAAGGATCATGATCTAGTTGTAGCCACTATATCCGTTCAGGAAAGAAAAATAATTCTTTCCTGCTAAGGAATCTAGGAATTGGTCAATAAATGGTAGGGAAAAATGGTCTTTCTTGGTGGAATTGTTAAGTTCCCTATAGTTGACACATACTCTCCACTTTCCTCCTTTTTTCGAGACAATGACTAAAGGTGAGACCCACTGGCTGTCAGAAATGGGGTAGATGAAACTGGCATTGAGAAGTTTTTGCAACTCTGTTTTGACTCTCTCTCTCCTAACGTAGGGTTTATATGCCTCTGGAATTATCTGACAAGAGGTTTTTCTTCTTTTAGGAAAATCCTATGAGTACATAGTTTAGGGTCCAAGCCCTTCATATCTGAATAGTCCTAGGAGAAACTTGTGGTATGGTATTTTAGCAGTTTGGCCAAAGATGTTTGTTTCTGGTTTGTAATTTTTCTATTAATATATAAGCAACAGTCATGCTAAACTTCCAACTATTTTGTGAATTATACCATAGAAGCACCCTTTAATGGAGGTACTTGGACCTCATTGGGTAGAAATTGGTGGTAGATTTTCTTGTCTGTAGGAGATGGAGGTAAAGCACAATCAAGGTACAAATCTTGTAGGGAACAGTTATGGGGGTTGATAAAGTTAATGGAATCTGAATCTTGACCATACTAGTTTTGCAGAATGTTGGTGATTATTGTGTCTTCCTCCTATAGCTACAAGAAAGGATCCCTTTCTAACATCATGAGTTGGGCTATTGATTTGACTACCTTAGCCTGCTCCCCAATGTCAGGAAAAATTGGTGAGGCTAAATTCATTTTTGGTTGTGCTGGAGGGTATAAGGCTAATGTCTTAGTATGTTGACCATTAGAAATGGTCATACTACCTGAGTGGAATCCTATAAAGGCATCAATAGTGGCCAGAAAAGGTCGACCAAGAATTATGAGATATCCTCCTAATGTGGCTTTAGGCGAGAGGATCATAAAGTCTACAGTTACACGGTAAGACTAGGTTTCAAGGTCAACAACTATATCCTCTACTACCTATCGGGTTTTACTATAGAACTATCTATGAGCTGCAGGATAGTGGGTGTTTCCCGAAGGTTAGTGATTTGGAGTTTCTACATGATGTCCTTAGTCATGACATTTACAGTAGATCCTAAGTCTATCAAAGCATTTTTTATGGCGGTCCCATTGATGGTAACTTCAACAACTAGGCTACCTAGGTCAGAATACTTAGGGAACACTATTTTTCCTAGCATGATATTAGCAAGTTTCCCCATGACATGGACTGTCTGGGGGTCCTTCCACTTACGACCAAGATTTTTAAAGAAATTCTCTTTGATAACCTTTACATATGTGTGGACATCCTTTATTTCTTGAAAAAGAGGAATTTGAACATTAATCTTTCTTAAGTTGGTCTAGGATGTCAAAGGTTAGATCATCTATATGTTAAGAGTGATCATTCCGCAAACTTTGAGGAAAGGGAGGTGGAGCTGGCTGGAATTTTTTGGTAATACCGTCAGGCCTATTAGAGTGGACTCTTGAGTAGTTTGAGGCATTGGATCTTCTAGAGTTACTTCAGTTATAATAGGAGGTGTTGATAGAGTAGCGTCTAACTTTAAATGAATCTCATTGATTGCGTGGGTAGGGTATTTGTTTGGGTCAATGGAATATACATTTTGTTGAGGTGTTGGTGGCCTATTATTAGGATTTTTTTGAGGTTGGATAGGGAGTTGAGTAAGCTTATGGGGTATTGTAGTGGCTGTAGGGGTGGCAGAAGTGCTTTCTATTGGGGCTGTTATGGTGGCTACAGGAGTCCCTACTTCTGGTTTGGCCATTGCTGACCTCCCCACCACTGAGGGTTTTTTTGCCAATTCCCTTGTGGAGGTTTACAATTTCCTTGGGGTTTTTTCCAATTCCCTTTGGGTTGTTGTCATTAAGGACATGGGTAAGGCTGCCACTGAGGTTGTGAATTATTCCAAGGAGGGTATTGATTATTTGCAGGTGGTTGCCATTGACTACCATAAAATGGACCATTAAAAGTAAGAGGGTCCTTAGGCATACCTTTTCTTTGAGCCCACGGTCTTCATTGTGCAACAAAGAATACTTTCTCATCATCTCCTTCAATCAACTTTTAATCAGTGGGTAGTTGTGCAATCTCCATGTTGGCAACCAAATTGCAATGACAATCTCTCTTCTTCTGTCTAGAATGTGGACAGAATTATGCCATAATAGCTTTGGCCTCCTCGTGCTTCTTTTTTTCCTGCATTGTGTCCAACTGGTTGGCCATGCTATTGATGATGTCTTCCTAAAGTCAGACAGAAAATGTGCAAATTCTGTCCAAGAGGCCCTAGTTCCATTATTTTTTCCCATTGTGGCCCTATTTACTCTGCCCTTCTTTGCTGCATCTTTTGAGTAATTGAGGCAGAGTTTCTTGATATCACCCCATGTAGATTGGGTGATATCTCCCCCTACCATAAGATCCAAGGATTCAGTACATCCTTCATTTATACCCCATAAAAAGAGAAGTTTTTGGGACTCCTCATTGAGCTGATGATGAGTATTTTTCTGCAAGTTGAACAAGAATATTCATACATAATCCTCTAGAATTTCATCCTCCTTCTATGTCATCTTGAAGATTTCATCCCCTCTCATGTCATTTCTCCTACAGTATTATTTATACTTCATCAAGAATGCTACCTTCATTTCTTCTCAATCATGGAGAACGTCCTCACCTAAGCCCATAAACCATCTTAATGCAAACTCCTTGAGAGTTGCAGGAAACAATTTGATCCTATGGGCATCTGTGGTGTAGTCGTAACTACAAAAAAGGATGTCAAACTAAAAGAGAAAGGTATATGGATCTTCGATCACTAGGCCATAAAATTTGGGAAGTGTTGAAGAGGGAATATTCTTAAGGTTGTGATTATCATGTTGGTCGGTAATGGGAAATGGAAAGGTAGGGAGTTTTCCATCTTGGGTGGACGCTGAGGGAGTCCTTGCGGTTGGTAAATGACTAGAGGTAGTGGATTTTATTCTTGATTGTCTGGGTATTGGATTTTGAGATTGGCCAAGGCCTCTACAAATGGATTAAACTCAAGTTCACCTTCTAGAAGGTGAAAGTTCAGTGGATCACCTTCGGAAGATGATGATGATTATGCTGATACATGAAGGTTTACAATTTCATCCATGAACTGACCCTCCTCTTTGTCTTCTTTTGGTACAAAGATATCTCCTAAATGGTTGTTGGGGTAGTTTGGTACGTGCCTTCCTAGAGTGTCTCCTCTTCTTCTATGCATACAGATAAATGAAAGATTGCAGTGGTGGAGTGAAAGACTTTTTATAGAAAAATCTATTTAAAAAGGATGTGCATGCTTGAATTGAATCCTACAAATGGCTGAGTAAAAGAACTTGGTTCGACACCATCCCTAGAAATGATGCCAAAAATTATCAGTTCTATTAAGGTATCAAAAACTTAGGCTGTTACCATGACCCATGGATTGGACATCCTACTAAGCAGCTATCCTCCTTTATAGAAACTCATTTAATTTATCAAACCAGGGATGTATTACTTGAAATGGTCCAGAAAATTATATGCACCAAGGATTCTTACTCAGAACATGCTATGGCTGCAGGAAACAAATTTATTTTAAAGGAAACTATTCTATAGCTATAGGAAACAAATTTCGTCGAAAGGAAACTATTCTATAGCTACAAGAAACAAATTGCTTTGAAAGGAAACTATTCTATAGATGTAAAGAATGTTGGAAAGGAAATGCAGAAGTGAAAGCACTTGGAGGAACACTACAACTTGGAAACACAAAGACTTGAAAACACAACTATAATGCTTCAACAGTTCTGCCTCTTTGGCTGTAGGAAGTACTGGACTATCCTGTGGCTTTGGCTTCTGGAACCATGTTAACACCAGAATTACGATACCAAGATGCAGGAAAATATGCAAATGTTCCTAACTATCTAACATGAATTCCTCACCAAGTGGGGCCCCCTGAGTGAGTATCCAAACTCAATTATATTGAACTAAATATTAACACTTCATTTTCTATTGATCAAAGATGAATTACAAGATTTAACTGTAAAGCAACAGAATGTAAACTATAAATGATAATGCCCTCCTTCTCACATAGGAGTGGGGATTTATTTAAAGAAGGAAAACATCTAACTATTATCTAATCATGCCATAGAGATAGGCAGAGCTTTTATTACAATCCTATTAAACATAAAAGGAAACTATAAAATTGGAGATAAAATAGATCCAGGAAAGAGGAAATAACTATTTTTAACAACAAATCTCACTTCCCACTCTCTCCTAGATTTCTTCAAAGAATTCATTATGATGTCTTAGTCTTTTCTCAACCATTTCCACCTTGATCACTCCAGATCTACTTGTTGGTGTTGCACTTTAGGTTTCTCTGTGTGCACCTATTGTAGGACCGGGTCGAGTGTCCAGCTCATGGGCGTATTTTACCTGGTCAAGGCAATGATTGCTAAATTGATGTGCTACACTCTAGATGTTAGGATAGAGAAATTCATGATATCAAACACCAAAATGTGCATACATCATTCATGTTTAAACAACTAGTTCATTTCAAAGAGATATAACCATAATTCCAAAGTAAAATCTCTTAGTAAAATCTATCCTAGGGCTTCTAAAATTTGGCATTAATATGCCTTATCAATGAGAATGGTATACAGAGACAATTGTCAGCACTAAGGAAACCACAGTAGAGTGGAATTGGTGAGAGAAGGAACAGATCCATTATTGATTGTGCTAGGACACTAATGATTGAAAAAGGAGTTTCACAGAACTTCTGGAGGGAAGTTGCGAGAACTGTTGTTTACACATTGAACCGAGTACAAATGAAGGTACCAAAAAGACACCTTATGAAATCTGGTATGATCATAAACCTAATGTTATTTACTTTAAAATCTTTGGGAGAAAATGTTATATTTTGAGAGATTCTAGAGAAGGAAAAGTTTGATTCAAAATGAGATGAAGGGATATTCTTAGGATATTCTACAAAGAGTAAAGCTCACAAATGTTTGAACAAGGTTACTAAAAAAATGGTGGAAAGTGCAAGTGTGAGAATTGATGAATTTTTAGAAAGGAATGAAGAAGATAGTAAGAAGGAACTTGATGATTATGAGAATTTTGTATATGTACAACTTGATGCACCTGAAACTTTACTAGGAGCACCTACTAAGGAGGAAAATGTACAAGAAGTTCCTCAACTGAATGTTGATGTTGATGAACCAAGACCTACCGAGCCTGTTTTGGAAAAGTATGTGAGAATGCACCATTCCCTGAGTAAAATTATTGGAAATAAGGAAGCTGGAGGGATGACAAGGAGCAAGGCCAGAGACAATGCATGTTTGATATCTTCGTTTGAACCGAAGAAAGTGATGGAAGCACTAGATAATGAGGATTGCATGAAAGCTATGAAAGAATAGTATGATTAAATTGAGAAGAACAAGACATATACTTTAGTACCCATGCCTAAAGATAAAAATGTGATTGGTACTAAATGAATTTTTAGAAACAAATTGAATGAGCATGGAGAGGTTATCAGAAATAAAGATAGATTGATTTGCAAAGGTTATGCACAGGAAGAAGGAATGGAATATGGAGATACTTTTGCACATATTGCTAGACTGGAAGGAGTTAGAATACTTCTAGCATATGCTTCTTACAAAGGATTCAAATTTTATCAGATGGATGTTAAGTATGCATTTCTGAATGGGATACTTGAGGAAGAAGTATACATTGAGAAACATGAGGGATTCATTGAGAACACAGACAAGAACAAGGTACATGTAAGTTACATAAAACTCTATATGGATTGAAACAAGCACCTCGAGCATGGTATGAGAGACTGCACTCTTATCTAATCAAAATAATATTTCAAAGAACAAGTGGCAACAATAATGTTTACTTGAAATGTGACAATGATAATAAAGTTTTGATTGCTGAACTTTTTGTTGATGATATTATAATTGGAGGCAATGACACTTTATGTAAAGGATTTGCTAATGAGATGAGAAAATAATTTGAGATGTCAATAAATGGAGAGATTAGATTCTTTCTAGGTCTACAGATACAACAAGCTAATGGAGAAATATATATTATACAAGCCAAGTATATAAAAGATATTCTTAAAACTTTTGGTATGGAAGATTGCAAACCTGTTGAAACACCGATGGTTACTAGATGTAAATTATCTAAAGAGGATAAAAAACAAGAGGTGCATAATTATCTTTAATGATCCATGATTGGTAAATTGCAATATGTTGTTCACAATAGACCTGATATTGTCACATGATTTTTGAATTTTTCCAAGATTTTCTTTGAATCTAAAGGAAACACATATGTCGGCAGTAAAAAGGATTTTGAGATACCTGAAAGGCACAAAAGAGTTTGGATTACTATACAAGAAAGGAGGTACTTTTGATCTGCAAGTATACACTAATGCAGATCGGGATGAAAATGTTATGAAATAAAAATTAATAGTGGAGGAGCATTCTTTCTAGGAGAAAGATTGGTTACATAGTTGAGCAAGAATCATATTTGTATTTCACATTCTATTGTCGAGGCTGAATATGTTTTTGCTGCTATGAATTGTGCAAAAATAGAATGGATTAAAAATTACTTGAAGGTATGCAAGAAGAGATGAAAAAGCCTATTACTATATTTTGTGATAATACAAGTGCTATTAACATATAAGAGAACCCAGGTATACATTCAAAGACCAAGAACATTTATATCAAGTATCACTAATTGAGAGTGTTGGTTGTATTCTTGGTTTTGTTGGTTTGCCCTAAAATTGTGTTGTCCTCCTGCCAATTTTTATCCAGAATCAGAAACTCTGTCCTAATTTGAATTCTCCCTGTGAAAATCCAAATGAATAGTAAAAAAATCAAAACCTTGAGCTCTCTTCTAGGAGAAAATGCAAAAAAGCCCTAAAATATCAATCAAGTTTCTATTTTTGCATTACCTTTTTGAAAAGACTTAAGTTATAAAAAGTCATGTGCTTTTTTAATGGTCGCCTAGTCGCTAAATCCTAAAAGCATATTTCATTTCATCATGAGACTTGGAAATTAATTGTAGTCAGGATGTCTCAAAAAGGAAAAGAATATTCTTTGTAAGTTATGAGACTCAGCGAAGTCTTTCATGTCGCAAAGTCTCCCAATGAAGAAAACATGATCTGGCGACATGGAGACAAGTGGTTAAGTCATGGTATTACGCAGTGTATCCTATAGATAGTGAATTATCATGAGACTTGGTGATTGCTTCATTCGCGGGGTCTCCAGATCAGAACACAGTTAGTAATGATTTTAAAAGCTTCAGTCGCCATGTCTCCAGTTAAAAGGGCAGTTAAGTAAAAGGTTTAGAGACTTGGAGACAAACTGCAAATTGAATGAAATATATGGTGGTCAGGTAGTCGCTGGTCATACATGGTAAGTCAGCATATTTTCAGCGATTTGGAGACAAACAATAAATATGAGACACATGTCCATAGTAAAAAGAACAAAGTGTATCAGTCGTGTGGTCTCCCAAAAGGAAAATATCATTTGGCGATTAAGAGACTAGAAGATGTAAAGGTATGTATTTTAATATTTTCGTGTGGTCTCCAAATGATTTAGGATTTTCAAAATATATTCAGTGACTTAGCAGAGCCGTCAGATGCAGAATAAGATAAGATCAATGGTAGTCACTGATTCTCTATCAAATTTGCATAATAGTAAAATGTTCTCACAAAAATGACATGAGCTTTAGTTGCATAGTCTCCAAATTAAAATTAAAAAGATGAGATAAGGTTTCATGGGCTATGTCACGAAGTCTCCAAAGGAAATATTAAAGAGAAGTTCTATTTAGTGATTGGGTGGCTAAGGGTAGTCGCGGGGTCTCATAAAGTGAGAAGAACATTCAGAGACTTAGTAATAAGAGCTTAATAGATGAAAAGTAACCGTGGTCGCGGGGTCTCTGAATAAACTCTAATTTTGGCAATACTACTTGTGACTTGGATTCATTTGGTCGCGTGATCGCCAGAATTTAATCATGGTTAAGCTAAGGTGAAGAAAATCATATAGTCGCTAGATCTCCAGAAGAATTGAGAGTTAAGAGATTTGATCAGTGACAAAGAGATAATGCATAGTCGCTTGGTCGCCAAATATGAAAAGTGATAATAAGCAGCAGTTGTTGACATGAAAATATAGAGATTCATTGTCCAATAAAAATACAGGAGATTAATTACTGTGTGAAATAGGTAGCTAAGATGTCTAGTGAAGAACCAATCATATCAAGACATGTCATTTTGTTCAAATTTTATAAGGGTTTTTCTGAAAACGCACTCATATGAATTTTATTTCCTGTCACATTCATGAGCTACGGCTAGGAATTCAATTAATACCATAGCATCTAAACTTGAAGGCAAAATTGATTGATTCTTCAATAATGAGCTAAGTACTTTGAAAAGTTACCTGCATAAAGGGATGATCTCAGGTTTATTTTCATTCATCATACATCCAAAATTTTAGAGCGGAGAATTTGCTAGGTTTTTTGTGTTCGGGAAGCAAGAATTGATCAATTTCAGGGTGATTCTCCATTTTTCAAAGTTCTTGAATTGTTTTCAATGCACAGAGAAGAGTAAGGAGTCTTGAGAGAAGATTTGTTTCAATATCGGTGAAAGAGAAGTGAAAATAGAACAAAATGAGTAAAGCAGTTAGTGTGGCTTCTACTAGTGGGAAGAGCGATGAAGTAGATGAAGATGTCAAGGGGAAAAGGAATTTCTCTGATGAATTTTTGAAGCTGTTACCTGGGTCTACATAGAACAAGAGGGAAAATGCCAACATATTGGCAGATGAATACTATGAAATCAGAGATGCCCATACACCAGGTTCTACAGGTTTTTCTCTCTATAACTATTTTTATAATAATGCTGATAAGGCCATCCCAATATCAAACCCTTGGACTAGTGGTTTGGCTAGGTTAATTATTCATGATGTCTTTGCAGATGTAGACTTGTTTCTAGGTATAGCAAACCATTATGACTCCTTATCTAGGAGAATTAAAAAGAATGATGGTACTGCACTGTTAATTCTGAATAGGAATTCATTTATGCAAGCTTTTGATTTATATAGTACCATGTCCACTAATATTAATATTACAAGATAGGAGGAAAGGTATGGGTTACAACCTGGGGTTGCTAGGAACCAATTGCAAAAACATATCCTTAAGGAGGTTATAAACCACATTGCCCCTTTACCAAGAACTGCACCCTATTGTTTCAAAGATCTACATTTTTATATCAAATACATTGCATATGCTTTGTGTAGAGTGTTGGGTAAGGATGGAGGAGATGAGAAGATAAATTTTGGGATTTTGATGATGGTATTAGATTAACAAGATGTGCATTCTAGTACTAGCTATGATTACATACAATACATCATTGATAGAATGAATGAGGGGTTTGTAGCTGTACAGAAGAAGGATAAAGATCCTAAGTTTTTTCATTATTCTATCCTGATGCATTTATTATTGTGTTTCAATTATGGCATTATGAATGTAAACAATTTGAACCCCTAGAGGATATTTCATGACCGGCCCAATCCTATCTAATTTTGGATTAGGATATGGAATTTCACCTCCAAGGATTGTGACTTCTGTGGATTTGAGAACTGGATTGTCTACCCTTTGATGTAGAGTTTGGGTATTAGAAAGACTAGACTCCCAGTGAAGGTGCTATAGTTGTTGAGGCCATGTGAGTATTTTGATAAGTGGGAAGGTGACCACAATTGGGGAGACTTCTTTTTATAAGAAAATTTCACTATGATCAGAGTGTATGGATGCACACATCCTCCCCATGTCCTACCATATCACGTGCCATCAAGAGTTGCAACTATGGAATTTATTTGGCAGCTTTTGTTAACAGATAATGAGCACTTTGCACCACACAGGAAGGGGACATTAACCCCTAGGCATTTCAAGATTTTTTAGTTTACAATTGGCAAAGGTGCTATTGATTTAGTAAGCAGATAGTTGGAAAGCTATAAGATGGGAGCAGCATTATATAAGTATATTTATCTAGACGGATTTATTGCAGGAGCTAAGAAACTCCTAACTCCTACCATACCGAACACATATGTGCATGGTCTTTGTGTGGGGGAGGATGCTACTAGGAACATAATTGATGAAGAAGAAGTGAGAAATAGAAGAGA
The DNA here is from genome assembly GCA_018584345.1 of Thuja plicata. Lineage (NCBI taxonomy): Eukaryota > Viridiplantae > Streptophyta > Pinopsida > Cupressales > Cupressaceae > Thuja > Thuja plicata. Next base: position 1,154,198 of record MU224655.1, on the reverse strand, counting down.
GAGAATTCAAGAGTTGTTGAATTTAGAGAAACAGTTAAAAAGAAATGGATTAGCATTTGGAGGTTTTTACCCTGACCTACCATATTTTGACAAAATTAAAGCTATGGTAGATAATTTTTACACACTCTGTGAGCAATTAGATAAGGTTCTGGATGTGAAGAATGGGGGAAAAGAACTTGAATATTTAGAATCTGAATATTAGAGTGACAGTGAAGAAGAATATATCAGTCCACCTCACCTAGATCAACCACAAAAGAATGTTGTAGAAGCAATTCAGATACATGGGGAACAAGGTCACATTATAGATTTGACTGAGGTTTCTCAACCTGATGATGTAGATGAGCCTGCTACCAAGAGGAAAAAATTTGATCTTGGTCAGACCTCTTATGATAAAACTTACATAAGAAAAGAAAGAAAAGGGGATAGAGTAAGTGCTCTTGTTCCTAGCAATAGATTGTATGATCATAATTTGAGAAAAGAGATCAGAAAAGGAAAGAAACAATAGCAAGAGGTAGAGGAAAACATAGAATTGCCTCTTAGAGCATGTATTGATGAACGATTGCTTCACCAACAACAGTTTTTAAGTGATGATAATTTCATAAAAATTGATGAATTTAAGGATTTCCTAAGATGGCATAAAAAGGAGCAGATCAGAGAACAATTGAAATTAGATGGTGAAGAAGCAGTAACAAATGATGCTCTTCTAGCTTTGCAATCATATGATCCTAAAAGTGAGGACTTTTCTCCTGATGAGGCTAGGAAAATGGTCTTGAATAGTGGAATTTTTCTCGCTGAAGGCTGGGATTTAGCCTCAGCATTCATAATAGACCAAATCAGAAAGAAACCAGGTCTAAAAATGGAAAGTGAAATTAAAATGGGTGACATGATCAAAGGATTTGGTTATAGTCCAAAATCCCAAGCATTCACCATGTGGAATTTGTGTCCTAAAGACCAGAAGCCTCAATTATTGAATTTTCAAGAGAGCATGGTGGGAAACCAAATGGTGTGGACAATACAAAATACATGAGATCTTGAGATTTCTCAGATAATGACACATTGGGCACATCTAAATGAAGACAAGACAACGCAGTTATCAGAGAAATGTGGTGTCTTAATTGAGGAGGCTAGTGCCTTAGCCAAACATAGAGAATTGTGCCATATCAAGATCCATCAACATGATAAGGTAATTGCTAAAATGACTAAGAAATTACAAGAAAATCCTGAAGTTGTATATGTACCCTCACAATAGCCTCTACAAATAGAAGAAAAAGTTGAAGCAGGGGAAGAGGCCAAAATAGAGGATATGGCTAAAAGGGATAATGAAGTGGCCATAAATGCATTGAGGAGTATTCTTCAGCATAGGATTGATATATTGAAAGATAAAACATACATAATCCAGAATGCATATAATAAATTACCCATTTTTCATGCATAAGTAATAGGGTACATCTCTGTTTTAACTCCTTTTTTCACAATATGGTCTCCTAGGATATAGTTGTTTGAGAAATTAGCCTCTTTGTAGCAACACAGGCCAGATTTGCCAGAAATTGTGTTAGAGGTTGAAGATGAGATCAAGAAAATTAATGTCACTTTACCTTTCTTTAAAGGTAAATTGAATCAGATAGAGGCAAAGATGAGCCTATTTTCACCAAATTTCAATAGATTTGTTTCCCCATTGAAAGGAGAAGATGATCAGATTAAGGCCTTGGAGGCTTGGAGAAATGAATTTGACAACATAATGCCTAGTAATGAGGCATTTATTATAGATTCTGATCTATATTTAGATGGTTTTAATAAAATTTTGGATGAGGCTTTCAAAGAAAAAACTAACATAAATAAATTCTTAGTTGATGTCAAAAGCATTACTGATGTCAGATGGGGAACGCAGAAAGGACAACTGCAGATTATTTAGGGTTTCAAATGGCTTGCAGAGGATGATGTGATAGCTTGGGATTTGATAACAAAACCAAAGAAGAAGAAGCCTATTGAAATAGAGTAAGAGGTCCTGGATGAGGAGTATAGAAGAACACTTGGCGCCTGATCATTGAGCACAGGGAGGTTAGTAATTATGAAAGACAAGTGTAGGTTAGTCTAAAATGGCGGTCACTTGGTCTCAGTAAAAATATTAGATACTATCCTGAACATTGTTAGACAAAGGCGCCAGAATTCAGATGAAGACAAAGAAGATCAGATTTCATCCCATGTTCTTGTCTTCTCACCGCTTAAACATTCTTGTTTCTTGTCTTTTCTATACTTTTAGGGTTAGGTTCCTTAAACCATCTGAAGCTTGTTGCATCCTAACTTTAAGGATTCCAAGATGGTTTAAGACCTATAAATAGATCAAATTGTAATTTTTTGAAAGATGAAATATATTGGTAAGCTATACTTTCTAAATTTCAGTCTGTGTTTTTGAGCTTTTTATGTATTCAAGCAGAAATATATGAATAAAAATACAATGCAACTTTACTCTACATTGTTGTTGTCTCTTTACTTATTGTATGTACTCTTTTATGTTTAATTTGTAAGGCATGTTAAACATATTGGCTATAAGGTAGTTATCTGATTATTTGCAAGCTTCTTCTAAGGGGAGAATTAAACTTTGTGAGTAGTTTCAAAGAGTACAGTAGTGATTGAGGATTTGATACAATATTGTAGAAGTGACAGGATAGTTTGCAAGGCATTTTATCTGAGTTGAATCTTGCAACCCTAACCAATTTTGTTGCATTTGTCATTCTTCTTAATCATCAAAGTCCTATTGTGCTAGGCAATTCTGAGTTTTAACTGACTCTACTCGACCTAAGTGTCAAATGTAGAAAATCCTAAATCTGCATTAATCATACATCATATTTAATTCCCAAATATTTATTGGCTAAACAAACCTTATGATTGAATTAATTTAATTAATAAAGTCTTAGCACTTTAATTAAATTAAATTCACCCTCTTTAGCTAAGACACATGAAAAAGGGATTAAATAATATTTAATTATTAAAT
>MU224655.1:1086676-1102964 GCA_018584345.1 Thuja plicata | reverse complement strand
CCCCTACTTATACCAATCTAAGCCATAGGTCGGCCCTGAACATAAATTAAATACAAACACAAATTAAATGCCACAAGTCGGCCAACAACAACAATTAAATGCCCAAAATTGATGTCTTAGTAAAATCGCAATATCTCCTAGCTCCAGATGAATTAGGACTCGTGCTTCGAACCATAGGTAGAAATCTAGGCCCTCTTCAATCCCTAAAATTTTCATCCTCTAACTCTTTGTGTAAAATTACTTATATAGCCTATAATGGGAACCAAATTCCTAAGCAAGGCCGAGCTCCTCCCAGTCCATGCGAAGCAACCAAGACCATGCCAAGTTCCATTAAATACATCAAAACTAATTACCCAATACCCAAGTAGGTCCACACAACTCTACCAAATCCCTCACACATGAAAATAATTCCACACAACTCCATCAAATCTCCCAAATATGCAGGATATCCAACTACCCTAGGATGCTCCTGCATCAGAAGATCAGGGTAGAAACCTCCAAAACTCATCCCCTTTCTCTTCACCTGCCTCTCCAGGTCCATAAGTTCTTGGATCATGTATTCTCTTCTCATTTCTTCTCCTTCTTCCAAAATATTTTTGATAGCATCCTCCTCCATACATTCTTCATGTGCATAGTTATATGGTATGGTAGGAGTTAAAAGCTTCTTGGCTCCCACAATGAATCCTTCAACATCATTGTACCTGCACAAGGCTACACTCATCTTATAGTGACTCATCCAATTATTTACTAGATCTATGACTCTCTTTCCAATTGTAAACTGATACACTTTGAACTGTTTAGGGGTAAATGTCCCCTTTCTATGTGGTGCCAAGTGTTCTTTATCTGTCAGCATTAGCTGCCAGATGAATTCTATTGCAGCTATCCTAGTTGGAACATGATATGGGAGAATATGAGGAGGATGTGAACATCCATATACTCTAATCATAGTAAAATTGTTTCCCAGGTAGAAACACCCCAATTATGATCACCTAGCCATTTATCAACATAATCACATGGCCTCAAAAGTTGTAGTACTTTTGCAAGTAACCTCATCTTATTTACTCATAGGCTTTGCATTATTGGGTACACAATCCAATTCTCGAAACTACAAAAGTCACAATCCTTAGCAGTGTAATTCCACACTTTGATCCAGAATTGAATGAGGTTGGGCTGATTATAGTGGAATCTTTGAGGGTTCAAATTTTGTTCATCCATTATAGGGTAATTGAAATAAAGCAATAAATGCATCAAAATAGAATGTAGTCATAACTAGTGCTTGTATACACATCCTGTATGTCTAAGACAAAACCCTCATGCATCCTATCAATGATATATTGGATGTAGTCATAACTAGTGCTTGTATACACATCTTGTATGTCTAAGAAAATCATCAAAATACCTGCATTTATCCTTTCTGCACCTCCATCGCTCCCTAGCACTCTACACAATTCATAGGAAATGTATATCATGTAGTGGTTTAAATCTTTGTAAAAATAAGGTGCCAAACCTGGTAACGGGGCAATATAATTCCTTGTCTCCTTAGGTATGTGTCTCTTTATCATATTCCTAATGACTCCAGATTGCCTTTCATACATCTCTTCTTGTTTCTTGAGGTTAATTTTAGTTGATGTTTGGTAATAGAGGTTAAATGCTTGCATAAATGAATTTCTACTTAAAGCAAGTAACATAGTCCCATCATTTCTCTTAATTGTTTTTCTAAGTTCATCATAACTATTTTCTAGGGCTAAAATGAAATTAGTATCTATAAACACATCAGGAACTAAAAATCTAGCCAGTACACATGTCCAAGGGTTCAAGATAGGCACAACTTCATCATAGTTTTTATAGAAGTAGTTAAATAGAGAATAACCTGATGTTCCTGGTGTCTTCGCATCTCTGATGTTGGCCAAATCATCAATCAGGATATCAGCATTTGACTTCTTATTTTGTGTAGAACTTGGCAATAAATTTAGGAACTCTTCTGAATAATTCCTTTTTCCTTTGGCATCATCATCTATATCATCATTCCTTCCACTTGAGGAGGCCACACTCTGTTCTTGACTCATCTTGTCCTATTCTGTTATGTTTTGCTCTCAATTTTTGGTACCGATATTGAAACAAATCTATTTGTAAACCCTTACCCTGAACTGAAATACACTAAAAATAATTCAAGAGCACTAAAATTCACACCAATTACCTTGAATTCTATAGCAAACCTTGCACAATTCACTCTTCAAAAAGGCAACTATTCTTTTTTTCTCAGACACAGAAAACTTGGCAAATTCTTCGCTCTGAAATTATGAATGCAAGGTAAGTGAAAATGAGCACGATGTCAGCTATTTATGGAAAAAAAATGCTCAAGGTACGCAGCTCATTATTGAAAAATCCATCATTTCTGCCTTCAATTTTAAACACTGTGCCATTGACATTAATTTCTAGTCATAGTCTCTGATCATGACAGGCAATCTAATTCGAATGAAAGAAAAATTCATGAAAATTCTTATTAAATTTGATCAAAAGCTAAAAAATGACATGATTGGATCTTTTTAGCAACTTTTCCACCTTGTCATAACTATTATGCATTCCTATTGGCTAGTGACTTTTCAACCGTAGCATGTCAGCATCAGCTTTAGCTTTTCTTCACTATATTTTTTATTTTCCTTATCTGGCGACCTAGCGACCATGCTTTGTCTCCATGTCGCTTAACATTTATTTTAACCCTAATTTCCTTTCAATACCTAGTGACAAAATATGTTCCTTTACTTTAGTTTAACCTTAGTCAGCTTCTGGTGATCATGCAACTAAAGAAATCCAAGTTGCTGAAAGAAATTCCTAACTCTGAGTTTATCATGCGACATCCTGTCCACCATAGATTTCTTTTTAATCGGACACTTATCGCTAAGTCTCTGAATCATATTAATGCTTTATGAGACTTCACGACTTAATCCTATGTCACTTAATCACTAGATGTTTATAAATTAACCATTTTATACTGGAGACTTAGTGACTAAGCTTATGATACCTTTAATTTATCAACTTAATCATTCTAGAGACTTGGCGACTATAGTGTAATGTAACATTTATTTCCTTCTATCTCTAAGTCACTTAAATAAATCACCTTTAATATTTTTATATGGAGACTTCCCAAAAACCATTGATCTCTCATCCATCATCATCCAACAGCTCCGCTAAGTCTCTAAATCTTTCATGAAAACCCTAATTCACTTGGAGACCTGGCGACAAGAGTGTAATATTCCCTTTAGTCTCTTATTCACCAGATGACAAATTTCACATTCTGAGACTATGTGACTGCATACTTTAGTCACTTACATTTTTGAACATGTGTCTCCTTATTATTGCTTGTCTCCTAATCACTGAAAGAATGTTGACTTATCAAAACTGATCAGCGACCACGCAACAACCACAAATCTTCTTTTCTTCTTGTGGTTGTCTCCAAGTCTCTTAATCCTTTATCTTAACTCACTTTCTATCCCAAGACCTGGCAACTATGTAATATTTTTTGACTCGCCGCTTAGCTCTGATTTGATCCGGAGACACCATGACCATAGTATATCAAATTCGCCAAACATTTTACTAACTGCAAGGTTCATTACGAGACTTTTTGACCACCGTTAGATCCTTCACCAAATGGACGACTGTCGCTTAATCTCGTAACCAAAATGGCATATTCTTTTTCACTTGGAGATAACGCAACAAAGGCATGCCACTGAGTCTCTAAACATAATGAAATATTCCTATATTATTCAGAGACTTGGTGACTTGTCTAAAAAGGCACATGATTTATTTCATAACTTAAGTTTGAAAAATGTAACTTTAAATCATAACCTTGACTTGGAAATTAGGGCATTTTTCATTTTTTGAACCTTAAAAAGACTTAAGGGCTTAGGGTTTTACCTATTTCGAACAAGGGATGACCTAAAACACATGATTTTTTGACATTTCACTGGTTCTAAGGCCTAGAAATCATCATTTGCATGGAAATACTTTGACAAGAATAGGCAGATTTCAAAATTTAATGGCTCTTACTGACAGGGAACTTCAAAAATTTCACTGGCCAGACTATAACTGGAAATACAACCAATAGTGTATATGAAAGGATATTTGTATTCTATAATTGAGGTAGAGATTTTACTTCATTGGAATTGTATTGGCATTACAGATGTTATAAGTCAATTCAATTATTGGATAGTTTGTCCACCCCTGTGAAGTGTTAACATAATTGATCAATGAACCTGTCTAAGGGCCATATCATTGTATTGTGAGTAGTGTTCTCTAGGCAGTGGGCCTTTGAATGCATGTTCATTCCCATTTTTATACCCATTTTCTCTTAACTCAGAAATAATTCTAAAAGAGTAAATTTATCTAGTGGGTTTGAATCCCACTGGGGTTTCCCCTTAATTGGATTTCCTTGTGAAAAAATCTTGGTGTTTTGTGTTATGTGTTGTGGATCTTGTATTACTATTCATCTTTCAGATATGTAAGTGGTTTAAGTGTGAAAATTCTTATAAGTATGTACAACTGATAGACCCCCCTCCACCCTCTTAGTTTTTTCATGTCTCCTTTTGGGCCTATTAATTGGTATCAAAGCCTTTTGAGCCTATCAATTGGTATTAGAGCCAAGTCATTTTGAATAATATTGATCACTTGAAGGAGATCTATCATGGAAAGAATAAGGAAAGAGATCCTAAAGTTCAATGAAAGCAACTACCTGATATGGAAGGATTGGATGAATACCTACATGATATGCATGGGGAATGAGATGAATATTGGGAGATTACTAAGAATCCTTACACCATTCCTAATGACTTATTTCAGGCTACTCCTTATGAAAAGAATAAATTCAAGGAGAACGTGTTAGCAAGGTAAGTTTTGATCAGTTCCTTGTCTTATTCAGAAAATTCTCACATCTATGGATGGAGGACTGCACATGAGGTATGGAAACAATTAGAAACTACTTATGAAGGTGGAAATTATGTTAAGAAAGCTAAGTTTCAAGGATTGAAAACAAAGTATGAGGATATGAAGATGAGTGAAATTGAAACTACTTCAGCCTATTTGCAGAGAGTAAATGATCTAGTTTTTCAAATCAGATGTGCTGGTGGTACCATGTCTGATGATGAAGTTGTAGAAAAATTTTTGAGATATTTTCCCGCATGTTATAGTGAGAAGGCTACATCTATTGAGGAATTGAGGACTATAAGAAACATTTCAGGAGAAGATTTGGTAGGTAGACTTTGTTCCTATGAGATGACTACACTTGGTAAGGAAATTCTAAAGGTTGAAACTACAGTTAAAGCTAGTGTGAATAAGTATAATAAGGGAGATATTTCTTCTAAAGAAAACTTCAAACATTAATCTAAACAATGGGAAGAGATCATGGAAGAGGAAAGGAAGATTGATGAACTTGAAGCCTTGATTGTGAAAATACTACCTAAGGGTGCTGGTAAGTATGAAGGAAAGTTGCCTTTGAAATGTATTAATTGTAATAATATTGGTCATATTGAATCTAGATGTCCTAATAAATCTTCTAAGGAGTCTAAGTTCAGATATAGGAAGTTTCACTCTAAGGGATATAAAAACATTTATACTAAATAAGGTGTGATTGATGATGAGTCTATAGAAGAAGAAGAAACTATGTTTATTGCTATGAAAGAAGATAATCCTAATGAAGAGAAATATTTGGTTTCACATGTTGATAAAATAAGTGAATGGGTCATTGTTAGTGGATGTTCACATCACATGACTGGTCATAAAACTAAGTTTGAGAAATTTGAATATTATGAAGGAGGTGTTGTCAGATTTGGTAATAATGCCCCCTGTTTGATTAAAGGAAGATGAACTATTAATCTTGATGGAAAGAGTAGTATGTATCATGTCTTGTATGTTGAAGGATTAATACATAACCTATTGAGTGTTGGACAAATACTGGATAAAGGCTACCAATTGGAATTCATGCAAGGAGTATGAAAAATCATTGGAATTAGTGGATATCTAATTGCATCTGGTACACATAGTATAGGTAATCTATTTCATTTAAAAATGATTGAGAATGAGTACTTGGTTGCTAAGATTGATGATAGTTGGTTATGGCATAGAATATTTTGTAATGTGAAATTTGATAATATGGTGAAATTGAGCACTACTAATGTTGTAGGAGATTTTCCTAAACTGATGAAGCCTAACAATTTGTGCAAATAATGTCAATTGGGTAAACTGACTAGATATACTTTTGAGAATAAGACATATTCTTCAAATGGATTGTTAGATTTGGTACATACTGATCTATGCGGTCCTACTAAGACAAGAAGCTCTTATGGTGATAGACACTTTATGTTATTTATTGATGACTATTCAAGGATAATGTGGGTTACATTTTTGAAAGAAAAATCAAAATCTTTTTAGAAATTTTAGATATTAAAAATGATGGTAGAGATAGAATCTAGAAAGATATTGAAGTGCCTAAGATCAGATACAGGTGGAGAATTTACATCTAGTGATTTGTATGCTAGATAAAGAGGCATACTTCTACACCATGAACCACGCAACAAAATGGTTTTGGAGAGTCAAGGAATAGGACTATCCTAGACACAGCTAGGACTATGATGATTGAAGGAAATATTTCACAAATCTACTGGAGAGAAGCAGTGAGCACTTCGGTAGACACCTTGAACCAAGTGTAGATAAAGAAGAGAACCGGTAAGACTCCTTATTAAATTTGGTATGGACATATTCCTATAGTGAAATACTTTAGAATTTTTGGAAGTAAATGCTACATTAAGAGAGATGGAGATATTAGAAATTTTGATCCTAGAAGTGATGAATGGATATTTCTTGGATTTTTTACAAAGAGAAAAGCATATAAATGTTAAAAATATAGAATAAAGAAGATTTTTGAAAATAAAAATGTCAGAGTTGATGAGAATGTGCAATGATTTGAAATAACTTGCATGTATGACATAGTTGAAGAGGACAATCAGATAGTGGAAGTGCGTAATCAGAATCAGGAACAGAATGGATCAAAAGAGAAAAAGGAACCTATGGTAAATGAGGAGGATGCCAATGCAAAAGGATCTAATAAAAATTCTACACCGACAACTCCATGGTATGTAATAACTAATCATTCTGAAGATGTTATTATTGGTGATAAGAGTATAGGTGTTAAAATTTGAGGAAGAACTGCTAGAGATGAAACATGTTTGTTATCTAAATTTGAGCCTAAAGATGTAAAAGAAGCATGTAATGATGAAAGTTGGGTGAAAGTGATGAGAGAAAAGCTTGATAATATTGAGAAGAACAAGACCTAGATTCTTGTTCCTAGAGCTATGAAAAAGAATGTGATCGGTACTAGATGGGTATTTAAATACAATTTGAATGAAGGTGGTAAGGTGGTTCGGAACAAAGAAAGACTTGTATGCAAAGGGTATTCATAGATGGAAGGTATTCATTTTATAGAGACCTTTTCTCCTATATCTTGACTTAAAGCTATTAGATTACTTCTTGCATATGCAACTTACAGGAAATTTAAAGTATATCAGATGGATGTTAAGTTTGCATTCTTGAATGGTGAATTAGAGGAAGATGATTACATTGAGAAGCCTGATGACATTAATCTAACCGAGGAAGGAGGTATGGTTTTTAAATTATAGAAATATTTGTATGGATTAAAGCAAGCTCCTAGAGCCTAGTATGCCAGATTGGATAGGTATTTGAGAAAGAATGGTTTTAGTAAAGGTATTGCAGATAGTAACTTGTATTTCAAAATAGTTGATGATAATATCTTGATTTATGAAGTTTTTGTTGATGATATTATATTTGATGGTAATGACGAATTGAGTAAAATTTTTGCTGAAGAAATACAAAAAGAATTTGAGATGTCTATGATAAGTGAGATAAATTTCTTTCTTGGATTACAAATTACACAGTTGGATAAGGGGATTTTTATTCCACAGTCCAAGTATGGCAAAGAATTGTTGAATAAATTTGGCATGGAAGATTCAAAACTAGTAGGGACTCCTATGATTACTGGTTGCAAGTTAACTAATGATGATAATTCCCCTTATGCTAATCAGACAAAATATAGATCTGTGATTGGGATTGCAATATTGAACTCATACTAGACCAGATATATCAAATTTTGTTGGAATTGTTGAAAGATTTCAAGCAGATTTTAAGGAATCACATATGATTATTGTCAAGAAAATTTTTAGATACTTGAAGGGTACAATTGAATATGGATTATGGTATGGAAAATATTATGACTACTCTATGTGCATATAGTGATGCTAATTGGGCAGGTAATGTGGATGATAGGAAAATTACAAGTGGTGGTGTATTCTTTTTGGGTAAGAGACTAATCTCTTGGACTAGTAAGAAACAAGATTGTATCTCTAAATCTACTATTAAATCTTAGTATGTTGTTGATGCTATAAACTATAATCAAGTTGTTTGGATGAAGCAAATTCTAAAGGACATAAGGATAAACATTGATGAACCTATTATTATTTACTATGATAACTCTAGTATTATAAATGTTAGAATTCATATAATTCATCCACCAAGATCCACTACATGCAAAATAACCTGTTACAAAAGCAAATCTTGGAGACAAAACTCAGAATGATCTAAAAGACAAAATATTCATTAAGAGATGGAATAAGTGAAATATAAAGAGATCAATCCTTATGAAGGAGATAGAACTCCAAAAGGTGGAGAAACATAGGTTGCATGAATAATTAATAAAATAATTAATTATAATATGCCTAAAGTTTAGCTTAAGTAAACTAGAGATAATAAGTGACTTTAATAATTAAATCAAATGATTTAATTAATAAGAGAATTAACTTATTAATCTAACACCCCACCTTATATAACCTTAGGGAGAAGCTAAAACCTAGAAACAACTACTAAAAGTAGGAAATTTGGATCTCAGCAACAAGGCCTGATCAGGTACCCAATCACCACCAAAACTTTATAAAGTGGAGAAATAGAGAAAACCACATGGGAAAAAACTCTACTCCAAAAAGAGATGGAAAAATCATGTAGAAAAGAAATGGCTCAAGAGACTCTTTCAAAACCATAAGTACAACCAACCCCTATGAGAGAGGATTGAGAATCCACCCCAGAATGATAGAACCCCTTTTTCGATGATCAGACCAATGTGGCTCTACTGCAAAAGAAACAAAGGCGTTGGACGCAGAAGAGTAAACTGCTAAATGTGAGGAAAAGACGGAAGGTGTAGATGATGCTCAAAAGAGAATGCATGAGAATCCTCTAATGGAATCTCCAATGAAGGTGGTCCAATAGATGTGTTGAATCTATCACCTAAGAGGAGATGAATATCCTCTAATATGTCCTCAACATCTACAGTAGGTGGTTCGATGCATGGAGTGATAATGTATGGTGAAGCTAAAGAGGAATCCTAATGAACAGATGTAAAATCAACATGAGGTGGAGGTGTAGAAGTCAGAACACTAATCTCAGGAACTAAACATAAGTTCAAGTGAACTGAATTCACCTCAATATGCTATTGTGAAAATGGAGAGTTATTCTTTGACAGTGGAGATGGTGAACCAAAATGAGAGGAGTACAAGCGAGACGAATGATCAATTGTCCCTATTTGAAAAATATTGCTTGTCTCACTATCTCTAATGTATACTGAATCTAGAGTAAACTCAAATGTATTTCTTGTCCCACTGTGATTAATCTGATAGTTAGAAGGTTAGAGGACAAATATGGAACACATAGTACATCATGGAATGCACCATCATCAATGTCAAGAGAAATTTTCTCACATATAGTCATAACAGATTTATTCCCCATCAAAATGTGTGGGGTAGGAGAATCCTCAAAGACGAGAATAAATCCTGAGAAGATTTCATATTGTGTGAAGCACATGAATCCAGTAGCCATCTAGAAGAGTGTAGAATACGGTTGCACATAATGCATGACCCTTTCCATTGTTCCATTCATCTGGCTGGAATGATGATGAAGAAGAAGACCTATGAGAAGGAGCAGAAGGAATATCAATATTTCTCTTCAAAAGAAGAGCTTGCAAATCAGAAATTTGTTTTGCATATTCGTCTATCTTATTCTCATAATAATGAGACTCGTCATGATTGGGATTTTTACAATAAGCACACTGAGGTATTTCTATCTTTGATTTTCCCCCCTTAGGAGGAGGTGGGCCAAAGGAGTGCTGAGAACTATAATCCTTCCTAGGCTCTATGGTAATAGATATTTGTTTCTGCTACGGCTTCCCTGAAGATGGGTGAGCTACCAATGCATGGTTTTGTGATCCTATGAGAGAATCAAGTTGAGATAGATTTGCCTGCTCATGAGTCAAACGATCACAAAATATATCAAATGTAGGCATGGTAAATCATGGACCCAAATCATCCATGGTAGAATGGAAGGTGGAAGAAAATATCTAAAAGGGACCATGAAGCTTAGAAATAATTAGGTAAATGCACTCTATAGCTGTCTTATTCTTCATACACTCCTGCAAGATAGATTTGAATTTTGTCAATAAATCCTAAATAGAAACAAATGTCTTAGGACCTAAAGCTGTTGATTGTGCCTCAATCTGAAGTTCCCTAAACTCATCAAGTGTGCCAAAGAGAGTCTAAAAATTCTCTCATATATCAAGAGGGGTATCACGCCCATCAAGATGAAAGAGAAAACCATCTAAAACATGCAGAGAAAGAACACCCATGGCCTCATCCATCTTGTTTATGTGTTTCATGACCTCGTAAGGACAAGTCAAAACTGGCTAAATGGTATCCAAAAAAGACGATAACCCACATGACTAGAGAAGCCTAGTCATATAGAATTTCAACAAATGATAATTATGTGGAGCGAGAAACTCAACTGATGTTGAATCTTCCATTGTCCTACCTTATGCCTATTTTTTTAGTTATCTTTTAGAACTAGATAGAAGAAGCAGAAGGGTTTGTATTTTTTTTTGAGTGTTCTAGTTTTGCTGAGAAAGAAACACCCCCCACAAAGAGAGAAACCAAACCCCAGTACAACTCAGAAACTAGAAGAAGAAACAGTGAAATGAAGGCTTTAGAATGAATGGGTAAAATACTTGATCAAATTCTTCAAAAAAAAATTGCAGATCTGAAGAGAGCTTGTCAAGATCTTTTCGATGCCTATTCGTGAGCAAAAAATGGAGTGTGTATGCTCATTCTAGAGGCCTAGAAGGGCTTAAAATAATTCCCCTCTTTGACTGGAAAAAATGCAAGTGAGACATCAAAATTAGAAAATCTAACCTCCACAAAAATGTCAACCTTAGAAAGAGATTTCCATCGATATACGGAAGTCAAAAATTGGCCTTTGTTTTCTTCACATAGAGCCAAGAAACTAGCAGGATGTAAGAGAAATAAATAAATAATTAAATAAAAAATTTAGCCCTTGGGGGCTGGCTATTGGTGGTTGGTCATGTGGGTGATCATTGGCAGGCAGCTAGCGGCCCTAATGGTGGGAAACTGGGGACCGCTGCGGCTAAGCCGCTGGCAGTTAGGTCGACGACAACGCTACCAAAGCGAACTTCAGTTTGGCTGGTGGTGTCACCTAGGAAAACTGCCAATGGTGGTGGTAAACCGCTAGTGGCGGGGTGGTTCTCTGGTGGTCACTTGGCGGCGCTGGCAATGCTGCCCAAAAAACAATAGAATTTTTTTTTTGTTTTTTTAATATTTTTTCTCGATTTGCATGCTAGGGCAGTATAGGCAAAATTATTTTTCCTTAGAATGAAAATTTGGCCAAAATGGTCATACCCGATATGGAAATAGGCATTTTTGAGCATTTTGAGCTCAACCATGAGGTTAGTTTGTGCTCAAAGTGCTCCAGAAAAATTCCCCCTAGATCCACACAAAAATTGTTGAAAAACTTTGAAACCCTCGTAGCTTCAAAATCTTCAAAAACTCAAGAACGGGTTGCAGCAGAAAGGCTCTGATACCATGTTAGAATTCATAGAATTCAACCACCAAGATCTACTACATGCAAAATAAAATGTTACAAAAGCAAATCTTGGAGACAAAACTCAGAATGATCTGAAAGACAAAGTATTCATTCAGAGAGGGAATAATTGAAACACAAAGAGATCAATCCTTATAAAGGAGATCAAACACCAAAAGGTGGAGAAACCTAGTTTGCATGAATAATTAATAAAAGAATTAATTATAACATGCCTAAACTTTTGCTGAAGTAAACTAGAGATAATAAGTGACTTTAATAATTAAATAAAATGATTTAATTAATAAGAGAATTAACTTATCACTCTAAGAATAAATATCTCAAAGAATAATGTGCGTCATTCAAAGACAAAGCATATTTCTATTAAGTATCATGTCTTGAGGGATAAAGTTAGTGAAAAGGAAGTAAAACTAGAATTTGTTTCTACTAAGGAACAAATTGTTGATATCTTTACAAAGCCTTTGCCAAACAAAATAGTTGAGTATCTTAGGAATAAGCTTGGGGTGATAGCCCATCCTGATCATAAATAATTATGCTAAGGATGGAATCCATCTATAAATCTATCAGAATATCATTCACGAGATTGATGAGATTGGGGACTACTCATTAGAGGGAGAAGTCTTATGGATCTTATGGATTGGTATTGAGATTTTCATATTTTTCCTTTTGAGGTGATTTCATCTCTTTTTTATGTCTTTCGCTCTTTTCCATTGATCTCAAAGGGGGAGATATTTTGTGAAAAATAGAGATGATTATGCTTGGAAAGATTGTGTTGAAGATGGATATTCAGAGTGCTTAGGTGGATATATTGAGGTTATACTTTCAGAGTGATCAGGTGGATATATTAATGTCTTGGTGCATTGATCAATTTTTCACTTCATATGTTTCCATCCATGCCAAAGGGGGATATTTTTAGAAGATTTTTGAGCATGTCAAATTTTTATGTTTGTGTGTATTGATATTAATGTTTTTTCATTGATTTCAACATACTAATTTTTTTTTGCAGATGGTGTGTTCACTACGTCAAGTAAGGAAGATTTATGTTGTTCAGGTTCTATGTTGAATATCTTGGGTTGTTATTGTGAGGTATATTTCATGTGCGTCTATAATTTCTCTACAGAGGTTGGCAGAATTTTGGGTGATAGTTTGAGGAAGAAATGATTGATCTATCAGTAACTACATTTCAGTGTGCATGTTCTGACATAGGTTGAGTTATTTATTCGGTGAAGATTGGTGTTAATGTTTTAGGTGATATGAAGCTAGTGATGTATTTTGGATTTACTTTCGGTTACTCAATTGGTGTTGTTCATGATTCAGAGTTTAGCAAGTTATCTTTCTATTGAGACAGGGTTATGTATTCTAAGTTGCTAGTATTCAGTGCAAAAATGAGTTTGGATTATGAGTTTGAGATGATGATAAGATTAGAGAAGTTATTCTTTTTTTCTTTCTGGTATTCATGGATCATATTATGACCTTTTTTTTATATCGAATTGATCAGAGGTGATTGCATGTGATGATTTTATAGTGTGTTGGTGTTTCTCTATTTAAGTCTTAGCCGACTTGGTGGAGTAACATGTTGTGATTATTGGGGAAGATTTGGAAAAGATTTTGCATGTTCAAGGATGTAGTTTTGGATCCTATCTAATTCTTAGCTGAATTTATCTAGATTGCCTTGTAGTTTGAGCATAATATTTATATAATTTTTGTGTATAGTTCCTAGCCGACCTTGTTGATGAAATTCATTGTAATATGTATATATTGGGAAATCATTTTTTGGTTGTGAGGCATGTGTTTTTGTGGTGTATATGAGAGGATATTTGTATTATAGAATTAAGATAGAGATTGTACTTCATTGTAACTCTATTAGCATTAAAAATGCTATTAGTCAGTTCATTTATTGGATAGTTTGTCCACCTCTGTGAATTATTATTAGAATTGATCAGTGAACCCAACTAAGGGCCAGATTGTTGTATTGTGAACAGTGTGCTCTAGGAATTGGGACTATGAATGCATGTGAACTCCCCTAATTGTGTTTATTTTCTCTTAACTAGGTAGTACTTCTAACAAAGTATATTTATCTAGTGGGTTTGACTCTCACCCGAGCTTTCCCTTAACCAGGTTTCCTCATGAATAAATCTTGGTGTTTTGTGTTATGTGTTGTGCATTTTGCATTACTATTTATATTTCAGATATGTAAGTGGTTTAAGTGTGATAAATTGTATAAGTGTGTACAACCAATTCACCCCCCCCCCCCCCNAATTCCCCCCCCCCCCCCTCTCAGTTGTGCTTGCCTCCTTTTGGGCCTAACAGAGCTAACTTATGAACAAGTTTTAGCTTATTATTTATAACCAAAAGCTCTAACTACCAAGTTCTAACTAATTCACACCCAAATGAGTAGGCAGATGAAATTATTACTTAAACTAGCAAGAAGGAGATTCAACCATTGTAATACCCACCTCTTAGTTTGTTTTTCAGTTTGTGTATGCCAAACTCTTTTAGGCATTTTGAAGTATGTGTGGTTATTTTAGTTGATCTTAAAGATACCTGTGTTACATTTCGGTATATTATTGATCTATTATCATCATGTTGTTTCATTTGTGTATATGTGATTTAGGGTTATTTTATGATGCTTATGTATATGTTAGGATTTCATTTCAATTATGGTTTTCTGAATATACTGACCTTAGATTTATATGCACTTGGATCATTTTATATTTTCATTACTGTTTGATGTACTTGGTATGGTATGGGACAGAGTTGTAGTTACTTGCTTCGGCAAGATCCACACGATAACCTAGTCTCAACCATTACTTGTCATATGATATATGCATGTATGTTCGTCTTTGTGATGACAGGTTTGCAGGTACTAGGCTATGTCTTCCCTGAATTGGCAGGAGTGAGCGTGCCCTATCGCATTAATCTCAATGGTAAGAGAGGGGAGATAGTTTCAGGTCCAGATCCTATCCTAAACCTAATTGTCCTAGTTAGTGGATAAGTATCTGTTTGACTACCCTTCCCGAATTTGTATAGTGGATAGGAATTTGTGTATCTCTTTCCTAGTGCTTGTTTGGTTTTGCATGTGTTTGATTTCAGGTGCTTGAGGTGATTACATGGGTGTTATATCATGTTATTTATTTAATTTTATATTATTGCAATTAATTATTAAATATAGGGTATTTAATTAATTGAAAATTAAATTAAATACCTATGTTTAATTGGTAGGTTAATTAAGGTACAATTATTGAATATTAATATTTAATTATAAATTAGAGTAAATATGCTTTTATGCTTAATTAAATAATTAAATATTTAGTTGCATGGATAATTGTGATGTAATATTTAAGTTATTTAAATTAACATTTTATTAATTCCATGTGCAATTTTTTGTTGAAAAGTATTTTCAAACTCTAGAGATCTCAACTTGATTTTAGGATTCAAAGTTGAGATGTGGAATTAAAAGATATTTTTAATTAATTAATTGTTATTTTCTTTCAATTTTTGGGAGAGTCCTTTTAGAAGTTAACTGGGTGTGTTGTCATGAGGGTTTGCATGTTTAGGAGAAATTGAATTCCATTAGGAGGGAATTGAGATTTCATCATGGAAAAATAGGTTTTGGAGATTTTGAGAGCTTGGTGTGTGTGCTTGGCTTGGGAGAAATTGAGGAATCTTGTGGTTGCTTGTTGGATTGAGGAATTGGGTGGATTCATGGTTTGCATGTGCTTGGGTCATCGTAGTTTCAAATCTGTGGTTGATTTGTGCTTGGAGGTTTTCAAGGTTTTGCATTCTTCAAAGGCATAGTCTCAAATTTCTTGCATTGGATTTGAGGTAGGGTTTGAGATCCCTAAAATAGTTTTCAATTTGTCAATCATATGGTTCCCTGTGTTTAAATGGATGCCTATTAAAACCTTATGGTAATTAGGTATTTATTTGAGTTTCTGTATTTCTGGGTATTTAGGAAACCCTTAGATCTTATATTTTTATTGTTTATTATTACTTGGCACAACTTAGTTATGCTGGCCAAATTTTGTTGAAAAATACCTTCTATAAATACTAGAAAACAATAAATTAAAAATTGTCTATAGTTGAAACTATAGAGTAGGGAAAAATAAATTTTCTTAAAGAAATTTAGTCTTTGTTAAAAAAATAAATTTTCCTATTGAAAACTAATTCTGTCAAAAAAAAAGAACCCACTGTAAAAAAAAATACAGAGCACCAATCAATTAAAAAAAAAAAAGGAAAAAAAAAAAAAAACTCTTAATTTCCGTTTTCGGAAATAGCCTATTTATAAAAAAAA
>MU224655.1:1058124-1072528 GCA_018584345.1 Thuja plicata | reverse complement strand
CAATTAAAAAAAAAAAAGGAAAAAAAAAAAAAAACTCTTAATTTCCGTTTTCGGAAATAGCCTATTTATAAAAAAAAAATACAAATTTCAAAAAAAAAAATTTAATTGTAAAAGGGAGTGGGTGGCGGGGGCCACCGCACCCCCCCTCAGTCACTGGCAGGCTGACCGGCTCGGCAGCCGAGACTTCCGGCACGGCAGCCGAAGCTGTCGGCACGACAGCTGGTGCCGGCCGTCAGCCGGGGGCCGCGCCCACCTTAATACAAGGGGGCTGGCGGAAGGTAAGACGCGTGGGGGCCACAGGGACCCCCCCCCCACATTGTTAGTTTGTTTTTATTTTTATTTTTGTTTAAACATTTTTATTTAATGTGGCTCATTTTATTTAATTTTTGGTATTTAATTAATTTATGTTAAATTTGATTTAGAATTTAGATTTTAAATAAAATTTAAAAAAATAGTTTTAATAAATTTGGTTTTATTAAAATGAATCTTAATTAATATTTAACGAATATTTTTAAATGGGGTTTACCTTTCTATTTGTTAATTAAGTAATGTAATTTGTCAATTAACAAATAAAAGAGGGGTTTGTATTTATTTATCAATAATTTAATTATTATTGGTCAGTTAATTTAGGATTAGATATTGAATTTAAAGTATTTAATTTGTGGTATGAGAACAAAAGGGGGAAATTAATAATGTTATTAACTTATAGGTAAAGGGGAGTTATTTTTATCATTGTCATAAATAATCATTGTTAATCAGTAGGGATCCTATGGTGTTAATTAGAGATATTATTGAACGACTAATGTTGGTGGTTAGGGGCACCTAGGTATTCTATAATTTTGTAATTATAACTGAAAATTGGTAATTATACCCTAGATGTATTTATATGTGGTTGTTATAAATAGATCTATAGGAAAGGTTAACATTTTTACCAATATGGAATATTTAATTATTTCTAGATAGTAATTTTAATGGATAAATGAATTTGCATAATTAGATATTATAAATTTGTTTGTCTCTACGTTAACATTGTATTCAATTTAATGTATTCTGAATATGATGTGATTATACTATGATGTGTTTTGGGTGCGTGTTTCTATGAATGGAGTGATTCTCCTATGTTTTCATGCTTTCGGGTATCTGTTGGGTTAGATGACCCTAGGACTTAAAACCAGAGGTTTCAGGAGTGTACTTTCTCTATGATGTTATTATGATGTCAGTTGTGATTATATGAGTATGTCATGGTCCTGATTTCCTAAACCCAACCTGATCCAGATATGATGTATTGTATGGTCCTATAAAGGACACTATGGATGTTTTGTGGTTGTTGAGAACCTATGTGCACCTGAATGGACAGGTTGCAACTTGTATTACGATTTATCCTTTATGATATTCTTTTGTGAACCTAGGTTAGGTAACCTAGTTGTATAGTAGGAGGTGGCTTGCAATAAGTACCAGAGCCCACAAGTGGCTGCTAGGATTTGCTTATTGTAAGTAGTGGTAACAAGTGATAACATAATTAATCTAATTAGGTGACCTAATATTAAACTCATAAGATTAACACCTCACCCATGCTTGAGCGCTAACATAGGCTAAGATGGAGGATGAATAGATGCTTACCCCCCCCTTCGAGGTGTGGTTCAAGCATCATTAGTGATCTTGTCTGTATGAAAGGTCACTGATGCCATGTATAGTCACTTGGGTGCCGAAATCCATTATGGTATTACCAGGTCATAACTCAAGGATGCGACGTACATGATGACACCTTCCTGTATACAACTTAGGTTATCCTACGTGTGTCAGTACCTCTGGTGTTGTTTAGTGTACCTTGTTTTGGATTAGAGTTGCTTCTAGGATCTTCCTTTGCATGGTGTATGAGGTCTTGTATGCCTTGTTTGTATTCTTGCTGTATACCCCGTGTGATGGGCTTGTACTATCTCCTCAGCATGGTGGGAGTGGACCTTTGGTTCCACATGGTCGGGTGGTAGTGGTTCTTATTACCATTAAGAGTCCAACGGATTCTTCTTCATGCTTGGATGTTCCTTATTGCAGTTTCAACTTCATAGTCTTTTGGAGACTTGATCAGTTACTTGAGTTGTGTAATTGTACCTTATGTATATATTGGTTATCATCCTTGGAAGATGCATTGTATTAATTATTATGTATTATCACATACCCTGTGACTTGTGCAAGTGGATGTTGATTAGGTAGTATACCTTATGGTATCGATTGCATATGTAATCATTATTATTATGATGTATGTTATTGGTTTCAGATTATTTAACCTTTATGTCAGTTCTTTATTATTGTAATCGTAGATTAGTTTGTTTAAGTAATACTACATCAAGGAACCCTCGAGAGTTGTAATCCTTGTTAAGTTGTATTTCATTTATGTCTTGTACTTCATTGTGTTGCTTCCACATTGTTATTTATATTGTTTGTTAACTTTGAAAAAAAAAATTATTTCGTGATCTTAGTGTTATGTTTAGGTTAAGTTCTCCTGGGTTCCCTGGCAGGGCATTACAACCATCAAATGAGGAATGGTTAACTATCAACTACATCAGGAGTAAATATAGCTTTTTCCACTCTTTCCTATATTTACTCCATCCTTGTAATCATAATTTAAAGTCTTTAATTTCTTTATAAGTTGTAACCAATTCATCTTTTGACTATTTCCATGTTGATCTTCGTTGAACTAATTTGACTTGGTACCAAAACATGACCTCCTTGAGTGTCAATTCTTATCATACTGGTCCATTAATCATCTGGTATTGTAATGTTAACATACACAAAATATATGACATACATATATATCCATCCATCATTAGAGTAACCATTTAGTAAACCATAATTAATACTAATATATAAAGATTTCATGTATAACCATATGAATGTGTCTTTAACCCATCAAAAAGATGTTAAAGTATAAGTTTTAGGTCTATGATACCAAGTCCATAAGGATAACTAAAGACAACTAAAAACCAAGTAAATGACACAAAATGTGACACAATATAGGAACATGGCAGGAAAACACAACAAAGTGAAATAATCATTGAGCCAATGTTTAAGATCATCTATCTCTCTTTGAGAACTAGTATAGGAAATGTTTGTCACACTTTTCTTAAAGATTGGATGGGTCCTAGATATGGAAAATGGTGGTGGTGCCTATTATTTTTTTCTACAAAAAATTTGTCAGGGAAATAGCAAGAAGATATGATCCTTAGTCCTAGAGTGTCTAGGTGAGAAACCAAGATAAATATTAGATGTCCAATATATCAATCATAATGAGAAGATCTCTACAATTTTAGATTTATAATAACATGATGATAGAGTGTACAGAGCATGAGAAGATAGGTACAAAAATTGGTGCACATTTGTAATTCAATTGGTCATCAAATCTTAGTCATAATCCAATATTCCAAGATGACATATGGCTTGTAAATGTTGAGGTGGTAAAATAGTTTGGCCAATGAAAATGGATCAAGCATTAGGATTGGAGTTCTACATCAGAAAGCATATGATTAGGTGATATTATTCTTAATGCTAAATCACAAATATTAATGTGCACAACTTCCCAAGTATATTTTGTAATTGAAAAGTAAAAACATTGTAAAAGTTATCACTACGTCTTAGGTTGACATAATTTGTATTTTTCCTATAAAATAAGGAACTTGCAATGTTGTAATTAATTTAAAATATTTTTGAATATCTAAGTTGTGAAGAAATTAGGCTGGATGTAGTTATATTGTTTTATTTTAGAGATATTTCAAAAAGAGTAGTGTAGTTCGGTGTTGCACAATTACTTGTGTATGTGAGTTATTTGTGTTTTGTGAGGCAATTTTATGTTTAGGTTGATCTTAACAAAAACACCTATATTTATGTGTTATTTGAAATTCTCCTTAGATATATGCATGTTTCTTTTAAGTTAAATTATCAAGGGTTTCTAAATTTATCAATTAACATTTTCTATATGAGGAATCTTGTTTGCTGCTTCTATTTAGGGAATGATTCATTAAATAAGATATGGGGAAATATGTATTGTGTTGAAGGGCCAATAAGTAGAGTTGTAAGTAATGCTTTTTCTTGGACATATTATTGTAATAGAGTATTATCATTATCAGACCTTGGAATAGCAAGTTTTATTATCGGAAAAAGTTATTTGCATGTAAAATTTGACTCTGATACCTTAAATAGGCACTAATCTAAGGGTATTTCCTAGCCCAAAACCTAGATTTTTAAAAACCTAAAATTAGATTAAGGTAATGTGTTCAATTTGGTCCATGTTCTCAAGGTATTGAATATAATAACTTATTAAGGATCTGGATAGTGTGAGTTAACTATCATTCAAACCTTAATGCAAATGTGATAACATTCTACTTTAAGTCAATATCTCATAATATAGGGTTAGCGATTCATATATTAAAGTAAAGATTACCCTCCAGGTCTTGGAAATCCTGAGTGAAAAGGAGAAAAAATCATTACTTCATGTTTGTTAGTTACCAATTTGAGACTCTTTAACATTAAAGATAGAAAATTTATAGGGATAATTTGTCAATCAATTGTGAACGCCAACAACTTAGAAAATTTGCTAGGGAGTTTCCAACAAAAGAGTCATAATATATTTAATTTATGAATGATAAATAAATTTTGAATATAAGCTAAGTGGGTGACAACTCTTACACATATCCTAACCTATGTAAACATTTGTTTCAAAATATGGAAGGAAGGAGATCCTTAAAAAACCTTTATGCCTAGGAATTAATGAACAACCATAAAAAATATGGAGGGAAAAGGGAGTAGGGAATACTCCTATGAATAAGGGTGATCTATTTTTATCTCATAATTACAATATTCAAACTAATCCATTTTTAGATAATAGGTTTCCTAATCAACATTTCACCTCTATAAAATCTAGGGTTCAAGAATATTTTGAAAGGAAAGAGGTAGAAAGGAAGAAGGAAAGGGTTGATTATTATCAAAGGCCAATAAAAAATCCATTTTTGATTCCATTTAATGTAGGATCTCCAAAATCTATGGCTATTCCAATATCGAATAGGGTGTCTTCATCTATATCTAGTGAAAATGAACTACTAAAGGAAATCTACAACTTGAGAGTAGAGATACAATATATAGAATCTATCAATGTAAGAGATAAAACAAGGACATAGTTGCATGCCTTGATGGTTGCATAACATGATAAAATTCATGATCATCCTACTGCTAATGCAATCAATACATATACATATGGAAATTATTAAGAATATGGAATCATTAAAATTATTTAACATATTCTATAATAAAATAAATGTGAGTTATAATAAAAACTCATGTAGGTACTTTAGATCTAAAAGTAATTAGTTGGGATTGTACAATGAGTTTTTTTAAGATGTTGAAACAACTTGTATATATAGAAGTTTGTTCCTTATAAAATAGGCTCTAAACATTCCTAGGAATATGTATTGAACAAATATGAGAATAGTGAAATAGAAGAATATTATTTTGGTGTTTAAAATATGCTCCTAATTTCTCTCCCAAAATATCTAAGACTAAAACCCTTCTACCTAACAAAATAACTTGAATGTTATGGGTAATCCATAGAGAGGCACTAGTCCAAATCCAAATCAAAATTCACAAGCAAATGCACAACAAAATTACCAAAGAAATTTAAAAAAAAAAGTATACAAATAAAAATACCTCAAGAAATCAACAATTATATTTTTATAGAAACATAAATCAGAATGTTCAAGATAATTAAAATATCCTAGGTAGGAGACATGGATCATAATCACACTTCAAACTAAATAGAATTCTAAACTAGAACCTATCTATCTTGAAAAATTAATTTATAATTTATAAGGCTCTGGATAATTAGGTCATGATCATACTAAGATAACTTAAAAGGCTCATTTTCTAACTATTTCAGAAAGGGAATTAATGTCTCTCTTAGTACCAAAGCACTCTAAACAAACTTTATATCTTATAATTCTAACTTACACACCAAGATCTTAAATATTTACAAGAAATCATTCAAAGAAACGTATAAAGATTTAGATTTTTTTATAATAAGCTATTTCTAATTCTAAATTTACCAAATTTATGAAAACATACTCTCATTAAGCAATAATTCACACAAAACAAGATATGTTTAACCATAAATTCACAGCTCAATATAAACTCATGCAATCTTTAAAGAAACACATTTATCGGTAAAGGAAGGTTCAAAACACACCAGAATTCATGTGCAGTAGTCTTGTATTCCTCAAAATGAATAAAATACAAAGTGCATATAAACATTCATCTATAGTTTCCACAATATATGTCATATTTTCACTATCATGCAAAGAAATATGCAGGCACAAAGTTTAAAGCAGAAAGAAACCAAGAAATTAAACTTGGAAATAAAATCCAAAATACAACATAAATTATTGAATTTCCAATCTACTACAAAATGAGAAATTTATATCCTTTTATAGACGTCAAGGCCTTACAAAACATCAAATCAAGAAAATACATTACAGTTGGCAACTAGAGGAAATCTTGTCTTTTATGGAGCTTTAACTGAGTCAATTCTCACTGGCTCTTGAGATCCCACTAGATGTAACTCCTTGGAAAAAATTCCCAATAGATATCTTATAGCACCGGTGATATTTTATTCTTCATCTATTTTTTTCTCACACATAAAATTAGTTCTCTTTTAGTATTTGCCTCATTTCCCTTTTGTCGATGCAATCTACCAGTGTCTAGTTAACATTATGGACTTTGTATTGACACTCTATATTAGTTACTTTTGCATCCCACTATAGATTTTTCCTTTTGTATTCTTCCACATTATTCTTTACTATATGTTATGGCCTGCATACCTGTCCCTACATTTTCACCTGGGAAAATACTGGGTCCCCCTTTCTTTTTCTTTTTCCTTGTTTTTTTTTCATTTTCTTTCTTTTTTGGTTTTGTTTCCCCCTTCGGAGTCTTGGACCCTAGATTTCATTCCCTTTCTAGTCCCAATTTTTGGATAAGATCTCGGATCCTTGAGTTTCATAATGCCTCAAAGTGTCAGGGTACCCATATCCTTAGACCCTAGCATGTAGAATCCCTTCCTATGAGATGTTAGTGCAATGCACTCAATGCCCTCACCCCTTACCTATAAATTCATTTTTAAGGCTCATTTTAATCACCAAGTGTTTAAAAAGAAAATTTGAGATCTCTTATGTGATTGAGTCTTTGACAATGTGAATTTATTATGTTCATGAGGCTTTAGTCATGTTAGAGGGTTGTTTTTAAAGAATTTCTTGGTTTCTTTTGTGTGACATTTGTGCAATTATGATGCTCTTCTACATTATGTGGGATTTTTAAGGCTTTTCTTTTATGTACTCCCTTTTTTCATTTTTAGTTTTGTCTATTTTTTCTCATAGCTTAGGGTTCTTTTGTAGGTAGTTGAAATAAGGTATTTCCATGTGAAATCCTTTCCCTAAGTTGGTTTAGGGATCCAAATTTTATAGTTCCTAGGGTTTTTTTCACCCTTGTACTCTGGTGTCGAGCATTTGGCTCTACATTTTTGTCATTTTTTTCTAGTCTAGGGATTTTTAGTGCATTCATTAAATTCCCTATTCCATACTAGTGGTAGTATTATCAAGTTGTATCTTGTATTGGGACTCTGAATTTATTGTTAAAGTTATTAGGGTTTTCCTTTTTTCCCTAGTTGTCCCTTTGTTCCTAGGTACATGCAAGAATTAACTCACCTTAATAGTGGCATTGCCCATCCAGAACTCTTGATATGGATCTACCTATCACTTTTTCACCCCAAAATTCAAATGTCTAGATTCAAGTATATTTGTGACTAGATTTATGGTCCCTCATTTCTAGAATCCTATGCCTAAAGTTGGCCTTGACCTCACAAATCACCCCATGGTAGAATTTACAACTATAATGAAATATCAGACTTTTCAGTTCAGGATTCCTATCTCCAGCCTACCATTTTAAAATGGAGGCTTGTTACTAGATCTTTGATCTAGTATCTTTGGCTTCACTTTCCCGTAATCCATTCAAAAAAATAGGTGTCTTAAGGTATCTCATCTTGGGAATCCACTCTTGTCCATCCTTCTCTCTTAGGGGGGGCCCAAACCTAGATCACCAACACCCCAGTTTCTCCTAGCCTTTCACTACTATGAAGCCACAAGGATTTGTACCTAGTCAGAAAATAGATACACTTTCATCTTCAACACAGATGCAATCAACATCATCCTCTATATCCTATAATGGAAACAACCAGTGGCCGTGAGTTAAGAGAACACTTTTCAAGTACCTCAAGCATGAGACTGTGAATAAGAGGTACCTGAATGACAACTGGCTCATTCACCCTTGGAATAATGGAGCCAAAATGGAAAAAACAATCATGCACTATGACTTCCTCTGACCCATCTAGGAAATAATAACAATTTTGAGAAACATCTTTACTAAGTTGGTTGTGAGGAATTACCAGTCTTGGATGTACTACATCATCACTATGATCCTCAGCGGCACTACAATTTTTATTTCACTTGCATAATTTTAGAATCCCTCAACAAATAGCTCCTTGTTGTAAGGGATTCAAAATAGTTTTGCATGACATCTTATATTGTCTGGATGGTATCCAGACTTAATGGCAATCATGGGCTCAAGAAACATGAAACTCAGGGGGCGACAGACCCAATGATGAACTCCCTTGTGATCACTACCCACAATTGAAGTTGGACATATTTTTAAAAAATGTTTTCCACATCATTGATGCATTTATATACAATAGGATAATAAGACACACTCGAGATGTAGTGTTAGGATCAAGCAACACTAAGAGGGGGGTGAATCAGTGTTGCAACACTTTTAACTAATCTCAATTGTTTGAAACTTAACCATGTAATAACATAAATAATAATAATATACACACAAAGAAGATAACTCATAACACCATGATTTTTTGTCAAGGAAAACCTTGTTAAGGGAAAAACAAAACCTGGTGGGAATTAACACCCACACATAAAGCAATATAAATATTGTATCCCTGTTAGAAGATCTAACCCTATTAAGAGCTTATTATTACATCTAGTACAAATTCCTTGTTAAAGGAAAAATGATGTTAGGAGTCCTCTCATCCCTGTTAGGAGTTGAATGAAATGATGAGCTAACTGCCCGAGCACACTTCCCAAAGTGAAGGTTAAATCCACCTTCTGAAGGTTAAACCCACCTTCTGGATCCACTATCCAAAGATAATTATAAAATTATACTTATAATAGTGAACTGATTAATAGAAACATGCTTTGCCTATACAATTCCAATGAAGTGAATTACAAACATGATCACTTCTCTACATCCAATATAACTTGTATCCACATGCTCGCAGCATCTAATACATCCAATCCATGCTATTACACATCAAGATGCTACTTTCCTTTATACAAGTTACAACAAGCAATTAGGTCGACCTATTAAGACTTCCCCAATGCACAAACAATTACATAGACCCTTGCTAAGATACACATAGCTCCTTACACAAGTAATTAACAAATAGAAATCATCAGTTACATGCCAAGATCCATAATTCATGCTCGCCAATCATTAAGCATGTTACATCTATGTGGTCGGCCCCAAATAGGTCTTCACCAATCCACACACCTCATCTAACGTCATAAAGAATCCAACAACCCAAGAATCAAAAATAATGTTCTCCCATGTATTTTTTTATCATTCCTTAAGCTCACATACCATAATTCATGCTCACATCCTAGTTATCCCCAAAACTTAGAGACCATCTCTGTCATAATCCTTTGTTAATGCTCTGTAATCAGTCTTCACCAAAACATCTATAACACATGAAAATAACAACATAAGATCCAACACCCTTAGACATAAGGTATACACTCATCCCTCTACACAGATCCATTCTCACATACTCACACATCGTACATTGTCCGTACACATCTGTCAATCTTGCATGTACCTGTGATAACCAGTCTTATTGAGACTTAGACTACATCCAAATGAAACATATGTTGAAATCAATGAAAAAAATTAATTTCAACACCTCAAACATAAAAAATTCCAACAATATCCCCCTTTGTAATTGATGGCAACATATGTGAAAATCCATCAACCCAAAAGTAGCCTTCTTAATACAAATTTCTCAATATCTTCTTCATAGATCCCCCATAAGACAACAAGGATTTTTCACTTATATCTTTCCCCCTTTGACATCAATGGAAAAGGATTCCATAGCTCTTTCCCTTTCCTACACATCCCACCTCTACAAGGTGTAGCTTTTTCAAATCTTCATACCTACAACAAACCAGGTGCTTGATCACCCAAATATGTTCTATTGTGTTCCTGTGATCACTCCCCCTGAGGAGTAGATCTAAGCATCAAGCCCAGAGAATAATATATCTCTAATAACTACTGGACTGATACATTCCTACATCATTTATTTCTCACAAGGAGGGGCTCTCACCTTAATCATACCACTGAGATAAATAAAAGCATATTTTTGGCAAAGGTTTAGTGAATATATCTGCTATTTTATCCTTTATACCAATGTACTCAAATCTGACTTCCTTTTCTACAAGCTTGTCTCTCAAAAAGGGATACTTGATTGAAATATGTTTATTCTTTGAAATCATAATAGGATTCTTTGACATGTTCATTGTGCTTGTATTATCACAATGTATAGACATTATCTCTTCAAAGGATATCCCAATGTCCTTTAGCATCTATTTCATCCAAACAATTTGTGTGTAATTTATAGCAACAACTACATATTCTAATTCAGTAGTAGATTGAGATATACATTCCTGCATCTTAATTAACCATGAAACCAACCTATTTCCAAGGATAAATTCTCTACCACTGGTGTTTTTCTGTCATCAACACTTCCTGCCCAATCAACATAAGTATAAGAATGCAATATAAAATCATCAGACTTTTCATACCATAAACCATATTCTAGTGTCCCTTTCAAATATTTGAATATCCTTTTAACTACAACAAGGTGATTCCCCTTAGAATCAACTTGTAACCTTGCAACAATTCAAACTACACTAGCTATGTTTGGTCTAGTGTGAGTTAAATACTACAAACCTCCAATCATGGACATGTATTTTGTCTCAAAAACACTTTGAGATTCAACAGTATTAGTAAGCTTGCATCTAGTAACCATAGGTGTTCCAACAAGTTTACAATTTTCCATCCCAAAATTCTTTAGCAACTCCTTAAGATACTTGGTTTGAGAAATAAAAAATACCATATTTATTTTGAGTAATTTGCAAACCAAGGAAGTGTTAGATAACTGAAAGAGGTGTGAATCAGTTAGTTCAAGTTATACTACATTCCAAAATGCTCCCAAATGAGTATAACAACAATTTTAAACATATAAATCAACTCAATGGAATATAAACTATGATCTCAAACTCATTTACAAACTCATCCTACCGAGTAGAAGTAAAATAAATATTGTGATTACTGATCAATACATATAAAGTAATGTGTAAATAAAAATAAAAATCCAACACATCCATACACATTAACACATATATTTTTAATGTAGAAACCCTACTAAGGGAAAAACCACCTGGGACCGGTAACCCAAAATAATTCACTCTTCTAAAGTGAGCTCGGTGAAGAGCCAACCCTATTAAAGGTTACAATGCACACTGTTAGGTGTGCCCTGGTTAGAGGATTTATCACTAACATTTCTCCCTTGACCAATCATTCACTATGGGATCAAAAAGAAAACAATCAACATTCATTGAATGTCATAAGAAAAATACTATTAAGTCCCACTCAGTTAAGAGATTTATCTATAAAAATGGTTAAACTGATACAGTAATGATTTGACTCAAATACAAATCTATTTTTAGATCTATGGTAAGTACAATAATACTTTTGATCAATAATCACTTCAGTTCCTTTGATTCATCATACTCTGTTTCACTTGGTAAATGCTCTTTCTCTATCGTTCGGTGATGTTTGTAGAAATGCTTGATTCTTTCTTCAACCATTTTGATCAGTCATGCATGAATTTAATCTCTTTAGCAATATGTGTGTGCATCTTGATTCATAATGAATCTTTTTTCTCTTATATAGACATCATAAACCATTTACTCTTCATCCTTAGATTTTGTTTCTTAATCTCCATTCTTGATTTTTCTGCTTAAACCTTCCTTGGTAGTTGTGTTAAAAACACATTTCAATCTCCTTTGTCTGATCATCTTGATTTTTCATAGCCATTTGATCAAAATAACAAACCTTATCAATTACCTTGAAATCATTAACAAATGCCAACTCATCATTTTAGTCGGCCTTTAGTTTATATTACTCGGTCAATACTGTGATGCGTCAGTGATACCTATCTCGGTTAACACTAAACTTAGTATACATTGTGATTGCTTGGTATCCACTATTCTGACTTGGTGTATACATAATTCTTCAATTACTGACCACATAAAATTTGTTTATTCTAGATCTTCAATCCATAATGGGTATTTGTAGCCACGATGATAATCAAAACAAGTTGACATCAATGACAATACATTAACTTATTAATGTCTATCATCACATCTGTAACTTGGTTGATCATCAACTCAATGAATTCAAACATACAATCAGTTGTAGTTCATCAATCCCTCCCTTTCGCATTGATGGAAACACAATATGAAATATGCAATATGAAAAATCCATAGAATACCAAACTTTAGTTCTACAACTATACGCAAAATATTGTAACTCGGTAGGCTCTCCCTAGCTTTTACATATAATATATTTAATTACTACACAACATTAAAACTCACCATGCAAACTCTCCCTATAGATTTGACTCATCAGTTCTTGAATCTTCTCTCCCTTTAATGGATAGATATATCATTTCTCTCCCTTTCTCTTTTCTCCTTTTCTCCCTTGCAATGCATAGATATTTCATTGAATCTTCTCCCCCTTTGAAAACAATGCCAAAAATAAAATATACAGCTCTTCAATAGCCCAAACTATCTTTGGTTTGCGGTTCAGATCAGGTACCTTGAATGTATTGATATGCAATGTTGGTCCAGTTCTCAGTTTGCATCAACATGATTGATATCCTGATAAAATGTAGGTTGATGCAACCTCCTAGATAGTTTAGTGGCTGATAGACAAGGGACAGACCCCTAGTCTATTCCTCAAGTACTCAAATGTATCATTTGGTAAGGGTTTAGTGAATATGTTAGCTAGTTGTTCTTTTGATTGTA
This sequence comes from Thuja plicata, assembly GCA_018584345.1. Classification (NCBI taxonomy): domain Eukaryota; kingdom Viridiplantae; phylum Streptophyta; class Pinopsida; order Cupressales; family Cupressaceae; genus Thuja; species Thuja plicata. The sequence goes on along the minus strand of MU224655.1, from coordinate 1,059,284 downwards.
CATATTCCAGTGTCACTTGTTTTTCTTGTACCTATTCCCTCAAGTAGTGATACTTTATATATATACTTTGTTTTTTCATGCATCACAAGACTCTTAGAAATTTTAATTGCGCTAGTATTATCATAATAAATTATCACTGGATTAGTAATCTCTTCATTCATACCTTTCAAAAGTTGTTATATCCATGCAATGTTCAAAATGTTTGTAGTAGCATCAACATATTATACTTCTATAGTTGTTTGAGATATGCATCCTTGCTTCTTATTGATCCAAGTAATTAATCTTTCTCCCACAAAGAATTCTTTACCAATAGTGCTCTTTTTTATCATCAATGTTCCTAGCCCAATCAACATCTGTGTAAACTTTCAGTTCAAACTTGTCATCTTTGTTGTACCACAATCCATAATCTTCAATGTTCTTGAAGTATCTAAAAATTCTCTTTATAGCAGTCATATGTGATTATTTAGGATTAGCAAAAAATCTTGCTACAATTTCAACTGTGTGTGCAATCTCTAGTCTTGTGTGTACAACATACATTAATTTTCCAATCATTGATCTATACAGTGTCTGATTTACCTTAGTTTTCTTATCTTCTTTTGCCAATTTGCATCCTATGACCGTAGGTGTACCGACTGGTTTTGAATCTTCCATTCTAAATGTCTTTAGTACTTCCTTCATGTACTTTGATTGAGTAACGTATATGCCTTCATCCTGTTGTAAAATTTGCAAGACAAGAAAAAATTTGATCTCTCCAAACGTTGACATTTCAAATTCATTTCTCATTTCATCAGCGAATGATTTGTATAAGTTATCATTTCCTCCAAATATAATATAATATCATCAACAAAAATTTTAGCAATTAGATTCTTATTATCAGTTCCTCCTTTCAAGTACAAGTTTTTGTTATCACTTGTTCTAACAAATCCAATACTAATAAGATAGGAGTGTAGTCTTCAATACCATGCTCTCAGTGCTTGTTTCAGTCCATACAAATATTTGTGCAACTTACATACCATGCTTGTCTGATTAGGATCTGTACACACAAAATAGTGCACTTCTATGAATCCTTACATGCAAGGAAACTCAAGAATGAGCCCTCACAAATCGATCCATAGCTCTCTATGCATGGAGTTGCAAGGTTTGTAAAATTGCTCTCAGCT
>MU224655.1:999377-1012767 GCA_018584345.1 Thuja plicata | reverse complement strand
TGTTAGGGCTGGCAGTGGTAGGAGTGGGGGGTGCTCTAGTGTTTCCAGAGTTGGGTTGGGGGATATTTTGGAGGAGGAGGAGGCTTTAGAGGAGGAGGCACCCCAGTTGGTGCGTAGAGTTTGTAGGCAGTAGTTTTGGCTCCCCAACATGAGGATTGGGTTATTATTGAGGATGTGGGTGTGGAGCTAGAAGATATAGATGTGGAGGCTCTTGATGAGTAGAGTGCTGAGACCGGTTCCTCGGAGGAGAGTGGCAACAGTAGGTGCAGTACTGGGGAGAGCTCTGGGAGTGGGGATGATTCTGTGGTATTGAGACAAAGAGGTGGAGGGGCTAGGGGACAAGACGGAGGAGGGGGATATGGATGTAGTGATGGGAGGTATGGACGATGACCCCTCAAAGGTTGAGTATCTTTCTCAGCAGGTTCAGGATCTACATGCCCGACTTGCTATGTCTGATGCTCGTGCTACCATTTTGGAGGGTCGTGTGAGAGCTGCTGAGTCCAGAGAGTGATAGGCTTAGGTTTAGATCCGCTCATTTATTGATAGTGTACAGGATGTCGCACAGAGAGATATTTTAGATAGATATTACAGATCTAGGCGAGAGGCTCAAAGGGAGATAGAGTAATAGAGACAACATTATGAGGGCATTGTTCCTACTGTAGAGAGGGTTCCCAATTATATAGCGTCGCAGAGATCTGGTAGGGCTCAGTGTTCCCAGAGAAATGGTGTTTGAGCTCCTGAGTCCTCTCATAGGACAGATTCAGATATGCCTCCACCTCATGCTCCTCCTAGCAAGGGTGGGGGTAGCTCTTGTTGATATTGCTCCTTGTACCATTTTTGTAGTGATTCATTGTTACTCTGAGTAGTACCATTTTTGTATCTCGATACACTGATATATATATGATATACTTGTTGATTACCTTCTGTGTTCAGACTTGTGACTTTTCATTTGTACTCAGATATTTTGATATATATGAGATGCAGTTAAGTTGTGATATGATGTGCAATGGTTTACTTTGTATATGTATGGTTCTATATGATTTAGTGGTTTTTTTTAGATGATGAGATGTATATGCAGTATGTTATATTATGAAGACTTATGTATGGATGATTTTCTTTCCTATGATACTGACATGTTATGTAGGATGGTGTAAATTTCATGTATGTTTATATGAGATGCAAATCGGATGCATGTGATGTTATGATTGATCGTGTATGCAACTACCATTTGTTTTTCATTTTCTGATGCACTTAATGGAATGAATGCAATCTAATATGCACAAAATATCTGAGTAATGCATGTGTTAGTTAGAAAAAAGTTAGTTTGGATAGATGTGCTCTGAGATTGATCCAATAGAATGTAATGATAGAAAAGTTTCTTCTCTTTTTGCATTTTGTGGATAGATATGATCTGATAGAAAGGATGAATGTCCCAAGTCACTGCCCCTGTTCCAATAATTATCATCATTGCATATTTTTTTTGTATTTTTTGATATTCTGGAAGAGCATCGAATGATCCAGATCGCATACCATCTGGATACCTCCATGACCTCTTGATAGAAGGAGTAGAAAGATTGTATAGAAAGAGACGCATAGTGCACCCAAATATTGACCATCTAGATTCAACTATGTTTCCTGTTTTGAAAAGAAAGAGAGCCAAAAGTACCTAGATATTGACCATCTGGATACCGCTTGTCCTCTGAATTAATCTAAAACAAAGAAACCAAGATAGAACTCCTATGCACCTAGAGTCCATCTGGATTACACTGTAAGCTCTTGATTTTGAAAGGGAAAGCCAAGCAAACAAGATAGAACTCCTATGCCCCTAGAGTCCATCCGGATAGCATCATGAGCTCTTGTTTGCAACATAAAGGGAAAGACCATAGAAACCAAGATAGAACTCCAAAGCAAACTCAGAGTCCATCTGAATAGTGTTGTGAGCTCTTGATTCTATAAACCAAACAAAAAAAATAAAAAGAGAAAGAATGTCCAATTCTTTCCCAGGTTTTAAGCTCAGATCATGGAACTGCATAGCTGCCAAATAAGTGACAGTGCCTACCACATTTATCCTAAATCATCATAGCCCTAAAATCAAAGTGAACATTCAACAGACAACAATCAAAGAAAATAAGTCATGATCTATCATAGCTACTCTCCTCACATGCTGGATCCTAGAGTAGCGTAAGAACATAACCCAAAAATATAGATTGACATCTGACCGACTTGACTGACCTAGTCAACATTTGTGTGTGGTTCCTTGATGCTGTTGGATTCTCTTGATTGGATCAAACTCTTTGGATAGGCTTGGTTGGCTTGATTTCTTTGATCGTGTTGGCAAATGATCACACTGTGTCAGATGGGACCAATGCTTGTTCGTGAAGCTCATGATTGTGACAGTATTGATTGATAGATTTAATTGCTCTGATCGTGTTGGCAGCTGATCAAGCTATGTCAGATGTGCCCAATGCTTGTTCGCAAAGCTCATGATTGTGATAATTGATAGTTTGGCTTTCTCGCCTATTGTTTGTTGATTGAAGTGATAGATTTGATAAAGCTGTGTCAAATGAGCCCAATACTGATTCGCAAAGCTCATGATTGTGACATTGATTGACTAGGCATGCTTGCCCTTTTCTCTTTTGATAACAGAGTTGGTTTTATTGCTTGGGATTTCACAATTTTTTGAATTTTTTTGATGAAGATTGGTTTTCTATTGATATTTTGATCTTTTTAGGATTTTTGATGAGTTTTCCAATTTTTAGGATTTTTTGCAGGACATTTAGAATTGCCCCTTAGTCTGGTGGACCAATATTAATCATGGGTAAGTGCTTTGTGCTCATAGGGGTTTTGTTCTTCTGGATGTAGCTTGGGATAGTCATTCTTGCCTTTGAATTCTGCTCAAGCTTTTGGAGCTCATTGATGGTGAAGCTGGATTTGAACACTTGGCACCTGTTTGCCAGGTTTTCACCAAGGTACCTACTCAATAGCGCCTGATTGCCAGGTTTTCACTGAGAGAGTGATTTTGTTTTCTCTTTACTTTTTTTCTTTTTTTCTTTTTTTGTTTTCGCCAAGGCGCTTGATTGCCAGGTTTTTACCAAGGTAAATTTTGTATTTTTTTTTTTTTTTGGTATTTTCCAAATATGTAGATAAATGCCTTGACCATAAAGTCCTAAAGGGTAGAACCTCTTCAGGTGCATGCTATTGATGTAGTTGGGGAGCTGATCTCCTTCTGGTGTAGCTAGTATGAATGCCCCACTCTAAGTAGAGTTGACAATAACAAAAGGCCCTAGCCAGTTGGGTTTGAACTTACCAGGTTTGACTCGCTCTGCTTGATTCTTTTGATTTTCCATGAGGACAAGGTCTCCTACCTCAAATTTTCTTGGCTTCACCTTCTTATGGTAGTTCCTTCTAAGGAAATTCTGATAGCCTTGTAAGTGGTCAAAAGCATGTTGCCTTCTTTCATCTAGTAACTCTAGCTCATTGAGCCTTGCTACTCTATAGTCTTCATCAGAAACTAGGTTCTTTAATGATATCCTTAGGGATGGGATTTACACTTCAAGGGGTAATACCACCTCTATTCCATAGACTAGGGAGAAGGGAGTTGCCCCCGTTGGTGTTCTCACACTAGTTCTGTATGCCCATAATGCGAGACTAAGCTGTAAATGCCAGTCTCGCCCTGATTCATTTACTATTTTCTTCAGAATCTTCAAGATTGTTTTATTTGTAGCTTCAGCTTGTCCATTCCCTTGAGGGTAGTAAAATGAGGAGAACCCTTGTTTGATGTGGAACTGTTCACATAGGTCTTCAATATCCTTGTTCTGGAAAGGGGTACCATGATCTGTCAGGATTGTTTGGGGGATCCCATATCGACAGATGATGTGGTTAAGTATGAACATCGCTATCTATTTTCCAGTGATGTAAGTGAGGGGAATTGCTTCAACCCACTTGGTGAAGTAATCTGTTACTGCTATGATGTACTTGTGTCCATTTTCTGAAGAAGGTGTTATCTTACCCACTAGGTCAAATCCCCACATTGAAAATGGCAATGGTGATGTGATGGGATTCAATTCTTGTACTGGTGCATGGATGAGGTCTCCATGAAATTGACACTATCTACACCTTTGAACATGCTTGTGTGCATCTGTCTCTATAGTGGTCCAGTAGTATCCCATGCCGATTATTTTCTTAGCTAAGCTGTTGCCACCTCCGTGGGTTCCACATATTCCTTCATGTACCTCATACAAAGCTTTCTGGGATTCCATGGAAGTGAGCCATTGTAATAGTGTTCCATTGAGACTTTGTCTATGTAGATTAGTTGAGAGGATTGTATACCTAGAGGCTTGGCGGATGAGGGATTTTCTCTGGTTCCTAGACAAGTTTGGGGGCAAGACATTATTTTGGAGATAGATATAGACATCTTGGTACCATGGGGATTTAGGACCAATAAGGACACATGCTGATTCTATGATAGATGCATGATATGATGGTACCAAGAGTTTCTCCACTAGAAACTAGAATTTGGTATCGTTACCTGGCATATCAATCAGTGATGCTATGGTAGCCATCGCATCTGCCACTTTGTTCTATGCTCTTGGGACCTGCTTGAAGAGAATGTAGTGAAATTTTGTGTGCAGTCCTTCTATTTGGGCTTTGTATGGTATGAGCTTCTCAGCCTTGGTCATGTAGTCATTGTTGACTTGACTAATGACTAGCTGTGAGTCTCCAAAGACCTTCAGGTTCTTGATTCTCCATTGGATTGCTATGTTTAGATCGATTACCAGTGCCTCATATTCTGCTATATTGTTGGTGCATGGGAAGTTGAGTCTAAAGGACTTTGGAATTGTATCATGGTCTGTAGTGATGAGCACTATCCTTGCCCCCAAACCATGGTTTGTACACGATCCATCAAAATAAAGTTTCCATACTTTGATCACCGGTTGTAGTGTCATGATAGATTCATCAGGAAAGTCTGAAACAATAGGCTGGTGGTCTTGAATTGGTGCCTCTACTAGTTGATCTGCAATCACTTGCCCTTTGATGGCCTTTCTGTCTACATATTCTATGTCAAACTCACTCAAGATCATTACCCACTTTGCCAATCGTCTAGTGAGCACTCCTTTGCTTAGTAGGTACTTCAGAGGATCAATATGTGCGATCAGCTTTGTCTGGTGGCTTAGCATATAGTGTCTCAGCTTCTGGGAAGCAAAGACAACTGTGAGGCATGATTTCTCAATTGGCATGTAGTTTAGCTCATATCCCACCAATGTCCTGCTTAGGTAATAGACAGCCCTCTCTTTACCTTCATAATCATGTTGTGCCAATAGTACTCCTAACTCTGATTCTATTGCTGAGATATACAGAAGCAATGGTCTACCCTGTACTGGTGGTACCAATATAGGTGACTTAAGTAGGTAATATTTGAATATCTAAAATGCCTATTTGCATTACTCTGTCCATATGAACTTAATGTCTTTATGCAATAAATGTTGGAACGGGTGACACTTGTCTGCTAGTTGAGCCATGAAGTGTCTGATCAATTGGAGCCTTCCTTGTAACCCTCTTAGTTGTCTTAGGTTTGATGGTGGAGGCATGTCCAATATTGCTTTGACCTTTTCTGGATCCACTTCAATTCCTCTGTGTGATACTATGAACCCTAGTAATTTTTCCGTTGTGACACCAAATGCACACTTTTTTGGATTTAGTCAGACTTTGAATTCCAGCATTCTATCAAAGATAGGTCCCAAAACCTGTACATGATTTTTTTGAAGTATGGACTTGGCAAGTATGTCATCCACATAATCTTCCATTGTCTTGTGGATGAGATCATGAAATATGGTTGTCATTGCCCTCTGATATGTTTCTCCCGCATTCTTTAGACCAAATGGCATGACATTCCAACAATATGTCCCCCAAGGACATGTGAAAGCCATTTTGTGTTGGTCTTCTGGCGCTATCCTTATTTGGTTTTAACCTGAGAAGCCATCCATAAGTGATAGCATTTCATTCCCTGTAGTTAGGTCCACTATCATATCGATGTTTGGTAAAGGAAAGTCATCCTTGGGACATGCTATATTGAGATCCCAGAAATCTGTGCAAATCCATATTTGACCACTGTGCTTCATAACTAGTACCAGATTAGATATCCAATCCGCATATGGTATAGGTCTGATGAATTTAGCATCCAAAAGCTTTTTCAGTTCTACCTTGACTAACAATGCAACATGAGGATGCATCTTTCTTATCTTTTGTTTGACAGGTTTGGTGTTTGGTAGCAGTGGGAGATGGTGTAGCACCAACTCTGGATCCAACCCTAGCATATCTGAGTAAGACCATGCAAAATTGAACATTCGTTCCTTCAAGAAACTGATAAATTTCTCCCTTTCTTTAGTAGTAAGTGATTGCGCCAAGTATATGTTCCTTGGGTTCTTGTCATCCCCCAAGTTGATCTCCTCTGTCTCTTCAACAAGTAGTTCTGATTTCTCCTCTGTTAAGGGGAGGAGTTCTCTCTTTCCATCTTCTAGTGCCTCAGTGAGGTTTTCGCCAGAATATACATCTTCTTTTAGCTTTTTACTCTTTTGTTCTTTTTTCTTTTGTGGACTAGAAAGAGGAGCTTCCTCCCTGAAGTATGTTGCGTTGTCTAGGTTGAAGGAGAATCCTGATTTATGATCTCCTGATGGGATTCCTTCCCTCAGTCCCATGAAATGAGCTATAGCCTCATCATTTTTGAAGACATCAAGATCGGGTGGTCCTTGTTGATCCCACTCTATAAGCTTAGGGTATACAAGACAAACACTTTCACTACTATTTGGCTTTGGTTGACTAAAGGGGACTGCTGATATGGTGCCTACAAAATTGGACCGTGATGAGGATGCACCACTTGAGGTCTGATGTATGATATGTTTGTCTATACAAGGTTGTTTGGAAATGGTCAATTGGTCAAATAGGTCTGCGAGATTTATGACAATGTCTAACCGAGGGGAGTAATCTGGGATTGATGGTTCAGAGTCATGAAGGGATCTCCACTCATACTCGTGGGAGTCAGTCTCAATGGAATGTTTGTCTGATGTCTCACTTTCTTGGTTATCATCGATTGCTAAGTGTAGGTTTATTTGGGAATATGTGGCTCCCTCTTCGGTAGGAAACAACTATGCTAATATGTTGCTTATTAGGACATGCTCTGTGTTGTGCCCCCAGTGCATCTCTGCCACTTGTTCCTAGTTTTCTTGAATGTCTTGGACCACAGGACTAGTGCTTTGTTGTCCATATCCTAATCCTCTTGTATTTCTTTGAGTTGGTGGGAGAGGTAATTCATATATGCCTTGTTGCCTTGCCCCCAGTCTGGTTGTACCATTGTACCCAAATCTTTGGATCATTGTGTAACCATTACCGTAGTTTGCCAAGGGTAGTGGTGGTCAGATTGTCTCAGGGGTGTCTTGATATAACTAGGTGTTGATGTCTTGTCCAAAAGGATTCTCTTCCGCTATGTCTCCCCATTGGACAAAGGTTTTGGGTGGACATCTGAATAGTACTGGCTACGGAGTTTTTGTTGCAATAACAGGTTGTGGCATGCCATGAGTTCTTGGGCTTTGAGGCATGTGCATGATGGTAAAGGCTTCTTCATATCTATATTCACCACAGCCCTTATCTATGATGGATATCTTGCTTGCCTTCTCTATGACATCTTAAGGTTTGGATTTGAATAAGATGAGATGCTTGCATCTTTTTTTATGACTATCTTTCCTACCGCTCATGTGACATCCTTGGGATTCGAATCTAAAGAGGATGGGATGCTTGCATCTTGGTTTGATGGTACCTAGTTATCAGTGCTGATTTGGACCACATTACAGTATTGGAATGGATTGGGATCTCCATCTATGATGATCTCTTGTCCTTGGTGAGGGAAATTGATGCATTGATGATATGTCAAAGGTACAGCTTGCATTTCATGTATCCAAGGTCTCTCTAGTAACATGTTGTATCCCAACTCAAGGTCTAAGATTTGAAAGGGTGTGTTTTTTACCATAGGACCAATGCAAACAGGTAGAATGATAATACCCTTAGAGGACCTTTCCTCTTCATCATAAGCTCTGATATTTATCCTTCTTGTGACATCAATGCTTGATTCTGAATAGCCCAATTGCTTGATTAATTTTAGAGTACAAATGTTTAACCCAGCTCCACCAACAACAAGGACCCTTCGGACTGCGCTTTTGTGGATCTGGACAAGTAAGTGTAGGGGATGATTATGCAGAGTTTTATGTGGTGGTACATCATGGTCTATGAATGTGGCATGTTTTTTAGCTTCTATATAGTTGACCATCGTTTGGAAGCTCTCGGGTGTTATGTCCCTTGGGACAGTTGCATTATGAAGTGCTTGGTCAAGTGCCAATTTATGCTGCAGAGATATGCGCAATAGGTCAAACATGGAGATCTAGGTAGGTGTGTGCTTTAGTTGGTCCACTATTCTTGTTTTTGGATCCGAGTTTTCTATAGGATTGGATGATGTAGTAGCTGAGGGTGGTACTCCTTGCAAGACAACTCTAGCATGACGTGTTGTTACAACATAATTGTTACCTTGGTCTTTGATAGTGATTGTAGCCACATGTCTATCTGAAGGGTTGAGGCAATTGATAACATTGTCACTGTTGGCATATATATAGTTAACTTTATTGGTTTGTCCACTAGACCTAGAGGCTTTTACCTTGTTGTGATCATGAAAGGTATCATTGAAAAGGGTGTGATCTATTGTGCCTTTGGTTTGAGTATTCATCACATCAATGATCCCTGTGTCAATCAAATCTTGGATAGCATGTTTCAATCGGTAGCAGTTGGTTGTTTTGTGCCCCTTGACCTGATGAAAATCATAGAAATCTTTGTCATTATACCACCTTGGTTTGTTTTCATCTTGTTCAAAGTCCCTGATTTCTGGGAGAGTGATAGTGTTTTATTGTATCAACTTACGTAAAGTTGATTCTATCGGCTCTCCTAATGGTGTGAAATCTTGTTGCTGGAATTGAAACCGTGGTTTGCATTGATTCTATTGTTGATTGTTTGACATAGCAGCTGCTTGTATAGGGGGAGGTTGATTTTGAATGTATGCTTGTTGAGTGGGCCCTGTGGGTTTTTGGTTTGTCACAGGTGTGCCTTGCAGTGACACCTTGGGTTGTGCATAGTTGACTATCTTTACATCAATGACACCATCGCTAGTGACATTTTTGTTTTTGTTCCACCAGTTATATTTTTCCATTGCATTCTTATTCATATTTGCTTGTGTGGGATCTGCAAGGATTCCTCTTTTGACTAAGTTCTACTCACAACGAACTCCTCTTTCGATGAGTTGTGAAGTTTGGAGCTAATTATAGTTCTATTGTGAATGACATGTCTGGGATTAGATTGTCAACAAACATGACTATTAAGTCTTGTTCAGGCACATCATATGTTATGCAGTTTGTCGTATTCCTCCATCTCTGTAGGAATTTCACAAAAGACTCTCCATCTTTCTGTTTGATATCACAAAGGTCTTTGATACTGACCTTGCGCTCGATGTTATGATGGAAATGAGCTATAAACTTTTTATCCAATTCTCCCCATGACTAAATGCCATGAGGTAGATGTGAGAACCATTCCATTGCCGGTTCGGCTAAACTTTGTGGGAACAGTTGCATTAGATAAGTCTCATCATGAGCGACTTTGACGCAACTAGCAAAGAACTCTCAGATGTGTTCAATAGGGTTGGTACTGCCCCTATACTTGTCAAATTTTGGTACTAAGAAGTGATTTGGGAATGGAGACATGTGAAGAGAATGGTCAAAGGGGTATGGGTATAAATCCTCTGCGGTATAGGATTTAGTTTGCCCCTGATTTTGCATATCCATCATTTGGGTTTGAAGGGTTTGCATTTGTTGCATCAACATGTCTGTTTGATTTTGAGGTTGATGTGTAATGTCCCTCTGTGCTGTGGTGGGTATGAGGCTGCACCTCTATGTTCCTTGAGTAGGAACATAGGATTTCATCCTTGGGACTTGATATTGATTCCCCACCGAGTGGTTTGTAACTAGAGGGACATGAGTATTCCATGGTGGGTTTTGATGTGTTTGTTGTTGTGACTGAAATTGGGGTTGATAATGTTGGGGTAGGTATTGTTGCTACTATGGTTGGGTTTGAAACTGGGGTTGCTTTTGCTTAGGTTGGATTTGAAGCAACTGAAGCTGGGGTTGCTATTACAGAGGTTGGAACTAAGGAAACTAAAGCTGGGGTTGTTGTTACGGGGTTTGGAATTGAGGCAACTAAAGCTGGTGTTGATGTAGCAGAGGTTGGATTGGTGTCAGAATGACCAAAGATGTAGCTTTGGGTAGGCCTTGACTGTAAATAGGTCCTGCAGAGATGGATCCTTGTGGGCATGAGGTGTTGATCCCAAGACTAGTGTGAATGGATTGTAGCAGCGGCATAGTTTCAGAATAGTTAGTATTTGGTGGGGTGGAAGGCATAGCATCAGAGCTTGATTGTGTTGGCCAAGAGACCAAAGGTGTAGGCATACTAGTGACCATGGGTGCACTTAGTTGTGAGCCTATCATTCTTTGAGTGGATGATGTGCTGGCTTGGTTTGGGTCCTTAGTTTGACCAGATATAGTCTGCATTGATGTAGGTAAGATCAAAGGTGGAAAGATTGGAGATACAATAGGTAATATCTGAGGTGGTTGAGTAGTGTTTTGACCTGTGAGAGGGTTTTTGGGCCATATAGTTGATACACTGAATTCAGCGAGGAGTTTGACTCCTTTCTTTATTAGCATGGCTAATTAACATTCAGGGTTCCTCTCTACAATAGCATCAACTACCTTAGTGGATTAGGCATCTTGTTCCACATCTTCAAGTTCATCTTCTGTGATATCTTGGAAAAAGGCTGCCCCACGGGGCTGTTCAATGAATAGAGCAGGACTGGTATTTGCAAAGGGATCACTCTCTTGCTATGTCTCCCAAGTGGGGAAATGATTGATATATGACTCATCAGGTTGAGTTCTAGCCTTAGACCTTGTGTAAGGTCCGTCATGAGGTGTTTGAGACATAGTGTTGTCCAGGTTTTGTAACTAAAACAAGTGATATAAAGCAAACAAAGAAGAGGATCCTTTCTAAGAAAAGTCTGAGTTATGTTTTTGACAAGGGTAATTCTAAGGATAGATTTTGATATAACTTGATCTCAAAGTGATGATGATAAAAGATAAGATTTGCTGACCTTTATCTTTGGAAAAAGTCAATTTGATAAAGATGATGATGTTTGATGTGATGAGATCAAGATATATCGAGTCTAAGCTTTCGAACTAACAATGTTTTTGATAATAATCATGCTTCACAGAGAACGGGTAATCTTCAATGTTTAGAGATTCAGACAATGTTCTTCACATTTTCCTGGGATAGACACTAGTTTTTCACACCAGATGAAGAATTCTTTCAAGGTTTTAGGTCAGAACAGGAATATAGGATATCTAGTCAAATGTGATACAATTTCATCGATTGCGGTAAAATGACTAGTTGATTTGCAAGATAGTTGACGTTTGACAACCCTAGACTTTAACACATTTGACTCATTTTGAAAATTTGGATGTTTTGTTTTATGTTTTTAGAAACTGATCAAAGGAACAAGCACAATAGACACTGTGTTTTAAAGAATGAAGATTGAAATTGTGTATGTTCTACAACTTTTTCAAGTTGTAAGTTATCACAAGGTCTCAACAATGAACAATCAGATTAATCTAGGTCAATTGGCTTCAGAATACAATGTTATAGGCCCAATGTTTGAATGTCCATTAGCTCACACAACAATTGTCACGCTACTAGGACACGAAGGTCCACGACATAGGTGCCCATGTTTTTTCCATTTCCAGGTATTGTTTCCATGAAGTGAAGATCTCTTTCACTACACAAATACCGTGGGACATATATGTTGGGAATATTGGGGGGAAATTCTGCAACCCCTTGCACTATAATAAGGTATATGCTCAGAGGTAAAATAGGTTGGCCTCTAATTAATCAAGGTTGTAGTAAGGGTCTGTGGTGTCTCTCCAATCGGTTTGTATGTGCGTGACTCACTTAAGAGCCTAGTTGACCACGCTGGCTCCTTAGGGATATTCACCCGATCCAAACTATTGTCAACACGCCTTGCCCGAGCTTGGCTAGATAAGATGAAACTTTGGTTCACACCTTGTTTATATACCGATCAAAAGGATTACCAGTTTAAGGTCATCCTCCAAGGAAGAAGCGCATTCCCCGGACAGGCCTTTCTAAAAAAGTATAAGGGTTTGTAATCTAGCAGCTTGTGCAAATGCACCCAAAACTCAAGACATGAGGTAAATCGATTAAGCTCCAAGTTTTGAAATGTGAACTAAGCTACACCACCATACAAGAACAAATGTTCAATTTTAAGCCCAAAAGTAGGTGTTGATTGCTTGTTTAGTTTTAATGCACCAAATCAAAAGATTTTTTGCCTTTGTTAAGTTTTAATCCCCTTGTCAATTTTAAGCCCAAATCCAAAATATAAGGTGTGATATGTTTTGCAAGCACTGTTCTTTTTAAACCCAAATCGACAAATGAATTCCTTTTAGTTTGTGTTGTTTAAACAGGTTAGTACCAAAAAGGATTTATTTGCAAAAATAAGGATATAAGTAACTTTGAAATAATGAAGGATGCTTACCAAACTTACCCTTCTCTGTCCTTGGTGACTTTGATCCAATCCTGCACAAAAATCGAAAAGAATGTCAATTTAGAAACAACTGGGCCAAAGATTTAGATCTAATTTCGTAAGATTTCCTGCGATTGCGGCAATCTTCTTGCTACTATGGTAATGTTCTATCGATTGCGGCATGGATCGGGCAACTGTGGCAATTTTCTGTCAATTGTGGTAAAGCACTGGCAACTACGGGAAGATGCTAGTGATTGCAGCATGGATCGGACAATTGCGGCAGAATTCTTGCAATTGCGGCACGGATCAGACGATTGCGGAAAAATACCAGAGGAAAAGACAAGAAAATAGGTAGAATAATTATGGAAGCCTGCAATCAATTGCGGTATTAAACCAGTCAATTGTGGCACAGTATAGGTGATTGCGGTAAAATACCAGCGATTGCGAAATACAATAAATATCGAAGAAAAATCAGATTTCTAAATTACGATCGTATGGCCATGGTTGATTAATCTGGTTCTTTGTCTGCAAGAGGTATTTGGGCTATTTGTTTCACCTCAGGTTCACCAAAATGTGTGCCTCTTCCGATTCCCACAGCTTTCCAAAGGCGAGGGTTAGTAGCAAAGGTTTCACAAATGAATGCAAATCAAGTATATAATGACTACTAAACGAATAACAGAAATGTGAGCAATAAAATGTACAAGCAAGAGAAAGGAAGAC
>MU224655.1:971878-989805 GCA_018584345.1 Thuja plicata | reverse complement strand
TATATATATATATATCTGATTTAACTACCAATTAGATATATTTATTTAGTTTATTAATCGATGCTTTATTAAATATTTAAATTGATTAATAAAGTTTTATTAATATGTTTTAATTATGAGTTATTCAGATATTTGCTGTAAATTCTAATTAAGTTATGGTGAATAATTGAAAGTAACTTATTAATGTGTTTTTAAAGTTGATTTATTATATGTTTATTATAGATTGGCAATTAGGAATGTTGTTTAATTGAATTTAATAAATCGTGGGTTTTATTAGATTCTGGATTAAATAATATTACCAGTTGAGTTATCTATGAGTATTTACATGAATATAGTTCAATTTTCAGTCGTTTAAGACGTTCTGTTTATGTGCATCTTTATGTTTCTTTGTTGCTTGAATGTGATATTCTTGGGGGCATTAGATGACCTAGGATGTATACAGAGGCTGGGGGAAGTGTTTATATTTCTATTACTCTATGGCATGTGTGTTCATGATTTACCCTAAACTGACCATGTTGACCCTTTTGATTCTGTTAACTACTAGTGTACCTATGTGACCGTTCCTGTTGTATGGGATACTAATTTGGGGTACACTAGGGTTGTGACCTAAGCTAGATCTGTTAGGATCTCTGAGCCTAGGGTAGGTTACCTAGATGCGTAGTAGGAGGTGGCTTGCAATAAGCTCCATGTCCGTAAGAGACTACTGGATTGCTTATTGTGGAGTTTCTTAATAAGTGATAACTAAAGACATATTGAGAGATTAAAATGAATTAATAAGATATGATTCTCCTCACCCATGCTTGAGTGCTAGTAGAGACTGAGATGGAGGTTGAGATAGTGCTTGCCCCCTTACGAGGTGCGGGTTTGGGCATAGTTAGTGATCTTATCAGTTTGAGAGATCATTGGCTCTGTGTATGGTCACTTAGATGCCAAAATCCATTGTGATTATCAGGGCTGAACTTAAGGGTTAGACATACATGATGACACCCTCCTTTACACATGCTATTTTTCCTACGTTGTCAATTGCCTCTGGATTAGTGAGTCTTACCTTTTATGATGATTAGTACACCAGATTAGAGAGCTATCAGGATCCCTTGCTTAGTGGTTATGTCTTGTTGGTTTTGGATATCCGATTGAGATCTATTGTTATCTCCTCAGCACGGTGGGGGGGACCATTGTGGTTTCACACGGACGGGTGGTAGTGATTCTTTATCTATTGAGATTTGACGTCCTTGTACCAGGTGCTTGATGATTTCTTGCAGATGAGCTCTTTATGTTCCTTCATCATTTACTATGTAATTTCATTATTGTAAATCTTGTGTTAGGGTATCGCATGTGATACCTAATCTAAAAATTGTAATATTAAGTAGTGTAGAGTGATTACCACATACCCTGCGACTTATGCAGTGGATGTGAGTTTATGGTGGTTTCATGGTTATCCATGAGGATTGTAATTATAGTTATGTAAGTTATATTTGTTATGTTTAATAAGATGGAATCTTTTGTTATATTGTTAGTTGTGTTTTACTTTAAGTAATTCAACATCATGGGACCCTTGAGTCGTGTAATCTATGTGACTGTAAGACATGTGTATAAATGGTAATCACTTTCGCATGAATGTATGTTTCTTTATGTTAACTTTAAAAAAAATTATTCAGCACACTTAGTGACATGTTCTAGGTTAATCTCTCTTGGGTTCCCTAGCAGGGCGTTACATTTGGTATTAGAGCTCTAGTTTCTACACTGGGAACTCTGGGAATTGTATGCCCATTAGGTTGTGTCTAGCTTAAACATGAAACTAAAACATAGACATACTACACTTTTTTTTTTTTTAAATTTATTTCTTTATGGTTTATTCATTCTTTAGTTTATGTTTCAAGCTATGTGGTGAGATTTATATTTATCTCTATTTGTTTCAAGAATTATGCCTGAGACACGAGCAGCTAGAGGTTGTGGTAGGGGTAGGTCTAGTTCTCGTGGGGGAGGACGACAAGCTAGCTCCTCCACTAGTTTTAGACAAGAGAGGGAGCAACATCAAGATAGGGGTGAACAGAGGAGAGAGGATCAAGATGAGTCTGGGGGTTTGGATATTAGGTAGATTCTTTAGGCCATCCTAAATTGCCTTCTTGAGAGAGCCAGAGTGGAGCAAGAGGCATCTCATCACTCCTAGCAGGAGGAGAGAGAGAGGGGGAGAGAGAGGAGCCCTCGTGGGAGGACTATATCATTGGATCCAGCAGTGGTTGCAGCCAACCACATGAGAGACCTAACAAGAGGAAAGGCCATTCCTTTCGCTAGACAGGATTTTGGTTGATTGCTTTGGATAGAGTATTTGTGATGCATCCCTTTAGTATTAATACTAAAGTGAGATACGCCGTGATACAATTGACACATTTTCTAGCTATCTGGTGGAAGATAGAGGAGAAGAATCTAGGACTCTGTATGGACACTATTACTTGGGAACTCTTTCTCGAGAACTTCAGAGATAGGTTCATGTCAGATCAGTGGAGGTAGTAGAGAGCTGATGAGTTTCATAATCTTAGAAAACTTACATTGACAGTAGAGCAGTACGAGCGTCATTTTTATGACCTCAAGCAGTACGTTGGTTATAGCAAGGATTCCGCACTGTTGGTACATCACTTTGTGTGAGGGCTTAATGCTCGCATAGTAGGGGACGTGAAGCTCTTTGAGCCTACAAACTTGAGAGCTGCAGTTATTAAGGCCACCCTATCGGAGGCTAACTTGGCATTAGGCCATGGAGGTCGGACGGGTGCTCCTACAGGTGGTGCATCTAGTTCTGAGGTTAGAGGTAATCAGTCTCGAGAGACTAGGAACTTCAAGGAACCCCCTAGTTCCTTTGTGGGTAATCAGAACTCACAGCGCAAAGGTGACTCCTCCACATAGTCAGAGCGGTGGTACTTGCTCTAGGGATTCTCGAGGTGGTCCACACGCCAGGCGCAATCAGTATAGTCAGCCTACATAGAGCACGCAGTAGAGTATCGATAGAGATGGTTTCCAGTAGTCCAATGTGCCCTCTAATGGGAGAGGCAATTTCAGAGGCACCAGATGTTTTACCTGTGGTCAGTTTGGCCACATTGTGGTGAATTGTCCACAGCGTGCTTCCCAGTTTTCTGAGTAGAGACCTGTGAATTCTGAACCTACAGTTGGAAATGTCGGTAGATTTCATGGAGCATATGCAGCTTTGGATTATCATCCTCCAGTGTATCATCCTCCTATGATTGAGTCTGTGTGTAGAGGACCTACAGTTGGGTTTCAGTTTCTGGTAATGGGGAATGACCCTCAAAGTTCTAACCAGAGAGTAGGGAAAGGTCCTATGGGATCTACTCATTGAGTCTTATATGACTCATTAGGATGCTTCATGTTGATGGGATTTTATCCCTATTTGTTTCAGGCTTCCAGGAGTAAGCCTAATCCTAGGGGGGTTGATGTAATACCCACACATGTTTTTATTTTTAGTTTGTGATGTCGTACTCTTTTAGACATTGGTTTCAGTTGATTGGCCAAATTATTTTAGGCTACTTTAATGTGAGCTAATATTGTTTCATTTGATGATGATACTTGTTTATGATGTCATGATTTTACCTTATGCATAGATAGATGTGATGATGTTTTCATGTTGATTATTATATGTTGATTTCAGATTATGATGTACTTACCCCATACTTGCATGTGTATGGTTATCATGTTTATGTATCTGTTTGCATGTTGTTGTGGTAGAGGATGAAGACGTAGTTACTTGCTTCGGCGAGATCCACAAGTTTGACCGATCCCTATCATTGATTGCGATATTATATTATGTATGTACATGTGTTTCCTTTGATGATAGGATTGCAAGTACAAGGCATTGTCTTCCCTCAATTGGCAGGAGTGAGCGTGGCCATAAATATTCATCTCAATGGTAAAGAGGGGAGGTAACATACAGATCCAAAACCCTAACCTAAGCCTAATCATCCTAAGGTTGGATGAGTTTCAGTATGACTACCCTATCTGGATTTGTCTAGGTTGACAGAATTTGAATGTCCTTTCTCTTGTGTATGTGTGTATTTTGCTTGATTATGCTTTAAGGTGATTTTTGGATTATTTAGTGTTTTCCATATTTTATGAATTAATGGATTATAGTTGAATTGATTATTTAATTATATCCTAAGTTTATTTTAAATAATTAATTAAATTGAAATATTTGAATATTTGATTTAATTAAATATTTAATTGAAAACTATAGTAAATGTGCTTATATGATTAATTAAATAATTAAATATTTGGTTGCATGCATAATTGTGACATAAATATTTAATCTATTTAATTAAATATTTTATTAATTACATGTGCATAAATGTGTTGAAAAAGTATTTTCAAATTGAAATATCTTAACTTGTAATTAGGAGTCAAAGTTGAGTTGTGGCAACAAAGGATATTTTAATTATTTAATTTGGATTTACTTTCCATTTTGAGTGGAGTTAATTTAGGGATTGAATGGGGAGTTGTCATGAGGGTTTGCACAATTAGGGTAAGTTGATTCTTCTTAGGATAATTCTTCTCACATTTCCCTCATAACAGGTTTTTGGCATTTTGGAGAGCTTTTGGTGTTTTTTTTTGCATTTTTCGAGAATTGGGGATTGTTGTGGTTGCTTGTGGGTTTGGAGATTATGGGATTTCTTGTGTTGCATGTGTTTGGTTCTTTGTGGATCTCAGATCTGTGGTTGAATCAGGATTAGAGGCTTCTAGGTTTTCTATCTTCTTCAAAGGCACAGTTCATCGATTCTTGCATTGGATTCTAGGTAGGTGTTATTCCTCCATGTATTGTTTTCAATTTTGTGAAATCTAGAGTTTATAATGGTTAGATGGATGCATGGTTGTTATTCTTGCTTCTAGATGATTATTAGAGTTTTCTTGTTTTTGGGTATCTAGAAAACCCATAGATTTGTATTTTCTACATTTTATCTAGACTTGGCATAGTAGGGAAGTGCTAGCAAAATTTCGTGAGAAAATTCACTATAGAACTCCTAGAAATTGAAAAATCAATCTTGCCTATAGTCTAAACTATAGGGAAAAATAAAATATTTAGTTCCCTTGTATTTGTTGGAAAGTGACAATGCAAGCAATTATTTATTTTTCATTGCTGTCAAACCTTTACTAGTGAGACTATTGTTATTTGTTTGAGTACCATATCTATTGTTGATGAAGAAGATTTAACAAGAATACCAAGTGAATGGTTGAGTTAAGGCAAATAAAAGGGTACTTGATTAGCTAACACTCTAGCAAAGCAATTAATTGTTTATCTTTTAAAGACAATTTTTCTGGCCGTTCCGTGCCGAGAAAAGTTGCTTGTGCCAAGCAAAGTTGCTTGTGTTGAGTAAAGTTGTTCGTGACGAGCAAAAATTGTTCAATGCCGAGCACCATTGAAATTGCAGAGTGAAAACAGTGATGATGGCCGACTTACAGAAGTTTGATTAATGATAAGATTTGAGATCTCTGGCTGACTTAGTTAATTTTATTGGGATATGTAATGTTAATTAAAGATTGATCCACATCATTTAATGTATGGGTAACTATATTTAATGCATGGTTTCAAGATTTAATTAGAGACTACTTTGGAGAAGTAAATGAATGCAAAGATGAGATGATCCATTGGATCTGACCTAACCTAAGATCCACGATATTGTTTAAGCAGAAAAAGATTTATCAGATCTAGACAGAGAGGTATATGATAACCTCAAGGGGTTATTCATTAAAGATTCAGAAGTATAAGTAGAATGTTGAAGTGTTGCTGAATGAAAAGTGAATGCAAAAGAGTTGCATAGTTGATTTATTGTTTAGCATAATCTGGCAGAGAAGGCTAAATACAAAAGCACAGAGTTTCATGTATGATTGCTTGAAGGATTTCCAAGCAAATCAGAAGGTTGAAATGACAATGCAGGCTATCTAGTAAGTTAACATCAAAGCTGTAATTGGATCTGAATTTGCAAAGTAAGTTGTATGTACCAGATCACAACTGTTGATTACTTTCTAACCATTGTATCAGTTAAATCCTTTAACAAGTTTGACCTAACAGTCATTTGTATAAATCCTCTAATGAGGTGACATTCAGATTGGAATGTTCTAAAGTCCTCTAACAAATCCACTCCTAACAGGGTGATTAAATCTTTTAGCCAGGTCACACCTAGCAGTGTGTTACTGTAACATTTCATAGGGTTGGCTCCTCACAGGGCATCACTTCAGAAGAGTGAATACTTGGTAGCATGTTACTGGTGGTTTTTCCCATATTGTGTTTCCACATTAAATACTTGTGTCAACTTGTGTGAATGCTTATGGTTTGCTTTACTGTTATGTTTCTACAAGTTAATTTCAATTGACAGTAAACTGCATGATTAAAGTTGTTGACTTATGCTACTACTACCGAGTAAATCTGAAATATAGAAAGTTTTATTTTACTACATCTAGACCTGAGGATAACTGATTCACCCCTCCCCTCTCAGTTATTCAAAATTTATTCTAACAATTGGTATCAGAGCTTTGGTCTCCTGAAAATAGTTTGAAGGTACTAAGAGCAAAAGATCAAGATGTATAAGAAGGAGGTTCCTAAGCTGAACAAAGAAAACTTCCCTGCATGGCAGAGTTTGATGAAGCTGCATTTGGCTGGTATTGGAGATGATGCTAAGTGACTTATTACAATAGCCTATGTACCACCTACTACTCCTCTCACAGCTTCTCAACTTAAAGAAAAGCAAGAGCACAATCAAGCAATGTTGGAGATCGCCTCCTCATTGAGTTACTCAGAGTTTGATGATATAAAGAGCTACACAAATGCAAAAGATATGTGGGATAAACTTGTAACTATCTATGGTGGAGACACAAATGTGCTGAGAGCTAAATCAGAAAGTCTAAGAGGTAAATTTGATGAAATTAAAATGCAAGAAGGTGAAAATGTTGTTCAGTACTATGGTAGAGTAAAAGAAGTTGTAAATGCCATTAGAGGGGAAAATGGAAAAATTGATGAGAACACCATAATGATCAAGGTACTAAGAAATTTACTTCCTATATATGCTATTAGAGTTTCTGCAATTCAAGAATTGAGATGTACTCCTAATAACAATCTAAATTTGGAAAATCTAATAGGCAGACTCACTGCATTTGAAATGTCAAATTATGATAACTATAATCCACAAGGGATTGATTCTTCTTTTAGATCATAGTTGGTTCTCAACAAATCCAAGAAAGGAAAGAAACATGTGGACAGTGATAGTGACACTACTGATGATGATCTTGAAGAACTTGAAGCACTCATGGCAAAAAGACTATCCAGAGGAAAATGAAAATACAGAGGTAAACTTCCTATCATTTGTTTTTCATGCAACAAATTTGGTCATATAGCTGCTAGATGTCCTAACAAGAATGAGAAGGATGAAAGAAGGGACAACAAATACAAGGAATACAAAGACAGAAAGGATGACTGAGACTTTAGGAAATATAAGGACTACAAAGACAAAGGTAAGAAATCTTGTTATATTGCTAAAGAATCTTCTGACAATGACACTGATAATTCTGATGACAATGATATAGAAGTTGTTTATGTTGCAATGAAACAAGATTTTGATGATGATGAGAAAACTGCACTAATCTCTCATATGAGCAAAAATGATCATTGGATCATTGACAGTGGTTGTTCCCATCATATGACTGGTGACAAAGATAAGTTTGAAACCCTAAACCAATGTAAAGGAGGATATGTAAAATTTTGCAATGACTCACCATGTCTTATCAAATGTAATGGATTGATTAACCTAACTAACAAAATCATATGTGATGATGTGTATTGGGTTGATGATCTTAAATATAATTTTCTGAGTGTTGCACAGCTGAACACTGCTGGTTACAAAGTTGAATTCCATCACAGAAAAGCTAAGATCTATGACTCTACTAGAGAACTTGTTGGTAGTGGTGACTAGACCAAAGGTAACTTATTTTATCTAGATTTATCTAAGTTAAAGAAACCTGAGAACACTATGTGTAAACAATGTCAACTAGGAAAGATGACTAAGTCTAGTTTCAAGAGTAAAACACATGTATCAGAGGAAATTCTGGAATTGGTTCATATTGATATATGTGGTCCCATTGGAGAAAGAAGCTATTGTGGTGCCAGATATTTTATTCTATTTGTTGATGATTATTCAAGAATGATGACTGTAATGTTTCTCAAGGAAAAATCTAATGCATTCCAGTTATTCAAATGGTACCTAGCTAATGTTGAAAAGGAAATAGGCAAATATTTGAAATGCTTAAGATCTGGCAGAGGTGGAGAATTTATTTCTAATGAGTTTAACAGGTTCTACAATGACCGAGGCATAAAGAGATAGATGTCTACACCCAGGACTCCTCCACAAAATGGTATTGTTGAACGAAGGAACAAATCTATTATGGACTGTGCTAGAACACTAATGATGGAGAGAAATGTTGCACAGAAATACTGGAAAGAGGTTGTAAGTACCTGTATTCTATACATTGAATAGAGTTCAAGTGAAGAAAGGTACAAATGCTACACCTTATGAACCTTGGTATGGTTATGCACCTAGTGTAAAGTATTTTAATGTCTTTGGAAGAAAAAATTTTATACTGAAAGACAACAGAAATGGAAAACTAGATGCTAAAGGAGAAGAAGGCATATTCCTTGGTTATTTAACAAAAATAAAAGCATACAAATGCTTAAATTCTAATACTAACAAAATTGTTGAAAGTGCAAATGTAAGAATTGATGAGTTTGCAGAAAGAAATGAAGCTGAAAGTACACAAGAGCCTAAAAGCTACAGATCATTCACATATCTGGATGAGGAAGATTCTAATTCACTACCTGAGACTACTGTTGATCAACATCATGTACTTGCTGAGTCACAGAGTGGAGTTGCCGAGCAACTAGAAGTGAATGTCGAGCTATCTGATGGAGATGCCGAGTCACAAAATCAACCAGAACTAAATATTGACAATGAACCTAAAGCAAGGGTCGAACCTACTCTAGCAAAATATGTGAGAATAAATCATAATTCTGATCAAATTATTGGATCAAAGGATTCTGCTATTATGACAAGAAGTAAGTTGAAAAATGACACAGATCTGTTATGTGAATTTGAGCCCAGAACAGTGAAAGATGCTTTAGATAATGAAGATTGGATACAAGAAATGAATGAGGAAATTGAACAAATTGAGAAGAAAAAAACCTGGACACCTGTACCTAGGCTGAAGGACAAAAATATAATTGGCACAAAATGGGTATTCAAGAACAAGCTGAATGAACATGAAGATGTGACAAGAAACAAAGCTAGATTGGTATGCAAGGGTTATGCACAGGAGGAAGGAATTGACTATGGTGAAACCTTCACCCTATTTGCTAGATTGGAAGGTGTCAGAACCTTACTTGCATATGCAACCTATAAAGGATTCAAAGTATATCAGATGGATGTGAAATCTACATTTCTCAATGGTATCTTGGAAGAAGAAGTGTATATCGGAACCAAAGGGATATGGTTTGTAGATTGCACAAAGCACTATATGGATTGAAGCAAGTGCCAAGAGCATGGTATGAGAGATTGCACAATTATCTGATCAAGATTGGGTTTGCAAGAACAAATGACAACAACAACCTGTACTTAAAGATAGAGAAAAACAAAGGTACACTATTAGCTGAAATTTTTGTAGATGACATCATATTTAGTGGACAAGATGTGTTATGTAAAAAATTTGCAACAAAGATGCAAACAGAGTTTGAGATGTCTATGTTTGGTGAAATAAAATTCTTTGTTGGCTTACAAATTTATCAAATGAAGAATGGTATCTATATTACCCAATCTAAATATATCAAAGAGATACTGAAAAATTTTGGAATGGAAGAGTCCAAACCAGTGAGTACACCTATGGCTACTGGACAGAAGCTGACAAAAGATGATAATTCAAAAGAAGTGAACCAAACACTCTATAGGTCAATGATTGGAAAACTACAGTATGTTGTACATAGTAGACCTGATATTGCCCTAGCAGTTGGGATTGTTGCAAGATTTTCTGCTAATCCCAAAGAAACTCACATGATGGCAGTAAAAAGGATTCTGAGATATTTAAAAGGAATTGATGACTATGGTCTATACTACAAAAAGAATGACAAGTTTGAACTCAGAGTTTACACTGATTCTGATTGGGCTGGAAATGTTGATGACAGGAAAAGAACTACAAGTGGAGCATTTATTTTAGGAAAGAGATTGATCTCCTAGACAAGCAAGAAACAGAATTGCACCTCACAATCTACAGCTGAAGCCGAGTATGTGGCAGCAACAGTTAACTGTTCTAACATTGTGTGATTGAAGATACTCCTGAAAGGTATGAAGGAAGAAATCACTGACCCAATTGTCATATATTGTGATAATACAAGTGCTATTAATATTTCTAAAAATCCTATGATGCACTCAAAAACAAAGCATATAGCCATCAAGTATCACTACTTGAGGGAGCTAGTTCAAAACTAAGAAGTGCGACTGGATTATGTGAACACTAAAGAACAATTAGCAGACACATTCACAAAAGCACTACCCAAGGATGCTCATGAGTATCTATGAGGTAAATTGGGGGTGATTCCCCTAACTAAGGCTAATTAAGTTCTCTATGTTACTGTTGCATCAAATGTTACATTCAGAATATTTGACACATTGATGCACAGTAAGTCACACTTTAGGATGTTGGCTAAAGTTGTGAAGATGAACAAGGACAGAAAAGAAAAATTAGTCATAATCAAAGATGACAGGATCATCATGATACTGAAGATGTACATGATAAATATTTTGATGTCTTTGGCATTGTTGTCAAAGAGGGAGAGATTGCCTAGAGGAAGAAATTGGATTACCTAGAGGGAAAGATTAACTATAAAGAGACAAAAGTTACTTTTGAAACATTGAAATGATTATCTACTCAGAGGGAGTCTACAGATGATTAGACATAGATGATTACAGTGTGATTAGACATAGAGGGAGAAATGTTTATAGATATGATTCAGAATGAAGCTAAAGACATTAATGTAGATTTGTTCATATCAAGGAACATAGGTGAATTTTTGGATTGGTTGGTAACTATGCCTGTTAAATCATTGTTTTAATATTTTGTGTTGTCATCAATGCCAAAGAGAGAGATTGTTGGAAAGTGACAATGCAAGCAATTGTTTATTTTTTCATTGTTGTCAAACCTTTATTGGTGAGACTATTATTATATATCTATTGTTGATGGAGAAGATTTAAGAAGAAGACCAAGTGAATGGTTGAGTTAAGGCAAATAAAAGGGCACTTGATCAGCTAACACTCTGGCAAAGCAATTAATTATTTATATTTTAAAGACATTTTTCTTGGTTATTTCATGCCGAGCAAAGTTGCTTGTGCTGAGTAAAGTTGTTCGTGACGAGCAAAAGTTGTTCAATGCCGAGCACCATTGAAATTGCTGAGTGAAAACAATGATGATGGCTGACTTACAGAAGTTTGAATAATGATGAGATTTGAGATCTCTAGCCAACTTAGTTAATTTTATTGGGATATGTAATGTTAATTAAAGATTGATCCATGTCATTTAATGTATGGGTAACTATAATTAATGCATGGTTTCAGGATTTAATTAGAGACTACTTTGGAGAAGTAAATGAATGCAAAGATGAGATGATCTGTTGGATCTGACCTAACCTAAGATCCACGATATTGTTTAAGTAGCAAAAGATTTATCTGACCTAGACAAAGAGGTATATGATAACCTCAAGGGGTTATTCATTAAAGATGCAGAAGTAGAAGCAGAATGTTGAAGTGCTACTGAATGAAAAGTGAATGCAAAAGAGTTGCATAGTTGATTTACTATTTAGCATAATCTGGCAGAGAAGGCTGAATACAGAAGTTGAGAGTTGCATGTATGATTGCTTGAAGGATTTCCAAGCATATCAGAAGGTTGAAATGACAATAGAAGCTATCCAGTAAGTTAACATCAAAGTTGTAATTGGATCTGAATTTGCAAAGTAAGTTGTATGTACTAGATCACAACTGCTGATTACTTTCTAACCATTGTATCAGTTAAATCCTTTAACAAGGTTGTCCTAACAATCATTTGTATAAATCCTCTAACAAGGTGACATTCGGATTGGAATATTCTAAAGTCCTCTAACAAGGCCACTCCTGACAAGGTGATTAAATCCTTTAACTAGGTCACACCTAGCAGTGTGTTATTGTAACCTTTCACAGGGTTGGCTCCTCACAGGGCATCACTTTAGAAGAGTGAATACTTGGTAGCATGTTACTGCTAGTTTTTCCCATATTGGGTTTTCATGTTAAATACTTGTGTCAACTTGTGTGAATGCTTATGGTTTGCTTTACTATTATGTTTCTACAAGTTAATTTCAATGGACAGTAAACTGCATGATTAAAGTTGTTGACTTATGCTACTGCTGCCGAGTAAATCTGAAATACAGAAAGTTTTATTTTACTACATCTAGACCTGAGGATAACTGATTCACCCCTCTCCTCTCAGTTATTCTAAATTCATTCTAATAGTATTTGCTTTGGAAGAATTCCTCTGAAAATTAAATCATTTGGAAAAATGGAAGTCTCTGTATTTTTACAGACTGGTAAAAAAAATTAATTAAATTGCCTAGAAAGACAAAATACACAAAAAGATGAAAATGTGATTGCAAAAGAAAGAAAGGAAAAAAAAACTCTTATTCTAAATTTCATTTTTTCGGAATTCTAAAAAAATAAAAAATAAAAAAAATTGTAGTGTTAAAATTCATTTAGAAAAAAACAAATTAAAAATAAATTAAAAAAATTGAGCTGGTGGGGGGTGGGTCCCAACCCCACCACCCCACGGGCTCCGCGGCAGCCAACTGCGTAAGCAGCCGGTCTACCTATGGCAGTCGGCACCCAGGAAGTCATGCTTTGCAGGAGGTAAGGAAGGGGGGGGCCCGCGGGGCACCCGCTCCCCCATTTGCATGTGTTTATATTTTTTTTAAATAATTTTAATTTGTTCAAAACAAACTTTTGAAATCATTTTTTTAAATTTTGGTTTAATTTTTTAATTAAATTACATATTTATTAATACAATATGTATATACAGTTTAAAATTTAATTAAATTACATATTTATTAATACAATATGTATATTCAGTTTAAATTTTAATTAATTTATATATTTATTAATTTAATATATGTATTTAGTTTATTTTAATTAGTATACATATTTACTGATTAATTTATATATATCTGATTTAACTATCAATTAGATACATTTATTTAGTTTATTAATAGATGCTTTATTAAATATTTAAATTGATTAATAAAGTTTTATTAATATGTTTTAATTATGAGTTATTTAGATATTTGCTGTAAATTCTAATTAAGTTATGGTGATAATTGAAAGTAACTTATTAATGTGTTTTTAAAGTTGATTTATTATATGGGTGTTATAGATTGGCAATTAGGAATGTTGTTTAATTGAATTTAATAAATCATGGGTTTTATTAGATTCTAGATTAAATAATATTTCCAGTTGAGTTATCTATGAGTATTTACATGAATATAGTTCAATTTTTAGTCGTTTAAGACATTCTGTTTCTATGCATCTTTATGTTTCTTTGTTGCTTGAATGTGATATTCTTGGGGGCATTAGATGACCTAGGATGTATACAGAGGCTGGGGGAAGTGTTTATATTTCTATTACTCTATGGCGTGTGTGTTCACGATTTACCCTAAACTGACCATGTTGACCCTTTCGACTCTGTTAACTACTAGTGTACCTATGTGACCGTTCTTGTTGTATGGGATATTGATTTGGGGTACACTAGGGTTGTGACCTAAGTTAGATCTGTTAGGATCTCTAAGCCTAGGGTAGGTTACCTAGATGCATAGTAGGAGGTGGCTTGCAATAAGCTCCGTGTCTGTAAGAGACTACTGGATTGCTTATTGTGGAGTTTCTTAATAAGTGATAACTAAAGACATACTGAGAGATTAAAATGAATTAATAAGATATGATTCTCCTCACCCATGCTTGAGTTCTAGTAGAGACTGAGATGGAGGTTGAGATAGTGCTTGCCCCCTTACGAGGCACAGGTTTGGGCATAGTTAGTGATCTTGTCAGTTTGAGAGATCATTGGCTCCATGTATGGTCACTTAGGTGCTGAAATCCATTGTGATTATCGGGGCTGAACTTAAGGGTTAGACGTACATGATGACACCCTCCTTTACACATGCTAGTTTTCCTACGTTGTCAGTTGCCTCTGGATTAGTGAGTCTTACCTTTTATGATGATTAGTACACCGGATTAGAGAGCTATCAGGGTCCCTTGCTTAGTGGTTATGCCTTATTGGTTTTGGATATCTGATTGGGATCTGTTGTTATCTCCTCAGCACGGTGGGGTGGACCTTTGTGGTTCCACACAGACAGGTGGTAGTGATTCTTTATCCATTGAGATTTGACATCCTTGTACCAGGTGCTTGATGGTTTCTTGTAGATGAGCTCTTTTTGTATTCCTTCATCATTTACTATATAATTTTATTATTGTAAATCTTATATTAGGGTATCGCATGTGATACCTAATCTGGAAATTGTAATATTAAGTAGTTTAGAGTGATTACCACATACCCTACGACTTGTGCAGTGGATTTGAGTTTATGGTGGTTTCATGGTTATCCATGAGGGTTGTAATTATGGTTATGTAAGTTATATTTGTTATGTTTAATAAGATGGAATCTTTTGTTATATTGTTAGTTGTGTTTTTCTTTAAGTAATTCAACGTCATGGGACCCTTGAGTCGTGTGATCTATGTGACTATAAGATATGTCTATAAATGGTAATCGATTCCACATGAATGTATGTTTCTTTATGTTAACTTTTTAAAAAAATTATTTAGCACACTTAGTGACATGTTCTAGGTTAATCTCTCTTTGGTTCCTTGGCGGGGCATTACACGCGAGATCTAGCAACCGATTGGACAGTATAAAGTGAAAATGAAAGTTATAACCTAACTTGTATAAAGTACCATTTGATAACCTATCTGTTAACCATTTGACAAAGAGTGAGCTAAGGAGATCAGAGAGCAGAAGCAGTTAGACTATTCTACATTTTCTGTGTGTGATTGATTGGAGCATAACACTCAGATTTCAGTGAAAGAAAGGTATTTTACATCATCTAGCTATGGATGCACCCATCATTTTTGATGTTGTTGATCGTCCTAAATACAAATTCAAGAAACATCTATATAAGTCTTGTGAAGAGGATCTAGAAGGAGTGTCTTCACAAACCCCACATGGCGTATTGCACGTAGAAGACATTAGGGCTTACATACATTGTAAGTGTGATACATTGGGAGACAATGAAATGTTGGAAAGATTGCTACAATGTAGACAATTGTTATTTTTTCATTGATGTCAAACCTTAACTGGTGAGACTATTTTTGTATGTTTGAGTACCATATCTATTGATTGATGAAGATTTGAAGAATTGGATAACAAGAAGACCGAGCAAATAGTTGAGTTATGAGTATACACTAGGGTACTTGATCATTTGGCACTTTGGAAAAGTGATATGTTGTTTATCTTTCACTGGAAGGTCGATGTCGAGAAAAGAAAATTTGATTCTGAGCAAAGCGAAAGGTGATTCCGAGCAAAGCAAAGATGATGCTGAGCAATAGTGAAATGCTGAGAGGAAATAGAGAAACCCAAGAAATAGTATTTTATTAATTGATGATATTTGAGATCTCAAGCTAACATAGTTGATTTTATTGGGATATACATTATTAATTAAGATTGGTCCACACTCATTTAATGCATTGGAAACCGTTATTAGTGCATGGATTCAATGTTTAATTAATGACTATATTGGAGAAGTAAATTAAATGTAATGATGGAAAGATCTGTTGGATCTGACCTAACCTAAGATCCATGATCTTGATGAAGCAGAAAAATATTTATCTGACCTAGATGAAGAGGTATAATATAACCTACTGAGGTTATTGTCATTGTATCCAAGCATAAGGAGAAATTGTGTGCAAGAGTATTGCATTGTTAATTGACTGATTGGAAAAACCTAGCAGAGAAGGCTGAACAAAGAAGTAGAGAGAGATTGCTTGATGGATTTCCAAGAAGATCTAAAGTTTGAGATGAAATGGAGGCCACTAATTGAATTAGCATTAGAGTTGAAATTGGATCTGAATTGCAAAGTAATTTTTATGTATCAGATCACACCTGCTGATTACTTTATAACCATTGTATCAGTTTGAATCCTTTAACTAGGTTGATCTAACTGTCATTGTATAAATCCTTTGGACAAGGTGACATTAATATTGGAATGTTCTAAGTCCTCTAACAAGGCCACTCTTGACAGGGTGATTAAATTCTTTAACTAGGTCACATTTGACAGTGTGTTTTTGTAACCTTTAACAGGGTTGGATCCTAACAGGGCATCACTTTAGAAGAGTGAAATTTTGGTAGCATGTTACTAGTGGTTTTTCCCATATTGGGTTTCCATGTTAAATCATGGTGTCAAAATGTGTGAATGTTTATATTGTGTTTTACTTTTAAGTTTTTGTAAGCTTATTTCATTAGTACAGTAAACTGCACACCTTTGTTGTTTATTACTATCAAGCAGATATGAGTTGTTGAAGTGGTATAAAGTATTATATGGGCACATCTAGACCTAAGGACAACTGATTCACCCCCCCCCTCTCAATTGTTCTAAATTCATTCTAACAATTGGTATCAGAGCATTTTTCTCTTGAAATAGTTTGAAGGTACTTGGAGATAAAGATCAAGATGTAGAAAAGGGATGGACAAAAGATTAACAAGGACAACTTTCCTAGATGGAAAATTTTGATGAAACTTCACCTAGATAGTTTTTGTGATTTTGCTAAACAACATATTGAAATAGAATATGTAGCCCCTAATTGAACTCTGAATGCTACATAATTGAGAGAAAAGCATGAACATAATCAAGCAATGCTAGAACTTGCATCATCTCTGAACTATCATGAATTTGACGACAGCAAGGACTGTACAAGCACAAAGCAGATGAGGGATGCTCTTCAAACCATTTATGGAGGTGATACGAATGTAATAAGAGACAAATCTGAAAGCTTGAGAGGTAAGTTTGATGATTTAAAAATGCAAGAAGGAGAAAATATAGTGCAATATTATGATAGGATAAAGGAAGTTGTAAATGCTATTAGAGGAGCTAAGGGAACCATTGATGATGACACTATCATGAGCAAGGTATTGAGGACACTTCTTCCTATTTATGCTATTAGAGTATTTGTAATTCAAGAACTGAGTTGTACTCCTAACAACAATTTGACTCTGGAAATTTTGGTAGGTAGACTTACTGCATTTGAGATGTCAAATTTTGACAACTATACTCCACAAACTGTTGAATCTGCATTCAAGTCATAGATGGTCATCAGCAAATCAAGGAAAGGAAAGAAATGCGTGAGCAGTGACAGTGACACTTCACATAATGATCTAGAAGAGCTTGAGGCACTTATGGTAAGGAGACTAGCTAGAGGCTGTGTATGGTGAAATCTTCAATCTGTTGGGAGCAAGCTCAAACATGACAAGTTAGTGGGTTAGCACATAGAATTCATGAAAGAAACTAGAACCAAATAAGACTTCAACATAACATCGGATTGAGCTAAAAATAAGAAAAATGTACCCTATTTAACTTGTTTAATTTGCTCATTTTAATAGATGTGGTTGTGCTCTCTCAAACACAAATGGATCAATGTCCCAATGCAATGCGAGATTGGATAAGCAAGAAGAGAGATTCAAGAGCTAGTATGAAGAACTAGTCTCAAATCTTCTTCAAGATGATAAGATCAATCTATAAAATGATATGCATATGCAAGAAACTATGATTCATTTTACCA
>MU224655.1:953537-971828 GCA_018584345.1 Thuja plicata | reverse complement strand
AGAAACTATGATTCATTTTACCAAATTGAAGCCTAGCATGTGATTTCTAAGTGATCTAAACATGAAAATATGAAACTAGCAATGAAAACATAAAATCTAGAGCTATGTTAGCATAATAACAATGCAAGTATGAGAGATGCAAAATGGAGAGGGGAAGCCCTCTATTTATAGAGTTTTGGGAGAGAGGAAGAGGCTTGGATGATGTGGAATCTATGTGGCATCCACATAAGAGCCACATAAGGGACACATAGGCTTGAGGGGATGGCCAATTTTGAGTCAAACTTGGCATTAAATGTTGAGTGGCTCAACATTTCCAAGTGGGGCACAAAGTTGTAAGAAGAAATTAAGAGGGATGGGTGCCCATTTTGGAGAGAATTTCCCCATGTGGGTGAGCATTCAATTAGCCTTAAAAAGGTTAGGAATCACCCTCTAAGCATGATCAGAGGATAGTTAGGTGGGTAAATATATTTAGGAAATGAGGTGATGGGAGTAGGGTAGGAATAGGGTAGGCTTAGGGTAGGTCTCTAGGTTGGGTTAATAGGTTCCTAGCTAGGGTTTAGATCATAATTCAAATTAAATCATGGTTTAGAAGAATTAGGAATATGGGGGATTTAATAAATGTAAATTTATTAAAAAGGGAATTTCATGTGACAAATGTATTTAAATGAAAATACATTAGAATAGTATTTAAGCTATTGATAAATACTAGCAAATGAAACTATTTAATTGATTAAATTAAATAGTTAGAGGAATAAGAGAGAAAAATAATATTAATATTTTTGGACGTCTACATTTTGCCTCTCTTTGATGTGGTGTCGTAAGTGACGTTATGTCAAAGACAAGAAAATGAGTTTCCCCAGAGGAAGAGGGTTTCTAGGAGTCGTGCTAAAGCGATGATGGTACAGGGTTGTGCCCCCTCAAGAAAAGAACACAACAACAACAACGTTGTGGAATTTTCTCAAAAAAGGATGCAACTAGCAGGAGGAAGAGAGAGGAGGGAATAAATAGAAGCCTTCTAAAATGCGATTAAGAATGCAACTAAGAATGCTAATGCAAATGGAATGAATGTTGTTAACAAGCACTGGGGATCCATTTGTGTGAAAATATGAAGAGCACATCGGATTTTGATATTGCAATAGGAGGTATGCATCAGGTGTTAGAAAACACAGATGAAAAGATTCCTTTGCATGGACTAGATGCTCAAACAAAAGCACACTACAAAGGATGCATGTATCAGTAGCCACCAGTCACAATGCACCAAGATATAGAAGATTAAGGTAGTGGTGAGTAGGTGTAAACTGACACAAAAAGATTAAGTCAATAAAGAAGGCCTCGTGACCAAGCAGTCATTCAGTCCAAAGTTCTTGCCATGAATAGGATTTGATGTGATAAAGGATTTGATAAGCCGACACCGGAAGAATGTATCCTCACGGGAAAAGATTGGGTTTGATGTGATTGAGAATTAGTCGCTGGCAAAAGCTGTGAACAGAATGAGGAGCAAGGACGATTGGACACAAAACTGATTTGTGTAAAACATGATTGTAGTCATAAGAGTCAAAATGTCACTGGAATTTGAAAAATAGAGGGATGTAGAAAGAAACAATGGTTTATTGCAAGATTTTTTAGAGTATTTGATGTTTTTGGAAATTTTGGAAATTTTTGAATTTTTTTGGTTTTTTTGTGATTTTTTAAATGTTTTAGGGATTGTATGCGTATGGAAGTTGTACAACAAAATGATTTATACAAAAAGATACACGGGGGGAAGGAAAATAGGTGGGAAATTTTTTTGGGGAAAACGGGGGCTATAAGAGGGGCTGGGGGCATAAGGAAGGTCATTTGTGAATAGAAAATAGTAAAAACTAAGCTCTAGAGGGAAAAGATGGATGATCAAGGGAAGTTGGGGTAGTTGGGAGAGTGCATGTACACACATGGGAGACCCATGAACTGGCCGGTACCGGTGAGTGACTCAACTAAGACCTTGCATTTATTAGTGTCAAAGTTATTAATGCTTGTGGGATGGGTAGATGGGTCATTAATGAGGGAAATTAGGGTTGCAGACCAGAGACGTCAGTTCTTAAATCAGCATTTGCAAAGATGCCAATCCCCGGATCGACATCTTCAAAGACATCGATCCCCAAACAGGCGTCTCCGCAGATGTTGGTTCCAGACCGACATCTTCAAAGACGTTGGACCCAGACCCCCATCTTTGAAGATGGCAGTCTGCGAGGAATGATAGTGGAGACGCCGGTGTATGAATCAGAATTTCTGACTGAACTGGCATCTACGCCTAAAAGGGAAGATGCCGAGGGGAAGGGAAATGGAGGGACCTAGCGGGGGCCGGGGATGGGTCAATAAAAGACCTAGGGACAAGATGACACACTTTGGGAGGGATTAGGCTAGGAATGGAGGGAAGATGGGCTGACATGGTGGTCTTTGGATGTTATAGTAGCAGTATCCACCATTGGGATTGCGGGAGCACTGGCCGCTGACCATGGAGTTGGAGTCGCAGGTCACTAAAGATGACTGGGGTTTGTTATTTGTGGTTGGGTTGCACAATATTCCCCATTGGCCTAGGCTATGGGAACACAATGGGATGATGACCACCTTGATCGAGCGGTGGTATAGTGATACCACCATATTTTATTTGCCTATTGGAGAGGCGACAATCACGCTGGAGGATGTGTGGCAGATTCTTCGGATACCTATCTAAGGGGTGATACCATAGTACCGATTAGAGGAAAATGAAAACTATATGGAGATCATGTTCCAGAGACCTATGAGGAGGATCCTATTGTACAGGACCTAGATGCCCTAGCAGCCAGCAGTCGACAGGAGACTATGGCGGGTAGCCTTGTATTTGGCTAGGTTGATTGGAGGGCGCATGTTAGCAGACTTGGTGGGACATGGTTTTGGCATGGGATGGTCATGGGTGCTAGCCAAGATGCTATAGGATGGTACTACTTATTGCTTGGGGTTCATTGTTTTAGGACAGTTGTACCATGATTTACACATGGCTACATACCGCAGGGTGTGCAACATGGGGACAGGCATGATGTTGATGCTAGTGTGGGCCTAGGAGCACATTGTAGTGTTTTGGCCTATGAGAGTGCGAGAGGCATGATAGCCTAGAGAGCCCTATGCCTACAAATATAGGATTCTTTTGATATATACCTCTGTTGGACAGACCAGCTATTGGGGATGATTGTTTGATGAGGTACAGGTTTTCTGCTGGACCCTATATAGACTCTGCGAGCCATGGGGAGCTATGGACTGGGCGGAAGGAGTGGAGGATGGATTCGATGATTTTTTATACCTGTCATACATTTAGACTAATTTATTTCTACTGGGGAGGACCATCTACTAGATAGAGAGGTATATACCATCGAGGGTTATGAGACGGTTTGGGCTGCAGCAGGGAGTGGTGGCAGAGGATGCCTCACATCCTCATTTCACTAGGGAGGTAGGCACATGGGGGAGATACATAGATGCTCTAACAGTGAGGGAATCCTAGAGGGACATGGTGTGGATAGACTTTGTGGCATGACCTGATGTTACAAATGCAGGGATGACTCCTGAGTACGCAGCATGGTGGGTTGCACACACCATTGCGACTGACAGACCCAACTCAGTTGGTTTCTCATGAGCAGAAGACAAGGGATATGGATGTGGATGATGGGACCACCATAGGAGACACCCTAGAGACCTTGGCAGTAGGTCATAGGAGGAGGCCATAGAGACAGATTAGACCTCAGATAGAGGCACAAGCAGGGGCTAGACTAGATCAGGGGCCACAAGGGCCACCACCAATATAGGGATAGGTATAGGTGCCATAGGGGCCTCAGGGGCCACCCGTAGGATTTGTAGCATAGGAGACTCATGACACTATCATCACAAAGAAAGATAGTCTTTAGACAGAGTGTACAAGACTGTGGGGATTACTAGACATGGCATACATATCAGATATGAGCCTGCACGCTGAGATTACCTGAATACAGGGGTTACTGACTGTAGAGACAGTACAGGCTAATATAGCAAAGGGTTCACTTGATACCCTATAGGGCAGGGTTGACTCAGGAGATTTTTCCATGGTTGATTTGACATAGGACACTGTAGCACTACGTACCAAGATAGGTACACTTACAGACCAGTTGGATACTCTGACCTTGTAGATGGAGCAGGCCACTGAGCAGATCCTAGCATTGACCTCAAAGAGGGATGTAGCACAGCAGCAGGTTGAGACTTACAGGGCTGAGTGAGATATCACCAGAAAGGTAGCTGTTGTAGGTGGGGCTGAGCAGGTAATGGTCGAGGTGTTTGCAGCTCATAGAGATGCGAACAGGGAAGGCAAAAAGGCATCCCACTATCGTGCATTATATCATCATCTAGTTCTTGAGGGACAGAGGCGAGAGTACTTAGAGAGGTCTCGATCTCAGAGCACAGTGTGCAATTCAACATCACAGGGATCTGTAGGCATGCCACCGCGTCCGCCACCAGAGCAAGGAGGTGGATCATCACAACCACCAACATGATTCAATAAAGGATCATGTGACACACATTTTTTCATTTTGAGATATACATGTATATTGGCACTGAGGTGCACATGATGTATTTTATTGACATTTGATATATATATATATATATATATATATATATATATATATATGATCGATGAGGACTCTTATGATGTTCATGATGTATAATTTGTATGATTTGATCTATATGATGTTTTGATGCAGATGCTTATATGATTACTGACATTTGGTACTTGTAGACTATGATGTAGATGTATGACACATTGTGTATGTAGGATGGTTTTATGACTATGTATATATGATGCATGACTTATGCAGGGTGGATGATGCTATATATATGATGTACTGATGTGTGTGGATGCAGGATGTGATGTAATTTTATGATGTATGCAAATGTATAGGTGATGTTTTATGAATATGTATATGAATGATGGAATCTAAATGATTTAATAATGCAAGAGTAAAATTAATCGAAATGTGTTAACAATGCAATGATTTAAAAATGAGCCTAAAAGTTAAGACTAAAATGAACCTAAGATGAATTAATTATGCAAGAAGTACATGATTTAACAATGCAAGATGATAAAATGAATCTAAATGTTTTAACAATGCAAGATGTACATGATTTAACAATGAATCTGAATGATTAAAAAAATGACTCTAAATGTTTTAACAATGCAAGATGAACCTGATTTAACAATGAATCTTAATGATTTAAAAATGAATCTAAATGTTTTAACAATGCAAGATGAATTAATTATCAAGACACTAAAATGATTTTGACTATGCAATTAAATGAGGAACTTAATGAAACCTAGTAATGGATTTAATGCAAACTAATGATGAACCTAAGGCAATCTAATAATGAACCTAATGATAAGACAACTAGATGCAATGGATGCGATGGATGCAATGGATGCAATGGATGAGATGGGGCTCATACTTTTGTTGTGTGTCACGATCAACTGATGAATCAGCCAGGGGGACTACGAAGGACCAGGCAGGGAATGTTAGCATGATGATGACTCGGGATGTTAGTGTGATGGCGAGAAGACCAAATATATCATGAATATACAAGGATCAAGTTGAGCAATTAATTACAAGTGATTAGTTACAATGATTATGCACAAAGGTTGTTGCCAAGATTTGATTGGATCGTGTTGTTGGCTTGATGCATGTGATAGGTGAGTATGCTAATCGATTAGTTCAAGAGGAAGGATACATTCTACGAGAACCCAGTGATGATCTATATTTAAGTCAATGAGAGGAAGGATACATCCTCAATGGACTCATTTCCAGAAAGATGGGATTCATAAAGTTGATTGGTCAAATGTGCACTAGGATCAAACTGTAGAACCAACATATGATTTTAAATATCGTAACTATATCATTTTCTGCATGAGGAGCAACTGAGGACACTAGAAATATACAGGACTGAAGCTCGGGGATTGGGATAGTACAACATATGGACAACAATATACAATATTATGTGTACAAAAGATCATGATATGAGATAGGAGGATCACTTATGGCTAGTGCGTATGATATGCGAACACCCAAGGAATACAAGAAATGTTGAGGTTTGCGGAGATGTGGTGATGGGTGGAAATGAGAGTTTGATAGATAATGGAATGGTCCACTATGTGTGATGCCTATTTCTAGGTTTTCATCATGCATACTTGTCCAAGGCACCTGATTGCCAAGTTTTCATCATTGGATGAAAGTTTTCTCTTTATTCTTATTTTTTGCTTTCTTTGGATCTTTTTGATGTTTTTGATGTTGCCCAAGTGCCTGTTTGCTAGGTTTTCACCGTGACAACCATTTTTTCAGCTTCATTTTTTTTCTTTTTTGAGATTTTATTAGGACTATTTTTCATTTTTTTTGTGCTTTCTTCAAGAATTTTTAAAATTTTTATAGATTTTCTCAGATAACTGGAATGAACAACCAACCGTCAGGGATAGAAGTGCCTAAGCTGAATGATGTTGATAGGATCATTTAAGGGTTTTGCTTCAGGATTGGAGAGTTGATATGACCCAGAACCAAAGCATGCAGTGACAACATATGGGCCTTGCTAGGTGACTTCAAACTTGCCTTTCTTTTCCCGATCAGTACCCACTTTCTGATTTTCCTTTAGCACAAGGTCCCCTACCTAAAATTGGCATGGGTGGACCTTCTTGTTATAGTTCCACTTGAGTCTATTATGATATAAAATCAAGTGATCATAGCCTTGCTGGCACTTTTCATCTAGTAGATCAAGCTGTGTGATTCATGATACTTGGTAATCTTCATCATCAATCAGGCCTCTCAATGATACCCAGAGGGATGGTAGTTCGACCTCAATTGGTAATATTGCCTCAGTGTCGTAGACTAGGGAATAGGGAGTAGTGCTAGTAGGAGTAGAGTAGGAAGTGTGATATGCTTAGAGGGCAGGGTTGATCTAGAGATGCCAGTCATGACTAGTATAATTGACAAATTTCTTAAGGATTTTGAGGATGGTTTTATTAGTTGCCTCAGCTTGGCCGTTACCTTGCGGGAAATATGGACTGGAGAAATGGTGATGGATATGGAGGCAAGCACAGAGATCACTGACGTGTTGATTTTCAAATGGTGTACCATGATCTATGAAGATGGTGGAGGGGATGTCAAAGTGGAAAACAATGTGATAGAGGATGAATTTGGATATCTGGATAGCTGTAGTGAGTGTGAGTGGAATTGCTTTGACCCACTTTGTAAAGTACTCCATAGCTGTGATTATGTACTTGTGGCCTTCAGATGAGAGAGGAGTAATCTTACCAATGAGGTCAAAACCCCAATAAGAAAAGGGCCAAGGAGGTGCAATAGGTCTGAGGTCCTGTGCAGGAGCATGGATCAGATTGGCATGCTGTTGGCAAGGTAGGCACTTCTTGATGAACTCACAAGCATCATGTTCCATTGTAGGCCAATAGTACCCTGTACATAGAATTTTCTTGGCTACGACCATGCCACTCGTGTGGGCACCGTAGATTCTAGCATGTACCTCTTGTAAATCCTAGGCAGCTTCATTTTCATCTAAACACCTAGAGAGCATGTTGTAATAACCTTGACGATAAAGGGTGTTGGCTACGAGGGTGTAACAGGATGCTCTGTGAATAAAGTTTTGGTATTGGATTATAGTGAGGTGAGAAGATATGATACCATTTTGTTGGTAAGCTTGGCTATCATGGTACCATGGGGACTGGGGACCAACCAAGACACATATATGATTTGATTCATCATTCTCATAAGCAGGAACATTAAGTTGCTCAAATAAGAATTCATATTGCATAGACTCATGAGTAATCTCTAGGAGGGAGCCAATTGTGGCTATTGCATCCGCAGCTTTGTTCTGCAAGTGTGGGACCTGTGTTATCTGCAAGTGGAGGAAGTGTTCTTTCATCTTGTCAACCATCTTCTTATATGGCATCAATTTTTCTTCTTTGGTTTGATACTCATCCAGGACTTGTTTGATGATGAGTTGAGAGTCGCCAAAGACATGTATGTCTGTGATATTCCATTCTATAGCCACGCAAAGTCCTGCGATTGGTGCCTCATATTCTGCAATGTTGTTGATGTAGGCAAATCCTAATTTAAATGACATAGGGATGTAGTCACCTTGAGGTGTGACGAAAAATTATTCCTACCCCTGCACCATGAGTTGTGTAGGACCCATCAAAGTAGATTTTACAAGTAGGTTGTTCTTCTATCATGTACAAATGCTCATCTAGAAATTCTATGACCAAAGGATATGCATCTACCAATGGCGCTTCTGCTAATTGATCAGTGATGACTTGCCCTTTAATGGATTTTCTATCGACATATAGAATATCAAACTCACTTAGCAACATAACCCATTTTTCCATTCGACCTGTGAGCGTAGTCTTGGAGAGTAAATACTTGAGAGGATCCACCTTTGAAATGAGCGTGGTTGTATGACTAAGAATATAGTGGAAAATTTTTTGAGTGGCAAAGACCACTGCCAGACATGCTTTTTCCATAGGTGAATAGTTGAGCTCATAACCCACTAAGGTCCGACTGATGTAATAAATGGCTCTTTCTTTACCTTCATCATATAACTGAGTGAGGAGTGCCCCCAGTGTTGTGGTAGTAGCAAAATTATATAGGATGAGTGGTTGACTAGGTACAGGTGGTACCAAGATGGGTGGATTATCCAAGTATTCTTTGATTTTGTCAAAACTCTTCTGAAATTGAGGATCCCACTTGAATATGTTATCTTTTTGAAGGAGATGAGTGAATGGTTGGCACTTTTCTGCTAGTTGAGAGATAACATAGTGCATAGATTGTAGCTTTCCTTGGAGGTTGTGTAGTTGTTGGAGTGTTTTTGGTGGACACATCTCTATGATAGCTTGTACTTTCTTTGGATCTATTTCAATGACTCATCTTGATACAATGAACCCCAAGAGTTTGCCTGATGTGACCCCAAAGACACATTTCTTAGGGTTGAGCATTAAGCAATAGTGTCCAATTTTGTCA
Organism: Thuja plicata; assembly: GCA_018584345.1. NCBI lineage: Eukaryota > Viridiplantae > Streptophyta > Pinopsida > Cupressales > Cupressaceae > Thuja > Thuja plicata. Next base: position 962,787 of record MU224655.1, on the reverse strand, counting down.
AAGAAACATTCCAAAACATTTAGGTGATCTTCTCTTTTTATTGATTTTGCCAAGATGTCAACCACACAGTCTTCAAGAATCTTGTGGATCATGTCATGAAAAATGACAGTCATGGCCCTTTGATAGGTTTCCCCAGCATTCTTTAAGACAAAAGGCATCATGTTATAGCAGAAGGTGCCCCAGGGGGTTGTGAATGTTGTCTTATGCTGATCTTCTTCTGCAATGTGGATCTGATTATATCTGGAAAAGCCGTCCATGAGTGACAAAATCTCATGTCCTTCTGTGAGATCCACAATCATGTCTATGTTTGGCAAGGGGAAATCATCCTTGGGACATGCCTTATTGAGATCTCTGAAATCTATACATATCCTGATTGAATTATCGGGCTTAGACACTGGCATCATGTTAGAAATCCAGTTAGAATAGTCAATGGCGTGGATGATCTTGGCTTGGAGTAATTTCTCTAGCTCCGCTTTGACAAGTAGTGCCACTTTAGGGTGCATCTTTCTGAGCTTTTGTTTGACAGGCTTAATGTTAGGGTCTACTGCAATATGATGCACCACTATGTTGGGGTCTAGTCTTGGCATGTGGGAGTAAGACCAGGCAAACTTGTTTATGGACTCCTTCAAGAGGGTGACAAGATCCCATTCTTCTTATTTAGTCAAAGATGTTGCTATGTATGTGATGGCAGGATTCTCTTTGGTGCCCAGGTTGACAGGTTTTGTTTCTTCAATGAGAATCAATGACTTCTCAGGCTTGTAATCTCAGATTAGGGGAAGAGGAGAATCTTCATCCTCTGGTGCCTCAGAGAGGTTTTCACCAGGGGATACACCCTTTTTTTTTACTATTTTATGATCAGATAGCGCCCCAGAGGGGTTTTCTCTAGGGGATCAATTTTTATCTTTTGTATTTTTATTTTATGTTTCATTTTTGCGGATGAAGTTCTCCTCTTCCCCAAAGTATGCCTTTGGGTCTAGTTTGTAGACATATGTTGAGTCTTTCCCCCAGTCATTTCTTTTCTCAATTTCTCCCATAAATCTTAGGAGCGCGTCCTCACTTTGGAACTCGTCAATGTGTACAACACTTGGTTGGTCCCAGTCTATGAGTTTAGGATGGCGGAGGGGAAGGTCAATGAAGAGAATGGAAAGTTGGTGTAGGACAGAATTGCCTAGGAAGGTTTCATCGTCAAAAACATCATCATAGGATCTCACAACTTTCTCTTCCGGGATATCTTCGATGTCAGCGATTTCACCCAGGGACGGACAAGATGCAAAGATGTTTTTGTTGGTTCCCCTACTCGTGTCAGAGCCCATGCCAAGGCATAGGTTCTTTTCTAGGTGGGTAGGTATAATAAGATCTTTCATTCCTTTCTCTTCATAACCAAGGCCACCTCCTTGGTAGTTCCATTTCTTTGTTACCAGTTTGTGAGTTGTGGGGTACTTATCTTTCAAGTAATTGAGGTGACTTGTGTCCTTGGGTGGTGGATCTTTATATAGCCATTGGTTGATGTTTGGTGTCATTTCCTAGCCAGTCAAAGTACCCTTTGAGATAAAAGTGGTAGAACCGAATTGTAGTGCCTTGGTTGTCTCTAGTTCTATCTTTCTTAGATTAGGTTGGCGGCCTTGAGTGCATGTATCAATTGGCAGTGCTCCAACTGCAAAGGCATCAGATAAATTGTACTCACCGCAACCTTTTTTGTTGATCTTGACCATGGATAAGGTGGAAGAGAGGATTGTTTCTGGGTATGAATGGGTTTGAGATGAACTAGCAACAAAGGTGCCAATATTGATCCTGGGATAGTGATTGGAATGTGGAAAGGATGTTTCCAATGCATTGCAGTATGCGAAGGGCTTGGGATCTTTGTAGATGGTGATCTTAGTGCCATTATATGGAAATTTGATGCACTAATGGTAGGTGGAGGGGATGACTTGCATAGAATGAATCCATGGGCATCCAAGGAGGATGTCAATGGGAAGGTCAAGATCAACAATGTGACATAATGTATCCTAGATAACTGGGCCCACTTGAATGGGAAATGATATGGTGCCTTCAGAAGTACACTCCAGATTGTCATATGCCTTTATTATGATGACATCATTTGTTATATCAACTTCAGTGCAACCCAACTATTTTATGAATTTTAGAGTACATAGGTTTAGGGCCAAACCATTATCTATCATGACCCATTTAATGGCAAAATCTTTAACCATGACAGTAATACAGAGTGGGAGATTATGATCAGTTTCTTCTGAGGGTACATTTGTTGGTTTAAAAGAGACCCCACAAGATGCAGACAGGTGTTCGACAAGGTTCTGGAATTCAGTGAGGTTGATGTTGATCAAAACAAGAGATTCTTGCAAGGCTTTATTGAGGATCTCTTGATAGGTGGGTGATGTGCCGAGAAGATCCAAGATGGAAATTTGGGCAGGAGTATTCCCTAGGTGTTCTAAAATGTTGTATTGGGTCCTAGCAGATGGGGCAGGACTGGAACCTACAACTTTTATCCTGCCTCTACGAGTGGTGACTGCACATTGGTTATCGGCACCCTTGACATGGATGACATTGACAGAGGACTGGACTTGGGATATGCAGCCAATGAGATTATCGTAGTTGATATATGCATTTGTATAATCCTTTCTGTTAACATTTTCTCTTTGCTTACCCTTCCCCTGATTAGAGGACTGAGTAGGATTGCCTGGGCCCGTGCCTAAAGTGTGTTTAGGGAATGCATTTTGATAGATTTTAAGGCCCGCATTTGGTGATGGTTGGGCAGGAGAGTCCACTTTGATCTCCTAGCGATCGATGAGATCCTAGATGTAATATTTTAACTTCATGCATTTGAGAGTGGTGTGTCCCTTAACACGGTGGTATTCACAGTACTCATTGTATTTATACCAGGCTGGCTTAGGTGTTGAGTCATCAAAGGCTATGTTTTGGGATACACAACTTGGTTAGCTTGGACTATCTTGCAGAAGATGACATCTATGGATTCACCCAAAGGGGTAAACATGCATTGTGGCATATTTGAAGCATGAGGTCTTTGTTTTCAGTGCGGGACTAATATAGCATTTGTCTAATTCATAGGACCTTGGTAGTTGTGTTGATATGATGTTCCTGGAGGGGGATAGACAGTCGTGCCTTGAGGGTGCATGTTTTGCTGGTAAGTCAGTTGGGAATACATGGGATTGGGATGTTGATACATGGGAGGAGGTTGAGGGTACATTGGTGGTGCTTGCTAATAAGTTTGGGTAGGTGCATTAGGACTGGCTACCACAACCTGAACATGTTTGGTGTATGTGGCTCCATTAGTTACTGCATTCTTGTTCTTGTTCCAATACTGTGACCGATCATTGTTATGTTTTTTAGGCTAGGATTCCTTGTAGTGCTTGATGGCACCATCTTCTATGAGACCTTGTTCAAGATCCATACCTTTGATACTGATGTATTGATAATTTTGTATGCAATTCATGTGCATGTGATAGGCGAGCTTAGGATGGAGGTTTTTAATGAATATTTTTATAAGATGTTGCTCTGGGTGTTGGTAGGACAACCTTGTAGTAAGCCCTTGTCAGCACTGAAGATAATTGGCCAGGCTCTCTCCTCCCTTTTTTTTGGAATTTCATAGGTCAAGGAGTGAGAGTTCATTTTCGACATTATGTGCGTATTGGGCCACATACTTTTCAGATAATTCAGCGAAAGTAAAGACTATGCCATAGGGGATTTTATAGAACCACTCAAGAGCATTTCCTCCTAAGCTCTTGGGAAATAGTCTCATAAGAAAATTATCTCTATAGGCCACTTCTTGACATGCCATGTATAATTCTTTCACGTGGCTCACAGGATCTCCCTTCCCCCAATATTTATCAAATTTGGGTGTCTCAAAGTGCTTGGGGAAGGATATGGCATTGATAGATCGACCAAACAGATAAAGACACACCTCTTGAAACTTGAATGTCTTAGCCTCTGTCCCAACTTTTAGCTCCTTGAGAGCATTCTTCATTTCTTCCCATTCATGATTGATTTGCGGGGGAGGATTGTTAATCATGATTGCATGGTTCCCTTGCACCTGATATGGATCGAATGGAAAATATGGAGGATTCTATGGAGGATATTGTGGTGTTTGATATGATGGTTTTTGGTCAATGTATATGGGCTATTGTGGTGGAAGCTGCGGTTGAGGGGAATATTGTAGTGGAGGAGGTGTCAGCGCTTCATAAGATTGTTGCAACTGCTGGAAATATGCTTGTATTTGCTGCGGCATTGGATAGGTGGGATGAGCCTGTTGCACACCTGTATAGGATGGAGGATAGGTTTTTTATGGTGGAATGCCCCCAGTGGGAACATTGAATTGTTGTAGAGGTGGAATTGTTTGTGATGCAGCGAAAGATGGCATGGATAGGTAATTGGTAGGAGTTTGTGGTTGCTGCAGGGGTTGGATAAAAGGATTAGAAAATTGTTGCAGTGGTTGTGCCATGAGGGGATTTTCCCCCTGCATTTGTGGTTGTGGCTGCTGTGTAGTTTTGATGGTGACCTATGCAGCTGTGAAGGGGTTGATGGGTTGGTGTTGTGCTTGGGATGTGAATGGGTTGGTGATTTGTTGCTGCAGTTGTTATTGTTGGGATGGTTGTTGTATGGATTGTTGCTGCTGAATTGTTTTTTGTTGTTGTTGGATAGGTTGTTGTTGCTGGATAGGTTATTGTTGCTGATGTCAGATAGGTTGTTGTTGTTGTTTCCATTGGATAGGTTGTTGTTGTTGTTATTGTTGGATAGGTTGTTGTTGTTGTTATTGTTGGATAGGTTGTTGTTGTTGTTGGATACGTTGTTGTTGTTGTTGTTGGATGGGTTGGATGGGAATTTGGGGTACGATGAAGGTATTTGTAGATGGTTGGTGCATGGGGGGATTTGGGTTTAACAACGTTTGAGGTAGAACTACTGGCATATGTTTTGATTGCATTGTTGGTGGAGCGGGAAAAGTGGACCCTTGTGGAAATAAGGGTTGGTTATAGGCATTGGTAGGTGGCATGCCTATGGTGAAAAAGGCAGAATAGGCATGGAGACTTGGGTGCTTTGATGCTGTGAACTGGTTGTTGCACTCTGAATAGGCTGAGTGGGAATGGGTGGAATGGTGGTTTTTTGAGTGCTGACCGGTGGTGGTGGAAATTTTGCGATGAATGTTGGGATTGCTTGTGAAACAGGAGTGACTATGGCTTGAGGAGGTGCCTGCATAGCGATATGGGGTATTGTTTGTGTTGGTGATGTTGCATCAAGAGGCAGGGATCCCAAGGTAGATGAAGGTGTTGTGTGCATGATGGAGGGTGGAATGGAGGGATGGACTACCTGCACGATAAGAGTTCCCACTTGTATGGCTCATTGAAGTGGATCAAAAAATTCATTTCTAGTGGGATAAGGATGTTCCCCTAGAAGTGTCATAGGTCATGTGACAAGTATGGGTATAATCCAAGGTGGGAGTTGAATTCCTTGTTGTTGAATGTCCAAGAGTACCTGATTGTTGTTGCATCCACTCATGGCGTTTACCATGTGAACATCCACTGGATAGTTGATAAATGTTTCCATGGTACTCAAGGTGGGAGGCTCATTAGTGTTTAACTATATATGTTCAATTTGATCATTGGGTTGAGGTGCATAAGTAACCATGGCATTAGTGTTGTCAGTCGCGGGACTAGATGAGCTAGCGGCAAGATTAGGGTCCATGTTCTTCCTCTTGTTAGTGGCTCATGTGATAGGTGGCATGAAATGACTATCCTAAGGGAATATGAGATGCATGATGTAATGCAAAGATGCACCTAGGAAGCTAAGGGTGATGATTCTAGGATTAGGATGCATTTAGGATGATGAATATGCTCCTAAGGACTAAGGATAACTTGGTGCATGCATGGATTAAGGGTTGCTTTCCCTAATGTAATATCAAGTGGATATGATTTTCTACCTAAGACAAACTTGTGGTCTTCAGCGGATGAGATTATTTGTTAATGCAAACCAACCTTTTGATCAAGCTGATGAGGTTGCAAAAGACAAAGGGGATTATCCTAAACAATGCTTAGTTTAAGGACATTCAAGGATGGGGTTTGATTAAGATGTAGGTTTTTAGAAACTCAAAAGGGGATGCAATACCAAGTGAGGGATGTGATCAAGGATGCTTTAGATGATGATTAGGATGATGCTAGGCTAATTAGGATTGATTTGATTAATGCAGGATTATGCTAGGATGAGTGTGTGATGTGTTTCTAAAGGTGACAACCTAAGGGAGGTCCTAAAATGCAAACTAAGTGAGCTTAAGAAGAGGAGGAACTTTTGTTTTTCATGGTAAACTAGCTAGTCATATTGCTCAAATCCAACAAAAGAAGAATTTAGATGATATTTTCCCATGAAATGAGCAACCTTGTTGTTGTAGATCACTTTGTCAAATTTTTCCCGTTTATGAATCTCTTGTTTGATGGAATCAATGATGTGTTGGTACTTGGTAGCCTCTCAGGTTCTATTTTTTTATTCTCTTTGCACAGGTGGTAACAGAGTTTTTACCTTCTTATGCTTCTTGGAATCGGTCATGTCCTATAAATAGATCTGATCTTGAATGAGCAATTGGAAGTTTTGCAAAAGGTCAAATTTTGAAGATTGGAGCTCACAGTAAATTTGTAAAAGGACGTCATTTTGATGATTTGGAAAAAGTTTGATCTCCTTTTGATTTTCAATAGATTTGTTCCATGGCAAGAACCAATTTCAACATAGTCAAACTAGAAAAGAACAAGCATGTGTCTAAAAACAATCTGACAAGGTACAAAGCAACCTTGAAGGATACAAGCACGTGACAAATTTGAATGTTGGGTATTCCATTTGTGTTTTGGATTTTTGCAAATATTGTTCAAACACTTAAAGCACACATCTACCTAAGGAATTGGCTTCAATTAAATATTGTAGATGCATTGCTTGGTAGTCCATCAGCTCACACAACAATGTCACCCTTGAAAGGGCGCCCATGTTTTTTCCTTTTTTTAGGTATTGTTGTCATGCTACGAAGATCTCTTTCACAACACAATACCTTGGGACACATATGATGGGGATCTTGGGGGGAGATTCTTCCCTCCCCTTGCACTATAATAAGTTACCGTTCAGAGGTGAATCGGGTAGCTTCTATGCCTAGAGTATTTAGTAAGTGTCTCCATTCAATTTTATCCTCTATGTCCACACAAGCACGATCCAAGTGTATAGCCCCATAGAGAATCTTGAAAAAAGTGGTCACGTAAACGTGATTGAGGCTACGAGGCTGCACTTAAGTTAGACGTGAGCTGAGTATAAGCTCAAATGCCAACTGACTCCTGAGGCTTTAACACCAAAGAATAAATTTTATTAATGTGAGTTAGAGTGGTGTGGCTTACACCTCATTCTCATGTGGGTTGTTCCTAGGAGATTTTCCCCTCAACCGGTAGGCCCATCTAAAGGATTAACTTGTTTAAGAAAATTGGATTGGCGACAAAAAGGAGTCTGGATTTTTTATTTTCCCACTAGGGGAAAAGAGCATACTCTCCTATCCAGTATCATTTTCTCTATAGACACACAAGACACGCTTTTGTTCTTTCTCAAAAGATTCAATTATTTAACACAAAGTAAGTGTGTCTAGGTTTTTGATCTTCCCAAAAGGGAAGAGAGCATAATCCCCTAACACACTTAGGATTAGAAAAAAGAATCTAACTAATTAGTCTATGTGCCTAAAAAATATTAACACAAACATGATCATTTGGTTGATTTTGATGTGAGGCAACCTTCAATACAAATGTGAGTAGTTTTGAAGTTGTGTCTTTGACAAGCGGTGATACAAAACAACTGATCAGTAGTTTCAATTTAACCCTTTGGCAAGTGTTGAAAATACAAAAAACCACTAGACAATTGTTAGAAAATGATCAAAACAATTTGACAAAGCGCAGACGTCGATTTAGGGCACAGACGTTGGTTCTTTTTTTAGCCTAAAAAAATGACAGAATACAGAAAACAAGCCAGAAACAAAGAAAAATAGAAAGTGTTTTATACCATTCGTAGACACCGATTGATGATTTTACTTCACTGACATTTGTGCAGATGTTGAAACATGAATCAGCATTTCTACAAACGTTGTTGTACCTACAAGTTCACAAAAACACAATAAAATAGAAAACAAAGTTGCTTTTTCTTTCCTATTAGTCTTTAGTCTGATCAAGTTTACCCATCTCAGATTATCCAAACAACTAAAAGCTAGTGTTCTTTTAAAAACTTATCAAGATTCTTTTCCCCTACTCAAATTTTAACATTATATCTGCTTGCAAAACCGATTTCTATTAAAAAATAGAATGCTCAAACATTAAAAAGCAGTGGGAAAGATAGTGATTCTCAAAAAATTGAAAAGTAAAGTTTGGAAAGTCTAAAATTAGCAATGCCAAGTGGAAACAGAAGTGCAGGTCGCAGACGTTGGTTCAATGTAGACATCGAATGACTATTCAGTGAGAACTGGCATTTGCACAGACGCCTCTGCGTAAAACATAGACATTGATCCGCGTGCTGGGAAAAATTTGAAGAAAGAAAGACAAGAAATTAGTAAATTTTAGGTTCATGGGTCCCACCGGACGTGTTAGAATGTGTATGGTGAAATCTTTAATCTATTGGGAGAAAGCTCAAACATGACAAGTTAGTGGGTTAGCACATAGAATTCATGAAAGAAACTAGAACCAAACAAGAGTTCAACATAACATCGGATCGAGCTAAAAACAAGAAAAATGCACCCTATTTAACTTGTTTGATTTTCTCATTTTAATGGATTTGAGTGTGCTCTCTCAAACACAAATGGATCAATGCCTCAATGCAATGCAAGATTGGATAAGCACGAAGAGAGATTCAAGACCTAGTATGAATAACTAGTCTCAAATCTTCTTCAAGATGATAAGATCAATCTATAAAATGATATGCATATGCAAGAAACTATGATTCATTTTACCAAATTGAAGCCTAGCATGTGATTTCTAAGTGATCTAAACATGAAAATATGAAACTAGCAATGAAAACATAAAATCTAGAGCTATGTTAGCATAATAACAATGCAAATATGAGAGATGCAAAATGGAGAGGGGAAGGCCTCTATTTTGTTGGAAATATGGATGGAGTAACTGAGAGGGGAGGGGTGAATCAGTTACCACAAAAATAAATCCACAAGTCCCTTAGATGTCTTCAATATATATTACTGTTACTCGGTAAATTAACCTTTTAT
>MU224655.1:930480-942850 GCA_018584345.1 Thuja plicata | reverse complement strand
CTTGTTCTTGAGCTCTTCATCTCATCCATTAGTTGCATTATAGTTTCAATCTATAGAAAGTAAGAAAATCAAGAGGGATTCTAATATTATGTTGGGAGAGCACACCCACATACATCTCTAAGAGCAAATCAACAAGGCATTGGGTGCCCTTGTTCAGCTCATCGGAGGTTGTGATGGAATTCCTTTTTTTTAGAGTATGTTCTTAGACATGTTAGTGTAGTTTATTGATTTGTATCTGTAATGTTTGCATGTCTGAGCGTGCTCCCAATAGGTAGATTTTAGCACATAAATTTTGGCATGCCCGGTGGGACCCACGTCCCTTATTTTATAACATTTTTTGTAGATTTTCCGCAGTTCAAAAAAATTTCACACAGACCCGTCTCCATTCTGGAGTCGCTGTTTCCATAGATTACCGTCTCTGCTTCTTGGCCATCTGTGCAACTTGGTCATCTGCACTACTATTTCACCATCTCTGCCTGTGCAGAAAAAGACTTATAAAACTTCATTTTAAACTACTTTTTATCAACTTTTAGCATTTTTAACTCTCGGGTTTGTTATAGTAACATAGTTTTTAGGAGTTAAATGTTGTCTGATTTGATAAAAGTATTATTTTTAAGTTTGATTAAGTCTATTCTTTTTAACAGAATTTGAATGTGTGTATTTTTCCATCTGTGTAGGTATATCTTCATTTCTACATATCGCCACCTACACAGATCACCGTCTGCGTAGATCACCGTCTGCGACACTTCGCCATCTGCTCATTTTTTACAACATTTAATATCCAAGATTTTAAACTACTGACGAATTTCATGCAGGTTCCTTAATGATTCTTAACAGATTTATTAAAATGAACTTGTATGATTAATCATTTATCTTAGAATGTATGTTGTTTAAAACAAAACTCACTCAATCTTGAATGTTAAAGGAATGAACCTCACCAATCTTGAATGACATAAGGTAAATGAACAAACATTTCCAAGCTTTCTCTTTTTTGTGTTGGAAATAAATTGAACATGAATGATTAACCATACTATTGTGACTTTTTCTTAGATAGAAAAAAAAATAGTTGCTTTAATAGGTTCAATTTGGAATGAACATTTCTTAGTGTGTTTGAAGAAGTGTTTCTCAACACTTCTTTCGAGCTATGTGTCATTAGATTAAAAATCCCTTTGACATAAGTGACGCTATGATTAATTTATAACCATATCCTCTCCCCTTGCCTTCACAAATCTTGGGTGAAGAGAAAGCTTAGCTTAATCAAGCTTCTAGAGAGGCCTGTCTAGAGGGTGCGCCTCCCCTTTAGAGGACAACCTCAAACCAGTAATCCCTTCGGCCAGTATAGAAATAAAGTGTGACCCAAAGGTCCTCTTTATCCCTTCAAGCTTAGGCAGGTCATGTTCAATAGTAGTCCATACTAAGTGAATATCCTCAGCATATTAGCACAGTTGAACTAGAGACTTAAGTCTCTCACGCTGTACAAATCGATTGCGGGACACCACAAAACCTTGCTAGCAACTATAAATTAGTAGCCTACCTGATTCACCTCTGAATGGTGACTTATTATAGTGCAAGTGGAGGGAAGATTCTCCCCCCAAGATTCCCATCATACGTGTCCCAAGGCATTGTGTTGCGAAAGAGATCTCTGTAGCACGGCAACAATACCTAGCAAAAGGCAAAAACATGGGCACCCTCCCGAGGGTGACATGTTGTGTGAGCTGAAGGAATACCAAGAAATGGGTCTATAATATTTCATGCGAAGCCAAATTCCTAAGGTAGCTACTATTTGAACTGTCTTTGTTGTGTCAGACCCAGTAAAAATATAAGTGGCTTGAAAGAGTCATTTGAACATACACAGACGAGATATTACAAGTTGAATCAAGATTTCCTAATGTCACATTTGATAGTATCCCTCAAGGTTGCTTTGTCCCTTGTTGGATTGTTTTGAGATGTGTGTCTATTATTTTCTGGTTTGCCTATGCTAAAATCAGTTCTTGCCGTTGAACAAATTTTCCCAAAATCAGACTGAAGGTCAAAAATCTACTCAAAATTTCAACACACTACCTTAGTCACAGTCAGCCATCTCCACTCTAGATCTGCCATCTGCACAGATCACCATTTGTGCAGATCACCATCTACAAATATTATCAGATGCGTATGAGACTTCCATCTCCAATTTAAAACAGTGAGCTTCCAAATTTTCTGAGATACTCAAAATTTGACCTTCTACAAGACCCTTGAATCATTTTCCCTAGATCATTCATTCTTTCAGCCAAAGTCATATTTTCCATGACATGACCAATTTCAAGAAACATAAGAAGGTTAAGCTTCCAACACCTCTAGTCTATAGAGAGTAGAAAGAAACCACCCGTAAATCTAAGGAATACCAACATATTGCAACATCTATCAAGCAAGAGATTGAACATCGTGAGAAATTTGACAAAATCCTCTACAATAACAAAGTTTGCAATTTCATGGCCAAGTTTTCCATCAACGGTGCTTTTTTTGCCATTAAACAATATGATTAGATAGCACCTTGCTTCCGGATCATTCTTCTATTCTTCCATCATCATTCTCCCTTCTCTTGGAGCATTAGATCAAACCATCAAATCAAATCAAATCTTTAGGTTGAAAGACCTTAATCAAAGTGTTACAAACCTTCATCCTCAAACAAACACAACATTGCTGGTAGACCATCAGTCTGTCTCAAGTAATTTAAATCCTTAGTGATGTCCCATTTTTCTTGAGATCACAAGTCCATCTTCAAATAGAACAGGTATTACATTAAATCCTTTTGTGATTGTATCATCATAAGGTTTTGACATGCTTAGGTTTTGTTCCAAAAACCTTTAAATCAATTATCAATTAATCCAATCAATCAAACCAATTAATCCAATCAATCAATCAATCAAATCCAATCAAATTCAAGATCAAAGATCTTTGCTCCATTTCATTTCTTACATCTCCTTGTCTTCCATTCTTCTAAATCCACCATTTTATGGTTTTCACTCGATCCCAAGCTAGAAACATGAGGCGAACAACATTCAATACTGTTACCCGTGAGGAGAATCCATTTGCCACCCAATACTTTCAAGGAACTGGGGTACGAGCTGAGGAAGTACCTGAAGAAACTGAATTAGTGGACCAAGAAGAAAGACCCACCCAAGTGAATGACTTCCTTAGAGACCCATATAACTTGGAAATGGTTGAGAAGGCCATTATGCATAATAGCGATGAAATATTCTTGAATCTTATTCATAATGGTGTCACAGTTCCTATTGACTTTGATGAAACACTTCTTACCCAAAATGTCACCAAAGCCGCTATTGCCGCTACTGCAGCCATGGCTTCTACTTCAAATGCTACATCATCACATGACACTGGTAAAGGACCTATTAGAAAACCTCCTACATCAGTACCTATATCAGCGTCTGTGTCAACAACTACATCAATACCTCATTTGACACCTGAACAAATTCAACAGATCATAAGCGCTTTGCCAAACAATACTACACACAGTAGCACTCAAATGACAATGACTCAAGGAGAAAGTGATAATGTCAATAACATAGGGTAGGTTTCCATGCCCTTGTCTTCATCTTTGTTTCAAACAATGGAGGCAAAAACATCTGCAACCAATATGTCATGAGCCTATCAATATATACCTCCCCCTACCATTGGTATGACCTCCATGGGCTTTTCAGCTACACAATTTGGAGGAGGTGGAGGTTATGTACCCTCATTTTTCACACAGAATACTACAGACTTCACCCAAGAATTCAATGAGCTCAAGAACATTGTACAAGGATTACAAAATGGGGGCAAGGAGTTTTCTTTTGAAGAGATTTTTCCCTATCCGTTTGACAAGTCTATCACGATGCAACCATTCCCACCAAACTTTGAGATGCCCAAATTTGAGAAATACAAAGGTGAAACATGTCCTCTACAACATCTCAAAGAGTTTTACATTGCGTGTCAAGAGGTCGCCTATAACGAGAATTACTTAAAAAGACTCTTCACTAGGAGTCTTGGAGGCACAGCCTTGGAATAGTTCATGGCCCTTCCTTATGGGTCAATCTCTACCTTCTCTGATCTTGTAGAGAAGTTTGTTGGACAATACTCATATAACATTGAGCATCAAGCAACACTCAGCGATTTGTGCAATACTAAACAAAAGAATGGATAAACCTTTGCTAGTTTATTACAATGATGGAGACATATTACAAATTGCATGTCATGGAAAATACCTAATAGTCACTTGATTGACATATTCACAAAGAATTTAATCTTTGAGATGTCCTTCCATATGAAAATGGCTTCACCTGACACCTTTGAATCCCTTTTCAAGAAGGGAAAAGACATTGAAGATGGCCTTTTGCAAATAGGTAGCATCAAACATTGTACTCCTTCCAATAATGATAAACCAAAATTTTGTAGTAAAAACAAAGGAGTTGTCAATGATGGTGTGACTAATGCCAAGCACGTTCAAAATGTTCAAGCATCCAACAATAACAATAAAAACAATTGTAATAACAATTAGAATCAAAATCAGTATTGCAACAACAACTAGAACCAAAATCAGAATCCAAACAATAATCAAAATCAGAACAATCAGAACAATAATCAACAACCGCGCAATCAATCATTCTTGTTTCCTCACAACAACTACAACAACAATAATAACGACAATCGACAATGGCAACAATTCACAGCTTTGGTAGAACCTCTAGATGTGGTCTTCAAACAACTTGCGGATCAAGGAATGATAGTCTACCCAAATACTCGACCTTTTGATGAGAATCAACCTAAACCTATTTGGTATAGAGATAATAAGTATTGTGATTATCATCACATCAAGGGGCATGATACCAAGAAATGCACGAAGCTTAGACACTTTGTGCAAGATCTCATTAAGGATGGGAAAATTGAAGTTGGAGGTCAGAATGCATCCTCATCTAATGCGAAACTCAAAGTCTACAATCAACCCTTCCCACCTCATAATTAAAACAATGCATCAAACACAATCCCATATGACTATTCTACCAATACTATTACAGGCCATGATTGAACATGTGGGAGTTTAAGTGAAAATGATGTCGTTGGGTTTGACTCTCTTTGCAGCCGCATTAAAGAATCTGACATGCATGTTAATACCATAATCCTCAAAGCTATTGATTGTAATGCTACTACACATAGACCTAGAGTCACTATCCAAGCTGTTGATAAACCTTCTACATCTACAAATCCACCAGCTGCACCATCTACTATTGCTCGACCTTCTTTGCACTTTGACTTATTGGCCCAATTATGAAAGATGCCTACACATATATCCATTCTAGAGCTCTTGACAACTTCGCCAATTCACAGAGAAATCCTTGATAAAGCTCTAAATGAATCCTGTGTCCCTGAGAACATCAATATTGCACAATTCAAAGCTATGATAGGGAACCTATCCACACAAGAACATCTAGTCTTCACTGATAAGGACTTTGGTGGTCTTGATCCTCATCATAATAAGTCCCTCCATATAGAAGGAAAAATCCGCTCCATAAGAGTAAAACAAGTCCTCATAGATGGTGGATCTGGCTTAAATTTGTGCACATTAAAAATGATTCATAATATCGGTCTTTCTATGGACCTCATTGATGCAGACAAATGAATCACAATAAAAGCCTATGATGATCGAGAATGAGAAAGAAAGGGTTTGATCACACTACCCTTACAAGTGGGCCCGACCCTGATTGAAACTATTTGTCATGTACTAGATCTAGATCTACCTTATAACATCTTGCTGGGATGCCCATGGATACATGCTATCAAAGGTGTACCCTCTACTTATCATCAATGTCTAAATTTCCCACATCACGATAGAGAAATCACAATTCCTAGAGATCCTGAGCCCCTTTCAATACTGCAAGAGATTAGAGGGAAAACAAGCTAATTATTGTCCGTTAAATGAGTTTGGCCAACATTTCAATCAAGAAACTCTTGTTTCAAACACTCCATTAGTTCCAGAAAAGAAATCAGAAACACCAGCTGAACAATCCAAAGGAAAGGAAAATGTTACTGAAGACAAGGCTACTAAAGACAAACCCTCCTCATCTGAAGCAAAGGCCACATTTACAGATCAAGGCATGGGAGAGTATAAATTTGAAAGTGCATTATGTATTGGGAAACTCCCTTTGTCTCCAAAATCTTATGGAAGACCATCACCATTACCCCTCTACAAAGATAAAGCACTTATGTGCTACAAATAAACTATTTTCAAACATTGGGCAACATTGGGGGTCCCTGTCATATGAACACATGGAATATAGTGTCCTTGATTGGCTCTATAATGATGAAGAGGAACGACCTATAATTTTCCCCAAAGGAAAGTATCCTAAGGTTACTCCCATTGTTGAAAGCATGGGATATCATGGTACTAGCCTTGGAGCTAATGAAACAGGTAAGAAGAAGATCATAACAGCTAATGGCTATCCTAAAGGACATGGATTGGGTTCTGTAGAAACTAAGACTAACTTCACTAAGGATTATTGTCTAGCTACCTTAGATTCAGACACTGAGGAAGAGTTCTTTGAAATTCCTTTCCAATATATTGAAGATGACCTAAATGAAAATCACCATGCCTTCACTATCACCCAAGCTGACCTTTCATCCCCTCATCTACCCCTCACAAACCCTGAATTAATTGACTGGGATCAGCAAGACTCACCACGTGCTTTGGACGTTTGTGATTCGAATGAGGCAATTTTAGCCCTCTTTGGACTTAAGAATCTTTGAGAGTATGAACATTAGATACACTAAAATGAACAAGCCTACTTTTGTAGCCAAGTCAACTCTCTCAGTCTCAAAAGTGAAAAATAAAAATAAAAATAAAAAAAAATGAAGATACATCCTCTAGTGAAAACCTCTCGCAGGCACCTTTGGATGAGGAAAAAGATAAAATAAAGGACACTTCCTCTAGTGAAAACCTTTCTGAGGTGCTAGAGGAGGGAGAGGCTGACTTTTTGTTTATATCTTTAGAACCAAAAGTGTCCTCTATGATCATTGAAGATACTATTCCAATCAACCTAGGCACAGAAGAAGATCCACATGTCACCTACATTGTAGTTTCTCTCAGCGATCAAGAAAAGAAAGACATGACAGTATTCTTGCATAAACACAAAATCAAATTTTCCTGGACCTAAAAATACATGCCCAAGCTTGATACAAATCTTGTCATGCATCATCTTGTTGTAGATCCAAATGTAAAACCTGTTAAGCAGAAACTTTGCAAGATGCATCCACAAGTCGTATTGGTAGTCAAAGTGGAACTTTAGAAGATGCTGGACGCTAAAGTAATTAAACCAATTGATTATCCTAAATTGGTTTCTAATATTGTACCATTAGGTAATCCTTTTGGGGGCATTCACATCTGCACTGATTTCAAATACCTAAACCTTGCATGTCCCAAGGATGATTTTCCACTACGAAATATTGACATTATAGTGGATTTGACAGAAGGACAAGAAATGTTGTCACTTATGGATGGCTTCTTAGGTTACAATCAGATCAGGATAGCACTAGAAGACTGACACAAAACTGCATTCACAATGCCTTGGGGCACCTTTTGTTATCAGGTGATGCCTTTTGGCCTTAAAAATGCTGGGGCCACTTATCAACAAGCAATGACTACCATCTTTCATGACCTTTTGCATGTCATCGTGGAAGATTATGTGGATGATCTTTTAGGAAAATCCAAAACAAGGGAATCACATATTCCTATCCTTACTACCATCTTTGAGCGATTGGAGAAGTATAAGCTTAGGTTGAATCCTAAGAAGTGTGTTTTTGGAGTACAGTCTGGTAAGCTGTTGCGATGCATTGTGTCACGGCACGGAATAGAAGTTGATCCAAATAAATTGAAAGAAATCCTAGAGATGCCACCACCCAAAACATTGAAGCAATTATGCATTTTACAAGGCAAACTATAAACAATCAAAAGATTCATGTCACAACTGGCTAACAAGGTGCATCCGTTCTCCCACCTCCTGCGCAAGAATATCAAGTTCCAGTGGGATTGCTTGTGTCAAAATGCATTTGAGAAACTGAAAGGCTATCTGGCTAATCCACCCATGTTGGTACCACCTATTTCTATTCATCCTCTAATTTTGTACATATCTTCTATAGAGGTCACGTTGGGAGCCCTCCTGGCATAATTAGATGATACCAACAAAGAGCGAGCAATTTACTATCTCAGCAGAACTCTTATTGGCTGAGTTGAATTATTCCCTAATTGAGAAGGCATGTTTGGCTATTGTTTTCTATACGCATAAGCTACAAAATTATATTCTTAATCATAAGATTCATCTTGTTGCAAAAATTTATCCACTCAAATATGTCCTTGCACACGCTACTCTTACTATTCGTACAGCAAAATGGGTCATGATCCTTAGTTAGTTCGACATTGTTTATGTGGATCAAAAATCTATCAAAGGAAAAATAATCATAGATCAATTAGATGAAGCACCTATTGATGGTAAAAATCCTCTGATCATAGATTTTCCAGATGAATCAGTCCTTAATCTTGCCCCGAGTCCACCGTGGAAGCTTTATTTTGATGGATCCTTCACTCAGAAAGGATCAGGGACAGACATTTTGTTTGTTACACCAAAAGGGGATCTCATCCCTAAATCTTTCAAATTACAATTTCCTTGTACCAAAAACATTGCAGAGTATGAAGCCCTTGTACTTGGACTCTGGCAGGCCATACAATGGAAGATTCTCACTTTATTGGTTCTTGGTGATTCACAGTTGGTTATCAAACAAGTTATGGATGAATATCAAATGAAGGATGACAATTTGCTTCCCTATCTTCGTACAGTTGAAGATCTAAAGATTCATTTCACTAAGCTCATCTTCCAATAGATCCCTCACATGAATAACAAAGTAGCAAATTCCATGGCCATAATGGGGTCCTTGATCACTATGCCAGAATACAGTGCTCGGTGTGAGTTTCTTGTTGAGAATCTTACGATCCCTACCTATGACAAACATAATTCTGAAATGGTGTGTGAAATTGCTGATCCCAATTCCCCATGGTACCAAGAAGTATATTCCTACCTTTGTGATGGACATACCCCACTTACTTTAACCCCCAATCAATGTAAAACTTTCATTCGCCGCACTTCTCGATACACAATCCTTGTTGATACCCTCTTCCAAAAACATTTTGATGGAAATCTTTTAAGGTGTCTGAATTCTGATGAAGCACAAACATCTCTGGAGGAGGTACATCAAGGAATCTACGAGGCCCACTCTAGTGGACTTACTTTGGCAAAAAAGTTGTTATGCACTGGATATTACTGGCCTACTATGGAGCAAGATGCCTAAAACTATGTGAAGAAGTGTGTACCGTGTCAATAGCATGGCAATTTGATACACGCTCCCTCCGAATCCCTACAGCCAACCATCACCCCTTGGCCTTTTTCACGCTGGGGTCTCAACCTCGTTGGTCAAATTTTCCCTAATTCATCCAATGGCTGCAAATATATCCTAGCTACTATAGAGTACTTTACCAAGTGGGTCGAAGCTATTCCTCTCACCTACACTACTGGAAAATAGATTTCAAAGTTTTTTTTGAACTATCTTATCTTTTTCTATGGCATTCCTTAGGACATTGTTACTGATAATGGAGGACCTTTCAAGAACAAGGATGTCATAGAGCTATGTAGGAAATTCAGCATTACCCACCATACCTCTTCCAAGTACTTTTCACAAAGCAATGATCAAGCTGAGGCTACGAATAAAACCATCCTCAGAATCCTCAAGAAAATAGTCAATGAAGCAGGCTACAATTGCCACCTTCACCTCAACCCTGCCCTTTGGGCTTACCACACCTCCATTCGAACCCCCATGGGAGAAACTTCCTTTGCCCTTGTTTATGGTACTGAGTCTATTCTACCCATTGAAATTGAGCTCCCTTCCCTCAGAATCTCTCTCAAGAATCTATTGTCTGAAGAAGAATATAGAGTTGCCCGCTTGTAAGAGCTGGAACTCCTCGATGAGAGACACCTCAATGCCCTAGACCACCTCTGTGTGTATCAAAATTGCCTTCACCTTCAGTTCAACAAAAGGATCAAGCCTAGTCAGTTTGAGGTTAGTGATCTTTTCCTGCAACATAATATGAAGAACCTCCAGAATCGTGAGAAGAAAGAGAAGTTTGAACCTAATTGGTTGGGTCCCTTCATTATTATAGCAAAGTATGGTTCAGGTGCCTATCACATTGTGTCACCAAAGGGAGATCCACTTCCTAATCCTATAAATATTGTACATCTCAAGCACTTCTATGCTTGATCAGTCCGTCATCCATTGTACAGCAGAAATTTTTAAAAATAAAAAAAATTAGAAAAGCAGAAAATCCAAAAAAAAAATATTCAAAAAGAAAGTAAAAAAGCCAAAAAATCAAAAAAATCAAAAAAGAATAAAAAATACAAAAGCTTGAAAAGAATATCAAAAAAGAGAAAGAGAAATAAATCTGTCCATCTGTGAAAACCACTTCGGTGGCGCAATGGATAAGTACCATGGTGAAAACCTATTTTAGGTGCCATGTGTAGTCAGATCCACCATTAGTTTCCACCATTTGTCTATACATTTTGCATCGCCTTTCATAATAAGCATCACTACCCATATCTGTGCAGGTAGTTCTTTGACCATCTTTCCGCTTTCACAATAAAGATTCCCGCATGACTAAGCTTACCCAATCAAACACTGAGCTTTGTTCTAGACACAGTGATCACAAACATTTTACACCAAATCAGCAGACAGATTGACTTTCTTGTGCTCATTCTATTCACAAGCAATTTCCAGCGAATTCTCATTTTTTATCAATCAATCTTTGGCCCATCAAGATGCATCCTTTCGGTGTTGGATATTGTATTATTTCTCACATCAAAACTGTTCATGGCAAGAACTTTTGGACTGAATGACCACTTGGTTAGGATGCCTTTTTGTTGATTTTATCTTGTGTTTCAATGTGGCCTTATCACGACAGCCTCAATCTTTTATATCTTGGTTTGTTATGATGAGTACATAATTGAATACGTGTCATTTTTTGTATGATATGCTTGTCCTATTTTTTTAGTGCATTTATGTTTTGATATTTGGTTATTACTATTTATGCCTCATTGGGGGTAGGATTCATGCATCTCAAATCCCTCAAAAGATCTGGATGTAGTGCGTCTCCTCATGAGTAACATTTCATAGGTCTCATCATACCTGATATCTTGCATTCTTGTTCCTAACAACCTATTTGTCTGAGAGTCTAGTCCATGCAAAGGAACCATGTCACTTGTGTTTTATAGCACATGGTGCATAACTCCTTTTTCAAAATCAAACTAGGGTGTGCTCTCCAACATTAACACGGTATAAATCCCACTGTCATCATGTAGTTATGATTGCATCTTAGCTAGGTCATATTGCACTTTGCATTTTTCTCTTGGCAAGGTTTTTGTTTATTCCTCCATTCCGATTGGGGCATCATGTCCCCAATCTATCCTCGGTTATCATGTCTCATGACACCACCTAATTTCCCCCTTTTCTCTCTTCCTCTCTTTTGCCTTATTTCGAGAAAATTCCACAAAATTTATTTTTTCTTTTATTTTCTTGAGGGGGCATCATCACATCTCCCACCATAATTAATTTTTTCTCTGGGGCATCTTATTTTATTTTCTTTGACGTGATGTCACTTTCGACGCCACATCAAAGAGGGGCAAAATGTAGATGTCCAAAATCATCCTTATATTAATTTAATTAATACTCTCATAACATTATAGTTAATTTTAATTAATTATATTTGTTATATTCTTCTATCTATTTAATTTATTTATTTAATTAAATATGATTCACTTTCCTTAGTATTTAAATTTAATTTAAATATCATCCCCCTTTAATGTATTAAATCTTATTTATATACATTTCCCTCATTAATCCATTTTAAATAAATTTTTAATTTATTTATTCCTTCACATGACTTAAATTCTACTAAACTATAATTAATCTAAATTTTAAATTTGGATTAAGCTAATTTGAACCTAAATCCTACCCTACCTCACATCAGTCTCACCGAATAGACCTACTTACTAATTAACTAAGGTTAATTAGGCTAATTTCTTAATTCCTAAACCAATTAGTCCTAATTATTTACTCACACATATGTGAGAAAATTTCCAAAAATTGACTTGTCCAAATAATCCTAATTTGGTTCCAACAAGGTTTCTTACACCCATGATGACACCTTCTTACACTTTCTAAAAGTGTTTCATTGGCCCAAATCTCTTACACCTCTTACAAGATCCTTCACATGTGTACTTTAAGTACACTTTGACCCATC
>MU224655.1:895869-910278 GCA_018584345.1 Thuja plicata | reverse complement strand
AATTAAAAGAAAATCTCTCTTTTAATTAAATAATCTTATCTTATTTAATTAAAATATCTCTTTTAATTAAATAAAATAATCTTATTTAATTAAAAGAAAAATCCCTCTTCTAATTAAATAAATAAAAATCCTTACTTAAAGCTCTCTTTTTGATGAAAAAAATGAAATAAATCAAATAAAAAATAAATAAAACTCCTTTTTTTCGCACATATTCCTAAGTGGTGGGCTTTTTCCTCTTACTTGTCTTTTTAGGGATTTATCCCACATTGCTCTTGAGGATGCATTCCTCTCCACACTTTCCTTTATAAGGATCCCTCTCCTTCTCATTTAGACATCAGATATTGAATTTTTATAATATTGTTATGTTGTAGGTTTGGAGAGCAACTTTGGAGGAGAGTT
This sequence comes from Thuja plicata, assembly GCA_018584345.1. Classification (NCBI taxonomy): domain Eukaryota; kingdom Viridiplantae; phylum Streptophyta; class Pinopsida; order Cupressales; family Cupressaceae; genus Thuja; species Thuja plicata. The sequence continues at coordinate 909,879 of MU224655.1, read as the reverse complement.
TGAGCATTTGAGCTTGAACTATGCAACTTCTCTTCTTCTTGTCTTCTTATCTCATGCATCCATGGCAATCCATTTAGATTACTCTTGCACTTGCATGTTATATTAGATTCATATTTCATTTCATAGAATAATCTTGCATGCGTATTTCCTTTCATAGATTAATCTTGCATATTTCCTTCATAGATTAGTTTGAATATTTCCTTTCATGCATTGTTATCATATAGATTAATTTCATTCATGCATTGTTATCATATAGAGTAGTTTTCATTTTCATTTGCAATGCATATTTGATGATCATGGAGACTAGCATTCTTGCTCTTCCTCTTTGAATCTCTCATTTCATGGTGTACTTGCATGGGCATAACTATGTCTAAACTAAGGGCCTCCATTACAAACCCTCGTACTCCATGAATATGGAGCTATGAGTCACCATTTGAGACCTCATTCTTGAGAAATCTTGAATAGAATGACTCATAGAAGTGTGTCAACATTTTAGCACACAATTGTAGCCTTTTTCAATCACTAATCTGCGCTTAACCCAAAACATTCCCAAAATAATAATAAAAATAATGATAGTTTCATATACCCTTTACCATGCTACAAAACATATCCCAAACCTAGGGTATGTTAATTTGGACCAACACCCAGATCCACTAACTTTGCAACAACCAAATAGGCTTAATTTGCACCCATTTACAAAGAAACCTATACAAGGACTTTCTCCATTGATTCCAAACCGTTAAAAATTCTTATGTAATTTCTAAAAACAATGGATTGTCAAGTTTTTGGGGCACCAACACTTGCCTATACTTGTAGGTATCAAACCCTCACTTCTAGGGTCTCTAGGCTAGGACTTTCTCACTTAGGGTCTTACAAAACTCTCCAAATCCTCCCAGTGGATCTAAAACATCCCCATTGACCCCAATATCCAAGATCAATCACAAAATACCCCCATCCTTAAGAGTTTTGATCACACTAATCGTTGGTGTCAAACTGTGCACCTTAAATCAATAACTTGTCACTATTTTGTGGTCTCTCCTCCAATGTCCTACACATCCCTACATATAAACACTATAAAAGGATATATTACATGTCCTTAGACTCCTCCCACAAAAAACATTAACCACATAAGTTGGGAGAGTCATGAATCCATTAAAACTTCAAAAGAACAAATGTTGATTGCAAAAACTCTATTCAGGAACAGTCAATACACCAGTTGAATATTTTCCTTCAAAACTCAATAAAAATTTTAAGATAATTGTATGGAAATTATTAAATTCACTATACAACAAATCTAATCCATTTCCCCATCAAAAACACATTATAAAATGAGTTTGAAGTCACAAACACAGTGACTGTGTTTCTGCGACCAAAATAAGGAATTGCAAGGAATGTCTTTTCTTTATTGATTCAAGAACATTACAATGGTTCTCCACACACCATCCTCTACATCCTACTCAAAATCACATGGATATCTACAAAATAGATCCTCCAACTCAACAATTAACCAAATAACCAACTTTAAACTCCCTACAACTGTCGACAACAGTCTCAAAACTTACTGTTACACTAATGCTAACACACAAAATGATAACCTATTGTTTTCATATTGACAACATGATGTCTAATGCCTCTAAAATGAAATTTCAAGGTTTATAAACAACCTTTCATCCCACTCTTATCCTCTTATTGCAATCAATGGCTTACAAACTTGTTTATGATCATATCACACAAAATGATCAATAAACATTACAAACATTGTTAAAACATCATTAAATGGCCATCCATGGTCTCATTACAATTCAAATGACCTTTCATGGTCATGTATCCATCTCCCTAGGATCAAATAGTGACCCTGGTGTCCCTTCAAGGCCATGGTTCTCCTACACCAACTTCTTATGCATTTCCCAATACATTTCAAAAAATTTGTTTCATTCCCAGTCAACCATGAAGTTCCAGGTGATCAGACTGTGTTACCTTTTAGACCTTGTGAACAAGTATTAAGCTTCCAAACATATCCCTGTATCTGTATCTAACCACAAATCATCTAAATCTATAAATCAAGGGCTAGATAATAGACTATCATATTTCTCCAAAACTCCCCCTAAGGCCATTCTTGGCCATTTAGGATAATGCCATAATTCTAACATCAGGAAAAGATCTAGTAGCATCTATTGACTCTCCCTAACCCTTAGACTCACTCTAATTCTTTTCTTTCCATACTTTATTATAATTTGTGTTTCCTTCCTTTGTTAACTTTTTATTTAACTCATCTATATTCTCATCCATACTCTTAAAAACATGACCAATGTTCCTCTTTATCACTGTAGGTGGTTTCTTGTTTCTCATTGGTCCATTATATCTACAAAAATTTTCTATGTGTCCTTGATTATTGCATTTATAACATGTAGGTGGTGGTCAATTTTTATTAACTTGCAATCTGAAATTTCTTGCAATGTACCCAAAGTTATTGCACTTATAACATGTGATCTTAGCTGCTCTTTCCTCACTCATGTAATATTTCTTCTTCAATGATTGATCAGGTTTTCTACATTCTACCTTCTTATGCCAATATTTATAGAAATTGAAACAAAAACAAATAAAGGACTTATAAGGATTCTAACCTTTGTAGTCCCTCTTCATATGACCAATTTTTTGAATCCAAAGCATCTTCCTCTGAAAGGTCTAGTTTGCACATTAGGTTCCTCTTGTTGATAAGGTTCCTCATTTGTTTTTCCTTCAGATTGTCTTTCTTGAGATTTAGAACACTCAACTTCATCAAAACCAACTCCATTCTTATCATTGTTATGCTTTTGTTGTTCAAGTTGTTCATCAATCTTGTTGTTTCTCACATGAGGTTTCTCTATGTGATTTTTTTCCTCACCAAGTTCTCCCTTAATGATGATAATGTACTTCTCTAATTCTTGATACCTAGTTTTGACATCATTTATTTCTAGATGCATTTTTCCCATTTGAACATTTTCACTCTTCAAGTTTTCTCTTCTCATATTTCTCTTGTTGAATTTCCTTATCCAATTGTATAGTAGTGACTTCACATTCATGCTTTAGTGCTTCCTTTTCTTGTTCAATTTTTTCAAACAGATCAGATGAACTACTCTCAGGTTCCTTTATCTTCTCAACATGTTCTTGCCTTTTGTTCCTTGAAAGTTCAAGCTGCTCCTTAAGCCTCTTGATGTAAAATTTATCTCTTCTTAGTTTGAATTTTAATTCCACATTATCAGCATTATCCTTATCCGGGTCTTCAATTTGTGCTTCAAAATGTTCTTCCAAATTGCTTGAATCCATCAGGATCTCCCTCAAATTGTTAGGATTTCTCTCCAAGGGCCTCAAGCTCTTATACCAATTTTTAGGATCAAGCAACATTGAGAGGGGGTGGGTGATTCAGTGTTGTAGTAATTTTAACTAATCTCAACCATTTGAAACTTAACCATGTAATAGAATAAATAATAATAATATACACACAAAGAAGATAACTCATAACACCATGATTTGTTGTGAGGAAAACCATATTAAGGTAAAAACCCCAGTGGGAATTAACACCCATAAATAAAGCACTAGAAATATTGTATCCCTGTTAGAAGATCTAGCCCTGTTAGGAGCTTATTATTATATCCAGTACAAAGTACCTATTAAAGGAAAGACCCTGTTAGGAGTCCTCTCAACCCTGTTAGGATTTTACTGAAATGATGAGCTCACTGTCCATGCACACTACCAAAAGTGGAGGTTAACTCCACCTTATAAAGGTTAAATCCACCTTCTGAAGGTTAAACCCACCTTTTGGACCCATTGTCTAAAGAGAAGTATAAACATGTACTTATAATAGTGAAATTCCTGATAGAAACTTGCTTTACCTATACAGTTCCAATGAAGTGCATTAAAAAAATAATCACTGCTCCACATCCAGCAGAACTCACATCCACATGCTCACAGTATCCAATCCATGTTATTACACATCAAGATGCTACTTTCCTTTATACAAGTTACAACAAACAATATTTAGGTCGACCTGTTAAGACTTCCCCAATGCACAAATAATTGCATAGACCCTTGCTAAGATACACATGGTACCTTACACAAATAATTAACAAATACAAATCATCAGTTGCAATCCAAGATCCATAAATCATACTCGCCAATCATCAAGCACATTACATCTCTATGGTCGGCACAAAATAGGTATTCGTCAATCCACATACCTCAATTGACATCATCAAGAATCCATTGACCCAAGAATCAAAAATAATTTTCTCCCATGTATCTTATACCATGCATTAAGCTCACATACATAACTCATGCTCTCATCCAAGTTATCCCAAAAACTCAGAGACCGTCTATGTTAAATCCTTTGTCACTGCTTTGTAACCAGTCTTCACCAAAACATCTATAATGCATGCAAATAACAACATAATATCCAGTGACCTTAGACATAAGGTATACAATCATCCCTCTACATAGATCCATTCTAACATATTCTCACACGTTGTACACTAATCATTCACATCTGTTAATCTAACATGTACTTGTGATAACTAGTCTTACTGAGACTTCTACTAGATCCAACTGAAACATAATTTTGACATCAATGACAAAACATGAATTTCAACACCTCAAACAAAAAAAATTATAACATGTAAGTTACCACCTATTTAAGGAGGTGATGAACCTAGTAGATAAGTTGGGATGTTGGTTTTTGTAGTTCCAAATCCACACGTATAGAAGAGTAGAAGGTTTCCCCAAGAGGCCCTTCCTCCTCCCCTGACATTGTAGAGATGGGGTATTTTTTTTAGATTTTTGTAGGAACATTTTGGAGACTCGAGAATTGATGACAAAGAAGCACAAGACTGGAGTCAAGTTCCCCTTCTCCATAGGAAACTACAAGTTCTCACTCACTACTACCAAGGAATCTAATGTAGAGTTGGAAAGACTAAATCTTTAGAAGTTTGAATTGGAGAAGGATCTTTATGATCCCTGGAATAAAATAAAGGGGATTCTCCCCAATGTCTAAGAAGAAAATTCACCTCACATAGAGGATTTTTGGGTGGGATGCTAGGATAATTTTGACCAATGTCAATGCCACTGTCACAAATTAACAACTAAGAAAATGAGAGACATCAAACTTTAGGAATTCCTAAAGAATTTTAAGGACACAGAGCTAATCCTAGACCCATATTTTGAGGAAGATAATATAGAAGAGAAGTCCCTCCAAGCTATCTATTGGTTCCAACCAAAGTATTTTAATATAATTACCATTACCAATATATTAATCTTTCACAAAAATAAATAATTTTAAAGTCTACTCCCTAAGGGAAGCCAAAAACAAAAGGTTGAGAAATAGACCTCTTAGTGATACAAGAGGTGCGATAAGAATAAATGGGGAAATTATTTTAGAAATATAGACCCCCTTGATGGAAACAAAATTTTTGATGCAAGAGTCGGGGGAGAAGATGCACCATGGATGTAATTTAGCTTCCGCGGGTGACCAAGGTGTCACTTTCAGGCTCTCCATGGAACCATTAGCGGTCATTGCTCCACCACACACAAAAATAGGTGTGGATGACCCTAGTGAGACACAAATAACACAAATAAATTTTTACGAGGAAGAAGTAGTCCCATTCAATGAAGATGTCCTACTTCAACACTCTGACTTCAGCATCTCTAGATCAAGGAAGAAGAAATAAGCAAGTACCTCCATCCTGAACCTCCCAAAGAAGGTCCCTTTTGGAGAAACACAAGCTCCACCATTAGAGGATCCCATACTAGAGTAGGTAAAAGGCTTCCTGAATCTAGATGCCACAATTCCTGAGAACCCCAATATGATGCTTACTCTAGCATAGGATAAGAAATATAAGCATGAAAAATGCATTGAACATCAATATCAGGCACATGAAAAGAAATTTGAGAATGAAGATGCTTAAATCTACCAATAAAATCAATCACTTTTTCTTTAACACCTTGTTTAAAAAGCATTAAATCAGTCAAAGAAATGTTAGGACCAATTTTGTTTTGAAATTCTTCAATAAAAGCATTAGCAATCTTTTTAAAGGAATCAATAAACTACGGAAGCAATGACCAATACCATTGCAGGGATTTGTCTCAAAAGGTTCTAGTAAATAGTTTATCCATGAACCTGTTAATTTGTGGTGACTAATCAAGAAAGTATTGTACACTTTTATGCAATTCATCAACCATTTCCCTAGTTTGACTCATCAAACATTTCCCTTGGTTGACACGTCAAGAAAGTTTTAGGGTTAGGGTTATTCTATAAGAAAAATGGTGTTAGGGTTATGGCGTGTTAGAGTGAAGAAGTATTGTATCTTTTTTAGTGATATTTTTCTTCAAGGGATGACTAGTTTTAATCGGTTGAAATTACTAAATAATAATATTGGACTCTCTGTTTGGTGGACGTAGCCTGGGATTGGGTGAACCACATTAAATATGTTTCCTATTATTCTACTTATGTGTTCTTTACTCCTTTGCATTGTTGGATATAGTTGTGTAAGATAGAAAATATGGATAGGGTTTAGAACAATGGAGATTTTCTCATAAAAGTGAACCTATGCACATATTATCTATTTACATTTAATTGTAATTGATAAAGGGTGTAAATCTAGAAATGTTTGTAAAAGAAAATGGAATAAAATACATACCTCTAAAAAAGAACCTACTAAAAACCTTGTTAGATAGTCTTAGAAACTATTGATTTCCGCATTCCTAAACCAAAACTAAAAGATCTACAAAACCCAGAAAACATTTTCCGTTCTGAGAAAAGTTGATTTTGACCTAGTTGAGAATGTCGACATTGACCAGAATTTTTGATTGTGCCCTAGGGAAAAATTGACCTAAAAAGTCTTAGACAGAAATATTTTTTTTGGTTCCTAGAAGTTTTCCAAAAGGGTATTTAAATCTCCATCTTGATCTTCTGTTTCAAACCTGTACCTTCAAGAAAAATGGTTTTTTTGTTTGGGGGAGGGGTTTGCCTTTGTCAAACCCCAGTTTTGGAATTAACCTCAAATATATAATTGAAATTGTAGGAATAAACAAAGTAAATGAAACAATTCACCTTGCTCATGTAAAAGGCCCTTGTGGAGGATTCAAATCCTTGAACCCACAAGTATGGATGCACCAAATGGAGGTAGAATGTAGAATGTAGAATGTAGGATGTCTTCAATAAATTTCTTGTAGATCTTCAACACCAATCTTGATTGGATCTTGGAAGAGGAAGAGGCTTGGAGGAATGTGGATGAAGAAATATTCAACAAGAGGGATCCATGGAGCTTGAATCCTTCAATGGCTACGAATGGACCTCCTTGATGAATTGTATGCTTCAATGCTTGAATGCTTGAGAGTAGATGCTTGCTTCAAGTACCTTATGATTTCATGGTTAGAGAAAATGAGAGGAGAAGTCTTCCTTTTATATGAAACTAGGGCACAATCCTCTAGAGAGTCTGACATAGGAGAATTAAATTCCAATTGGACCCATGCCCCTAGAAAAGGACCTATATTAAATATAGTTTAATATTTGTTCTTCTGAAGACCGAAACAACCGACCCAGAAGTGGGAATTAACTCTTTCCGAAACCTGACATCCGAAAATCCTATAAATCTGGGATTTGGACCAAAATTTAGAAAAAGGTGGATTATGACCTAGGTCAAGTTCAAGGTCATCCTTGACCCAAAAAGGTAGACCTTGACCCTGAGGCCAAAATCCCAGTTTGGAGTTTATGAGTGTCAGAAACAGGCTGAAAAAAGTGAGAAATTGGGCAGAACAGGGGGGAAAGCCAGATCCAAGTTAGATACACATTCAAGGCACTTGACATGACCCCAAACAACTTACTCAGAGGGCTAAACCAGTCCAAAATGGAAGTGCTTCTATTTTCTGATGATACATTTAGCCCCCACTTTAGCAAGAGTATGGACTCGATGCAAACTCTTGGTAAAGGAGATCATGAAAAATAGATAATATTATTGAAATCAAAAGGGACAAAGGAATCCTCAAGCCCCTAGAGACTTAAGTCTTTATCAACCCTAAGATCATGATAAGAGAGACATCACCGGTCAAAGAGAAAAAAGAGAGAGGGTGTGATTAGCTCGCCTAGTAATATGTGTGTATCTCACTTTGAACCACAAAAAGGATAGGATGGCCTACCAAGAAAGCACTTGATAGTCACACCATAAATTTGTGCACCTTCTAGTGGATTTGTGCATGTATGTAGTGCATCTTCTGATAGCTTTCATGAATTACCCATGGATCCATATCCTCATATCACCATGGAATACATTTGTAAAATGTGTATCTCTTCAGGATTTAGCAACTTATGTGTGTTACCTTCTGAGGATTTAGCATATTGAATTGTAATTGAATACATATCTCTTCAGGATTTAGTAACTTATGTGTGTTACCTTCAGAGGATTTAGCATGCTGAAAAACAAAAGGTTAGAAAAAAAATGCATAATATAGAATGAGGGAGGCCGTATATATGCCCCCTCCTTAAGATGGAAAAGTACATAGTATTTTGACATGTAAAGGAAAGAAAAGAACAAGGATAAATCCTTCTTCAACAAAAAGACAATATCCATAGACAACACCCAGTCCAAGCCAAGAAGGTCACAACTCCTATGAGGTCATGGAAGGCACGAATGCAAAGAGATATCATGCAGGAAGTGAAAAAGTAACCCGTGTGAGGGATAGAACAATATTCAGTTTCCAAGGTGAGAGATTTATCAACCATGGAAACCCAAAGTCAAACAAAGAAATAGGTTATGATCAAGGAAATAGATCCTCAATGCAAAACAAAATTTTCATGTATAATTGGATATCACATAATAGATAGATACTGCTTAACCAAGGGAATAATGAATCTCAGAAAGATAGAAAAGAAGGAGATGGCATCCTTGGCCCCCAACCGTAGGAACAAGGATGAAATGGGACCTATTATATTTCTCACAACACTATGCAAGACAATGAGCCCCCAAGTATTAGGCTAACATTGTTTACACAATATGGAGCTCCATAATAGGAACATAAATGTTATTTAGAGAAAATAAGATTGAAATACAACTCATTTCCACATGATATATAAATAACTTTACCATCAATGAGTTGCATAATCTTATAATGTAAATCATGACATTCATTAGTAGAGTGATCATGAAATCTATGATACAAACAAAAAGGAAGAGGTTCCAAGTGTGGACTACATTTATTTTTGTGTTTAGGTCTAGTAATAATATTAGCACGAAGGAGTTTAGGAAAAAGAACTTCTTGGTCAAATTTCTTCATAGGGTCATCATGTTTTGACGTGTTATTTGAGATGTTGTTACTGATGTGTTGTTGAGAACTAACTCCCAATCCATAAGAATTCTCATGCCCCCCATTCTGTAAGGGCATTTGAATTCCCTATTTATTCTTACCACATCCTTGCCCATGGAATCCTTGTTTAACTAGTAAATGATAACCAGGACCATAACAAGAAGCCATATCAAAAAGAGTGAATGGAACTTAGTAGTCACTATGTCATTTCTAGTAGGTTTGACAGATTCATAGTGGGTAGAAGCAATGACAAATTTATTATGAAGGGAATGAGAAGTAGAAGCAAAGACTCATTGTTCAAACTCTCTTTGTGGCTTAATAAAATCAAGATCAGAAACCTTATATTCTCCAATAAAGGTAGGATTAAAATCCAAGGTTCCCCAATCATCTCCAGGAAAGGCATTAGAGGAAGAAGGATTAATATTAGGAATAGGATTATTGTGGGTTTGAATATTCAAACAAGGATTTGGCACATCATCTGCATGAAGTGTATACACCATGTTATTGTGAATAAAATTGACTTTACAGTGAAGGTGGAAGGAACAACATGCATCTCATGCAACCAAGGTCTACCCAAAAGGAGGTTATAATTGAGTGGTACACGCATAACATAAAAAGGAGTATTTAGGATGACCAGACCTACTTTGATAGGTAAGGTAATGATGCCCAAAGTTTTCTTTTCAATATTATCAAATCCATGGATAGGAATATTATCTGGTTGAATAGTTCAAAGATAAGTTTTAATTGCTTTGAGCATGTCCTTGCTATAAATATTAAGCCTAGATCCATTATCAATCAAGGCCCTACGAATGATACTCTTATTGATAGTAATAGCAACCATAAGGGCATCATATTGATTTTTTATTTCTTTAGAAGGAAAATCCTTTTGAGTAAATACAATGTCACGAGGACCCAGGGTAGCATGCATGCACTGTAAGAAGGCATTGATGTTCTCTTGATTAGGAGGTGGAGTGGGAAGAATTTCTAGAGATTTTTGCAAGGCTTCATGGTAGGTAGGTGAAGTTTGAAGAAGCTCCCATAAAGAAATCTTGGCAGGGATATTGCACAATTGGTTTATCATATCATACTCCATGCTAGGAAGATGGGGTGGAGGAGGAAGAATGGGTTGAGAAGGTGGTAAAGAAGTAGGAACCACTAGATTAGGTTGAGGGTTATTCCTTGTATGATAGGTGTGGGCTATCAAATCTTGATCATTGAAAGACTCGAAAGATTCCATAGGTTTACCTTTGATAGTAATGCGAGGAAAACCTTTGATATTCAATAAGGGTTTTGGATAAACCATGTTAGTTTTCTCAACACTACAAATAGATTCACGAGAAGGAAGCAAAGAAGACATCCTAGGAGGAGATGAGGTAGGATCTTTATTCTCCATATTATCATCACTAAGAGGGAGAACATGAAGGGAATTCATATCATTCTCTGCTAATGCCTCATCACTAGAAGGAATCCCAAATGGAGGTAAAGCATCTATAATGTCTTCTTCTTTCTCTAAAATGTCTGCACAAGGGGAGTGTGTTTTAGAAAAAGAGTCACCATTATGTATGAATATGTCATCCATTAATAAATCACCCTCTTGTATCAAGGAATCTTCATGAGGAGGGGATAGATTAATCTCTTTATCCAAGGATTCATCCCAAATAGGAGGATCATACACAATGGCTTCATGAGGAAGAGATTAATCAACATCCAAATCCAAAGGTTCATCCCAAATAGGAGGATTAGCATCCCTATCGATAAAGCACAATGTAGGAGTGCCATAAATCTCTAAAGCTTGATCCCTAATGGGGAAAGAAGGTAAATTATTTTCTAAAGTAGGCTCATAGAAAGACATATATTAGGAGAAGAATTAACATCAATCCTCAACTCATCTCCATAAAGAGAAATATGATGGAGAGAAAGATTAAAGTCATCTTCTTTCTCTAATATATCCTTACAAGGTAATATAAAAGAGGACAAAACAACATCACACACACTAAATAAAGTCTTTCTAGGTGTAACACCATGCAATGGTAAGGCAAGAGGAGGATGTTGTTTAATCCCAAAAGTTATAAAAAGATTTTTGGAAAACACTTGAAACAACTTGTGTAACATGATAATGAATAAAGAAATGCATAGAAAATAGATTTAAATATATCCAAATGCATTCAAATGAAATCTATAAGCATAAAAAATGTAAATGTTTTAGTATTTTTAAAGAAATTTGTGATTTTTAATTTTTGATATATAAATGCAAGCGCATAAAAGAAATCTACTTTTAAATGCATGTAAGATCTAACACAAGATGCAAATCTAACACCAAAAAGAAAGCGTTGTCTATCACGGGTTCACCAAGTTGTAACATAGAAAATATGGATAGGGTTTAGAACAATGGAGACTTGCACATAAAAGAGACCCTGTGCCACATTTAACCATTTACATTTAATTGTAATTGATAAGGGGTGTAAATCTAGAAATGTTTGTAAAGGAAAATGGAATAAAATACATACCTCTGAAAAATAACCTGCTGAAAACCCCATCAGACAATCTCAAAAACTATTGATTTCTGCGTAATTAAACCAAAGCTTTGAGATCTAAAAAACCTAGAAATCATTTTCCATTCTGATAAAACTAGATTTTGACCTAGTTGAGAATCTCGACATTGACCAGAATTTCCAATTGTGCCCTAGGTCAGAATCGACCTAAAAAGTCTCAGACTGAAATTATGTTTTCGAATCTCAGAAGTTTACTGAAAAGGGTGTCTGAATCTCTATCCCGATCTTCTATTCTGAACCTATACCTTCAATAAAAATGTTTTTTTTGTTGGGGGGAGGGGTTTTCCTTGGTCAAACCCCAGTTTTGGAATTAACCTCAAATATATAATCGAAATTGTAGGAATAAACAAAGTAAATGAAACAATTCACCTTGCTCATGTAAAAGGTCCTTGTGGAGGATTTGAATCCTTGAACCCACAAGTATGGATGCACCAAATGTAGGTATAATATATAATGTAGAATGTAGGAAGTCTTCAATCAATTGCTTGTATATCATCAACACCAATCTTGAATGTATCTTGGAAGAGGAAGAGGCTTGGAGGAATGTGGATGAAGAAATCTTCAGCAAGAGGGCTCCATGGAGCTTGAATCCTTCAATGGCTATGAATGGACCTCCTTGATGAATTGGAAGCTTCAATGCTTGAGAGTAGATTCTTTCTTCAATGGATTATTGCTTGCTTCAAGTGCCTTATGATTTCATGGTTAGAGAAAATGAGAGGAGAAGGCTTCCTTTTATATGAAACTAGGGCACAATCCTCTAGAGAGGCCGACATAGGAGAATTAAATTCCAATTGGACCCATTCCCATAGAAGAGGACCTATATTAAATATAATTTAATATTTGTTGTTCCAAAGACCGAAACAACCGACCCGGAAGTGGGAATTAACTCTTTCGAAAACCCATCATCCAAAAATCCTAGAAATCTGGGATTTGGACCAAAAGTCAGAAAAAGGTCATTTGTGACCTAGGTCAAGGTTGAGGTTGTCCTTGACCTAGGTCAAGGTAGAGGTCGACCTTGACCCAAAAAGGTCAACCTTGACCCTGAGGCCAAAATCTCATTTTGGAGTTTAGGAGTGTCAAAAATAGGCTGGAAAACTGGGAAATGGGGTAGAATAGGGAGGAATCCAGATCCAAGTCAGAGACCCATTCAAGACACTTGACATGACCCCAAACTACTTACTCAGAGGGATAAACCAGTCCTAAATGGAAGTGCTTCCATTTTCTGATGATACAATTTGCATGTAATTGTTAGATTTATATCTTCTAATCTTAACAAGTGGTATTAGAGTGGGTTGATTTTAGTTATCCTCTACAAAAAGGTCTCATAGTTGAGTGGGAGTCTCATGGTTGAGTGGTAGTAATGGAAGATGAGTGTAATTTGAAGGTTGAGAATTTTAATGGGAAGAACTTTCAGTTATGGAAAATACAGATGGAGGACTCTCTCTATCAAAAGGATTTATGGAAGCCATTGGGAGGAAAATCCAAGCAACCGAAGAGAATGTGTGATAAGGATTGGGATATTTTGGATAGAAAGGAACTTGGTAGTATTTGTTTATGCCTGGCACAAATGGTGGCATTTAATATTACAAAAGTGAATACAATTGAAGAGTTGCTGAAAACCCCAACGAAGTTATATGAAAAGCCTTCTGCTTCGAATAAGGTATTTCTTATGAAGCATTTATTTAATATAAAAATGGTAGAAGGTGAGTCAGTTGTTAATAACTTAAATAAGTTTAATATAGTTACCAATCAATTATCTTCTATTAATATCAATTTTGATGAATAAATTAGGGCTCTTTTGATTCTGCTTTCTTTGCTTGAAAGTTGGAATAGCTTGGTAATGGTTTTAGAGTTGAATTTCTGGCTTAGATTGTGTATGTTTTTTAGCATCAATGTTTCGGATCACACTCCGTGATCCATCATCAGGATATAATAGCAAAGAGAAATAAGGAAATGTAAAATAAGATGCAGACAGGGCCTCTCTTAAAAGATAAAGGAAGGGCTGGGGTGAGAAAGAAGGCACGAAAAACAAGAGGGAAAAAGGGGGAAACAGACAACCTAAGAGCAAAAAAGGAACAAAAGTAATAATAAAAATAATAATAATAATAATAATAACAAAGATTAAGAG
>MU224655.1:840765-895622 GCA_018584345.1 Thuja plicata | reverse complement strand
TATATATATATATCTTGTTGTTCCTCTTTAGTGGGTTGGGTTACTGTTAACTCTTAATCTTTGTTATTATTATTATTATTATTTTTATTTTTATTTTTATTATTACTTTTGTTCCTTTTTTGCTCTTAGGTTGTCTGTTTCCCCCTTTTTCCCCCTTGTTTTTCATGCCTTCTTTCTCACCCCAGCCCTTCCTTTATCTTTTAAGAGAGGCCCTGTCTACATCTTATTTTACATTTCCTTATTGCTCTTTGCTGGTATATCCTGATGATGGATCACGGAGTGTGATCCGAAACGTTGATGCTAAAAAACATACACAATCTAAGCCAAAAATTCAACTCTAAATTCAATGGATTGTGGAAATCTGATCGATTTAATTGGTAATGGTTGTTAGTAACTCTATTTCTGGTTCAAATAACCTAAAATATGATCATTTTGCTAGTGTTATTCTGAGTGAGGAAATTTGTAGGAAAATCTTAGGTGGATACACATCAGGTAGTGTTTTGAATGCCAAAAGAAGAGGCAGACAAAAGGAGAGAGGAAACAATTCTGGAAGTCATGGAAAATCATGAGGAAAGTCAAAGGGTAAGAGGTCTCAATCTAGAGGACCAAATTATTGTTGGTACTGTCAGAAACTAGGTCATAAGAAGAAATATTTCTAGTCTCGAAAGAATAAAGGAGACAAAAAAGAACACAATAAGGAGAAAAATGTGGTAAGTAATAAATTTGAAGAGGGTGTTTTGCTTCTTTCCCTTGAAAATGTTGATGATTCATGGGTTCTAGATTCATGGGCCTCATTTCCTACTATGCCCCATAGAACTTATTTTATTGATTATGTCCAAGGGGATTTTGGGCTAGTTTATTTGGATGATAATGAGCCCTGTCATATTGTTGTTAAGGGAAGAATTAAGGTAAAGTTTTATAATGGGAATCATTGGCTACTACAAGTTTTATAAGGCATATTCCAAGGTTGAGTAGGAATTTAATTTTAGCAGGGTAGCTAGGTGATGAAGGTTGCACAATTACTTTTAATGATAAAAATTGGAAGGTTTAAAAAGGTTCCTTAGTAGTAGAAAAAGGTGTGAAAGTAGGCACCTTATATCTTTGTACAGGTCATATTGTTCCTTCTACTTTAATTGTTATAGAGAAAAGTCAATGTTCAGAAATAGTTGTTGTAGTTGAGCTGGTGGAACATGAAATAATCATTGTGGAATCTAAAATAGCACTATGGCACAACAAAATTGGGCACATGAGTGAAAAAAGTGTGAAATTACTTCATTCAAAGAAGTTCTTACCAGGTCTAAAATATGTCAATATGGATTTCTGTGAAAGTTGTGTGTATGGAAAACAAAAGAGAGTTAGTATTCTAAAGGGTGGGAAGGAAAAGAATCATGAAAAAATGGAGCTTGTGCATATATATGTATAGGGACAAGCTTGGGTATCTTCCCTTGGTGGCTCTCTGTATTATGTTACATTCTTTGATGATGCAACTAGGAAAGTATGGAATTATTTCCTTGGACAGAAATCAAATGTATTTGAAACTTTTAAATATGGAAAAGATTGGTTGAGAATGAGACTGGTAAAAGAATAAAATGTCTCAGATCTGATAATGGTGGTGATTATTGCAGAAAAAAATTGAAGATTATTGTTCCTCTAATGGTATTTGTAGGCAGAAAATAGCTCCAAGGACTCCACAAGAAAATGGAGTGGTTGAATGCATGAACAAGATAATAATGGAGCATGCAAGGACTATGAGGTTGCATGTTGGGATGCCCTTAAAGATGTGGGAAGAGGTTGTAAACACTTTTGTTTATTTAATTAATAGATTTCCCTCTACTCCTTTGGGTTGTGGTATTCCAGAGGAAGCATGGACAAGTAAGAAGGTGAGTTATTCTTTTCTCAGAACCTTCGGTTGTGAAGCATTTTCTTGTATATTTTTTGGAAATAGAACCAAGCAAGAAGATAAATCAAATAAATGTGTATTTTTTTGATATGACATTGATTAGTTAGGTTATATACTTTGGGATTTTGAGAATCATAAAATTATGAGAATAAGGGATGTCATATTCAATGAGAAAGTGTTGTACAAAGATCAGTTGTGGAAGCATGAGAAGAAAGAAAATGATTATGTAGTGTTGGATGATACTCCTAAAGATGATGTTCTAGTGGTTCCTCATGATCCAAAAAAACAAAAATACCACCAACTCTAGTGAATGTTAGAGGATCTTCAAGGATAAGTAGACCCCTGATAGGTTTAATCCCTCTTTGTATTCTATATTATTGACTGATGTTGGTGAGCCAGAATGTTATGATGAAGCTATGCGGCAGGATACCAAGGTCTAGTGAGAGGATGGAATGAGAGAATAAATGGACTCCTTGTTAAAAATCAGACCTGGGAATTATGAAAATTGCCTACAAGTAAAAAGGATTTACACAACAAATGGGTTTATAGGCTGAAAGAGGAGGATGGAGGTAAGAAAAGATTTAAATACAGGTTAGTTGTAAAGGGATTTGCACACAAAAAAGGCATTGATTTTGATGAGATCTTTTCTCCCATTGTAAAAATGACTTCTATTCATACTATTATATGTATTGTGTCCGCTAAAGATTTAGATTTGGAATAACTAGATGTGAAAATATACTTTCTCTGTGGTGATTTGGAGGAGGAGATATATATGGAACATCCCCAAGGATTTTACGTCATAGGTAAGGAGAATTTTGTGTGTAGATGAAAGAAGATTTTATATGGATTGAAACAAGCACCTAAGAAATGGTTTTAAAATTTGATAGTTTTATGGTTGAGCATGGCTTCAATAGGTGTAATTCTGACCATTTTGTTTATTTTAAGAGGTTGGATAATGATAGCTATGTTATTTTATGTTTATATGTTAATGACATGCATGTAGCTAGGTCTAACATGGATCACATAAGAGAGTTAAAACAAAAGTTAGCAAAATCAATTTCTATGAAGGATTTAGGGGTAGAAAAACAAATCCTTGGTATGTAAATTTGCAGAGATAGGAAGAACATAAATTTGATTCTATCTCATGTTAATTATGTTGAAAAGGTGTTGCATAGATTCTCCATGGAGATTGTAAAAGCTATCACTACACCTTTTCCTAGTCATTTGATATTGACTAAGGATATGTGTCAAAAGACACAAGAGGAGGAGGAAACAATGTCCAAGGTACTCTCTTCTTCAACTATAGACAATATAATGTATGCCATGGTATGCACTAGACCTGATATTACACATTCAATAGGAGTTGTTAGCAGATATATGAGCCATCCTAGAGTTGAGCATTGGAATGTGGTAAAATGGATTCTTAGATACTTGAGAGGTACATCCAACAAATTTTTATGTTTTCGGGGCTCTAGTATTTATTTACAAGGCTATGTTGACTCATATTTGGAAGGAGACATTGATACCAAATGGAGTACATCAGGATATGTTTTTACTGTCGGTGGCACAATGATGAGTTGGATCTCCAGGTTACAAAAGGAAGTTGATTTATCCACCATAGAGGCATAGTATGTAGCTACAATAGAGGCAAGAAAGGAGATTATATGGCTACAATCCTTCATGAAAGAATTGGGAAAAACACAAGTTAACAATTATTTGTTTACAGATAGTTAGAGTGGAATTCATATTGCCTAGAATTATGCCTTACATTGAAAGAAAAAACATATATAGTTGAGGCATCAATTCATTCATTTGGTATTGGATGATGGAAGGTTAAGGTTGGAAAAGATATACATATGAAAATATAGTGGATATGTTTACAAAGGTAGTGGCAATGGAGAAGTTGAACTCCTCTTCAACTTTGGTTGGTCTTTAAGACTAAAACAATAAAATAGAATAACAGAGTCCAGGGTATTTCTTTCCAGTGGGAGCTACAGGGGTAGAGGTATTTCTATAGGATAATTCTCCAAGTGGGAGATTGTTTAGTGTGGTACTTAATCAGTCTCTAATTGGGAGATTGTTGATTTGTGGTCAATAATCAGGCAAGTACTATACACTTTTCTAAAAAATTTGGTTAACTCATCAAGCATTTTTGGGGTTGACTCATGAACCAGTTCCCTAGGTTGACTCATCAAAATTTTCCCTAGGTACACCCATCAAGAAAATTTTAGGGTTATATTATTTCTATAAGAAAAATGGTATAAGGGTTATGGCTTGTTAGAGTGAATAAGTATTGTATCTTTTACAACAGTATTGTGCTGCAATGGATCGCTGGTTGTAATCGGTTGAAATTACTAGATAATAATATTGGATTTTTTTTTGGTGGACAAAGCCTAGGATTGGGTGAACCATGTTAAATCTATGTCTTCTTGTTCTACTTATGTGTGTTTTATTCCTTTGCATTGTTGTATATATTTGCATGTAATTGTTAGATTTTTGTCTTCTAATCCTAATAGAACCTATTATCATGAGAGAAATCACTACACAAGGTTTTAAAGGTTTTGACATCAGTCAAAGGATCACCCTTTCCTTTAGAAGTCTCAAGATGAGTAATCTCCATATATTGCATGATAACAATACAAATAATATCGACTAACAATGTTGTAAGTAGGGATATTGGACTTGGATGGAGTGATTAAAGCAATTTGTTCTTGCAAGGAAGACATGGTTTGAGCAAAGCTATTAATTGTAGGATCATTAGAAATAATGGTAGGAGGAGATATGTTTTAAATTTTTGGAGCATTATTAGAGATAAGGAATGGTTGAATATGAGAAGGAAAAATAGTGGTAAGCGGGCATGGATGAAGGCAAGGAAACAAATGGAACACTTTAAGGTATAGAAGGAAAAATAGGATTATAAATACTCACATGTGTAGGATTGATATTTTTAAAGAAATTTGTTATTATAGGGAGAGCATAAGTGGAAATGCTAGGAATAGAGGTAGAAATATGCATAGAGGTCTCAACACTAGTAGTAGGTGGAAGAAGACTGAAGAATTGAGTGTAATATCTAAGAGGTTTAACATTGTTATCAATGAGATGAGAGATATTATTAATGATGTTAACACCATGTTCATAATTATGAATGAGCTTCCTTATACCTTCTACAATGGAAATGACTTCAGGATTAGGGTTTACTTCTAACCATTATTCAAATTTCTCAAAGTCATTGGAAATTTTTTGGAATTGCATAGGAGGGACTCTTAAAGCCTCATATTCATCATTATAATAATGGGAAGATTTTTTCTCCATGATAGGATGGATTTTTCTAGTATTCATGTTGGTCTCATCAAGATTCCTAGGAAAGAGAGAAGGCTTGGGATCAAAAGAACCCATAATTCTATGGCTTCTCCTAGCCAGAATTCTATAAGTAGGACTCAAAGTGATAACACTCATGCACAAGGGAATGAAAGGAAAGATATAGATATAATGAAATTTGAAAGAGATGTGAAATCCAAGAAAATAAGATATTTTATGAAAGACACATCTAACTATAAAATGTAAACATTTAATGTAAATTATGCATAAGTAGATTTAGACATTGAATAAGATTTATAAAGAAATAAACCTATAGCTCTAGATACATATAATGTAATAAAGTTATGATCAAATGTAATGCACACAAGGAGATATAGATGGAAAATAAGAATGTAAATATAATGTGTCAAGTTCACCAAAATGTATAGAAGAAAAGAGTGAAAAATTATAATATGCAGATCACTCATAAAGATCCTGTATACATTGGAATACAAACCCACCCTTAAGAAAAATTTGATTAGCACAATCAAAAGGAGAAAGGGTGCTAATTAAAGATATATGTCAAGGGGTATTTGGTATTCCTAAATGAGGGTAGATATGTGATATGATAAAGTACAGATCTGATCTAATAAGTGTAAAGGAAAAGGAGGAAGAATAAGTGCACCTAGAAACAAGAAGAAGAAGATGGAACTTCAAATCTAAATTTGATTGTAACTGAAATCTCAAAGTCTATTATAACTACAAATATGGGAAACAAAGATATAAATTTGTCTATCACAAAAATTTCACTGAAAAAAATAGGGAAAAGTCAACTTTTGGGGAACAAGTTGACTAGCCAACTTGTTCTTGGAAAAATCTGATGAAAATTTTCTGAATTTTGCAACTATACCTACACTGCCTAGATCTGGAATCATAGCTCTGCAACATGTTCTTGCACATAGAAAAATGGGGAAAAAGGTTGTGGAAATGGATTTACCTTGGTCAAACCCCTGTTTAGGAACTAGCCTTGAAATTGAATTGAAATTACATAAAGGGAAGTAAATGTAAAAGGAAAATTGTTGATTTACATTGTATAAAACCCTCATGAACAGATGTAGTAATCACTCAAATCCATGAAGATACTTTAATATTCTTGGAATTAAAAGATTTGATCTTGTAATGAGATGTATAATAAAGGATTCCTTCACAAATGCATAGATCTATGATTTCCACTCCTAGATCTAGAATGTAAATATGCTTGATAACCATATGCAAAGAAGAAGAGAGAGAGATAGGGATGAATAAATGGATCTCCTTACTTGATTGATAATTCCTCTAATTGGCCAGCATGGGAGAGAAAATTTCATCAATTAGAGAAAATTCCCTTATCTTGAATGGTTCTTCAAGAAATCAAGACTAATTGGAGATCTTGAATTAGATGCTTACCTTCAAATCTTGAATCCAAGTCCTCAAATGCTCTTGTTTGATTCCTTGGATGTTTGAATGATTTAATATGATAGCTTGCACTTGATAAAATTATGTCAAATGAGGAGATAGGAAGTCCTTTTATAGTAAATCCTCAAATTTGGGATTCAATTTTGATCCAGGCTGATCACAATTGAAAACCTAGGAAGAAGAATCGCGCATTGAGCTCCGAGTAATATTTGAGAAAAAAAGCATAGGGACAAGTTGTCTAGTCAACTTTTCCTAGGAAAAATAGGCTCAAATTTTACTGGGATATCACGAAAAGTGAAAAAGAGATAGTGAAGAAAATGTAGGTTGTTGTGATCAAGCATAATGGACATTTGGACCTCAAAATACCAAAATGGGGTCTGATAGGTCCTAAAGACATACAATTATGGGTGATAACTTTTTAGGATGATACAGGGAGAAAATGAGTTGTATTGCATTTTCCTTCCCAACAACTCAATCCATAGTTGGCAAGAGATGAAAAATGTCTTCCTCCTCTAATTTTAGGTATATGTCGACCCTACGATCCTATATCATTAATACACTTCCCTATGAAAGGAACCAAATTAACCCCTAACCATCTTCAATACCAAGTTTCAATGAGCATACAAATGATTAGTGGCTCTCTTCACTATTTGAGAGGTGGTAAAAATCTAGATCTATCTCAGAGTCATCAACCCCCAGATCTCTGTCATGCTCTAGAGGACAACCAAAAATACGGATTGAGATACCCCTTCCAACGTTTATGCCCTATCCCTTTGGATCAACCAAGATTTGAATCAAACCCCCAAGGGTATTGGAAATAGTCTACCCCTCAACATACACCCCTAGGCTTATCATTACATGGTCATTTATAGCCCCAATTCCCTAGTAAGAACCCCAATGATGAACCTCGGTGCCCTGGTATGTGCCCAATCACATGCCACCAATAACCTTAATGCCCAAATATGAATGGTCATAGAGAAATATTATGACACTTTTGGCTTTGGAAAATTATTTCTTCCAGCTAATTATTTCAATCAGGTGGTTGTCCACTACAACCCATGTTGTTGTAGCCAATCAAGCATAGTTTTCATCCCTCTCTAACCAAATGAGCCATCTCACTACAAAGATGCACACCCTAAAGAATATGTTGACTCGGGTCACATCTAAAATCAACCAAATTAAACTTGGGCACAAGGATACCCAGAATCTTGGTCCTCCACAACAAGGCAATTACCAGGGATAGCAAAACTACCAAACTTTTGGGCATTGGTACAACAAAAAATAGTGTCCCTATAATCACCAATGGAATACTACCCCAACAATGGTGGGGTGAACCCCAACCAATATTATGAGATGAGGAGCGTGAACCCTTCCCACATGATTAATCTAGAATTTTTTCATCCCCTCCCTAACTTGTGTAGGTTTTATAATACATTGGCTCACTCTGAGATGAATTGCACCCAAATGGATAAGATTAGCAAGATCACTTAGTATGATAGTCATTCTTCCCCCAAGAAATACTCCCCCACACCTATGGAGAACATATGAATGAACTCTACCTGTGATACCCTCTTTCTTTTTCCCAAAGGAGAGGATGAATCCAAGGAGCCTGAGTACAAGGGTCATACTTTTTAATCTACCAAGGTGTCCTATGACTTGCAAAGCCAAAGCAAGGGCCCATTTACCACTTCAGCTCTACCAAGGGAAACTCAGACAACCCCAGACACCAATGTCAATAATAACCCTCCTCCACCTAGGGGACCCTTATACTTTTCATAATGTCCCAACCACAGAAAGGTCTCTTGGGTTTTTAAATGGAATTATGGTGTTACTAAAATTATGGAGGACACCATCACATCATGTCCCTCATGAAGGTACTATGCAGTTGTCATAAACAAAAAGAGGCACTCCTTAAATACCTTGAGAAACTAGAACCATGTCTCCATGAAACTAAGACTATGGGATTTGATGATGCTAATGCAGTGGTATATAGGGGTAATACCAAGGACCCTTCCTTCTTAGTCTAATAATTTATAAGTATAACTTAAATAACTTCCTAGTGGACTCTAGAGAATCAGGGAAAGTCATGCCCCTCTCCACATGAAAGAAACATGGGTTAACCCCCATCAAAATGAATAGAGAGATGATCCAACTTGAAAAAACCCAGGTCAAGATGGTTGGGGAACATAAGAACGTGAAAATCCAACTCACTTCAGAGATTTGTATCCTGAGTGCCATAGACATCTAAGTGGTAGGAATCCCCAAAACATATGGCATTCTCTTAATTTAGAATTGGTCCAAGTCCCTGAATCTTTATATCTCAATTGATTTTCCCACTTATGGCTACCATGGAGAGGAGATGTCAACTAGATCAAGGTCAAAAGTGATCCAAAGATGAAATAATTTGTCACTAATTACGTGAAAATGAATAAGGTGGCCTATGCCTAAATTGAGCTCTATCTTTACAAGGTTAGGGAGATCCTCACTCTAGATGTCTTATAGGAAGAATTCCCTCCCCCATATGACACTATGCAAACCTAGAGAAACCAAGACCTGGCCTTGCAATTAAATCAAGATATCCAAATTTTGAGTGTCAATGCATCTCCCACAACCTTCATTTCTCCATAATGATGTCAGGTGAATTTCCTAGAACACTTTGAACTCACTTTCAAAGTGTGTTTGGCTATTGTTTCCATATTATTCCCCTCCTGGGTGGAGGGCACTTAGGAAGAATAAGTACAACCACAAGAACCAATCTCACCCCAAATAACAAAAATTGAAGAGTTGGTTCAACTGGAATATTCCAGGTTCCCCCTCCTAAAACCACACCAAATCCTTTGGTCCCATCTCCTGTAACACCTTTACCTATATCCTTATCCTATAATTGATAACCTCCCCAACAATAAAATATGGACCCTAAAATTTTTTGGATCTAGGTATAAATAGGGGAGTGGGGAAGGTGTTGAACTAATAAACCCCCAAGGAAAATATTTCATTACTTCTTATCGACTCTAGTTTGGATGCACCAACAATGTAACCAAATACAAGGCCTTACTATTGGGTCTCTTATTCACTCTTAAGAAAGGATTCACCCACCTTTGGTCATTGGGGGACTTAGAAATCATTTTCAAAAAAGTTGGGAGTTTGTACAAATGAAATGATAGATGAATGGAAATGTAGTCAAAGAGGGTGTTAAGCCTAATAGAATACTTTGACACCTTTGGTATTTAACTAATCCCTTGGAAGTGTAATTACATTCCTAATTCTCTATTTGTAGGTACTAGTACCTTAGAACCCATGGAAATTTCATGGCTTGGAAGGTTTTCTATTGAGCTAGTCTCAACTCCTATTGTCTATGATAATGTTACCAATTTTGAGGTCTTTGAGGATGATAAGCATATCCTTACCTTTTTGGCCAATACATGTATCTTTGAATATCAAGTGATAGAAGAGAAAGAACATGATAAGTGATGAGATGAGTAGGATTTTATCCTCAAGCTCCCTACCAACACCATCCCCAAGGGCATGGCTTCCCTAGAAAGAATCTTTGACTTGGATCTCCTGGTCAAAGAAAATATTCCCTCACTCTTAGATGGGGGAAAATATAAAAGGATCAATATTGGCTAGGAGGGAGAATAAAAATGCGTGTTCATAGGCACCTCATGTTCCACTGAAGAGAAAGATAAGATCCCCAAATTCCTCAAAGAGTATATCAATGTTATAGTGTGGGGATATGAAGACCTCAAGACCCTGACACTTCCATTGTGACCCACACTATTCCACTCAAACAGGATGCTAAGCCTTTTAGGAAGAATTAGAGGCTGGTAGACTCCATGATTAAACCTCTAATCTTC
Organism: Thuja plicata; assembly: GCA_018584345.1. Classification (NCBI taxonomy): domain Eukaryota; kingdom Viridiplantae; phylum Streptophyta; class Pinopsida; order Cupressales; family Cupressaceae; genus Thuja; species Thuja plicata. Next base: position 885,116 of record MU224655.1, on the reverse strand, counting down.
AAAGAGGTATAGAAATTTCTATCCACAAGGATTATTTTCCCAATTAGGTATATCGCATGGGTGGATAACTTGGTTTCAATATAGAATAATAGTGGTGAGATAAGATTATGAGTAGACTTCTAGAACCTGAATAAGGCTTCCGAGAAAGACAACTGTTTTTTTCCCTCACTAGGTGAGGTGCTTAAAATTGTAAATGGGTCCCAAATGATATCCTTTCTATATGGCTACTCTGATACAATCAAATTATTATAAAATATGAGGACCAAATTAAAACAACCTTCACCACTAAGTGGGGAACATTTTCTTACCATAGGATGCCCTTTGGTCTCATAAATGTTGGTACCACATTTCAGACAGCCATGGACACTACCTTCAAGGGAATATTAAATAAGTGTATCATAATCTATATGGATTATTTAATGGTCTTCCCTTGGGACAAACATGATCACCCTTCCCATCTACCAAAAATCTTTGAGATGTGTTGGAAGTTTGGCATTTCCCTTCAGCCAAAGAAATGCATATTTGAGGTCACATAGGGAAAACTTCTCAGCGACCTCATTTCCAAGGAGGGAGTATCCATTGACCCTGACCGACCCTGACTAAGTAGAGGCATTTCTTAAATTATAGATGTCTGATAGAAAAAAGGAGATAAGATATTTCTTTGGGAAGATCAACTTCATTCAGCGATTCATAACTAGATTTATTGAGCTAGTAAAACCCCTAAACAAGATGATGAAGAGTGATGACTAGATAGAATAGAGCTAGGATGCTAATAATTCCTTCGTCCAAATCAAGAACTCTATAGTGGAAGGAATGATGCTCAGTATCCCATACTATACCCTTCCCTTCCACATATATTCCTTCTCTTTCCTACACTCCATTTCCACAATACTAACCAAGAGAAAGGATAGGGACAATAATATCATTTCTTTCATGAGCTCTCCTTTTAAGAACACAGAAATAAGATACTCTACTCTAGAAAATAATTTTTTTCCATAGTTAGCGAAGTCAAAAAAATAAGATACTACATCCTGGGGAGTAAGGTATATGTCAGTGTGCCTGATCAAGTCATCAAATCCTTACTCTTGCAAAGTAAACTAGGAGGACACCGAGGAAAATGGATGGTTATTCTCCAAGAATTTGATCTTGAAATGAAACACATTAGGCTAGTTATAAAATTCCTTTCATAGTATATGGTTGAAGTGAGCCCACAAACATAATGTCAATAGTATACAGTTGAGCCCTTCACCCATGATCCTAGGTATGTCAACTTAATCTACTTATTGTTCAACACTAGGTTCTTGGAAGGGCTCACCCCATCCAAAAATCACACTCTTAGGCTTAAGAGAACCCATTTCATGATAAAGAATGGAACTCTATTTTGACATAAATATCAAGGCATCTACCTTAGATGCCTAGACCATGAGCAAGAATAACAAATGGTTGAATAATTTCATTGATTGTTTGAAATCAGGCACGGCTCCACTGATGTTACTGTACACCATATCCTTTGGGATAGTTACTACTAGCCCCAGATATATAAAGATGTTTTTAATCATGTTATGCATTATCATACTTACCAAATTATTGGTTCAAAAGAGAAAAAAACCCCAATGCCCCTTCATCCAATAAATGAAGTCAGACCATTTCTTTAATGGTCTTTGGACTTAATCAGCATGGTAAAACCCAACTCTTCTACAAGTCACAAGTTCATCATCACTACCATGGATTACTGTACAGGATGGACTGGGGCTATTTCCTGAAAGAATTGCAGCATGGGTGTGGTCATCCACTTCCTTGAGGAGTACCATATTGCCACTAGATTTGGGATGCCCTTAATTTTAGCGACTGAAAAATGGTTCATCTTTTTAATCACCCCAACTTATGCAATTTATCAGTACAAGCTCAACTTGAAATTTTAAAGTAACTATTACCCCATGGGAATAGAGTAGTAGAATCTACAACCAAAAACCTCTTAGAAGTTATCAAGTGTCTATTGGAATGGAACCCTTGAGATTGGCACCTTAAATTTATGTCTTATGGGTGGTTTGAACTCAAATCAAACCTTCTTTATGGACTTCCCCCTACTACATTGTGTATGGTCATGTATCATCCTAAAAATTTAGCACCCATAATTGGATGTCTTTAGGACCTATTAGACCCCATTTTTGTAATTTCAAGGTTTGAATGTCTATTATACTTAATCAAAACAGCCTGCATTTATTCCCTAGATCTTTTTCACTTTCCCCAATACCATCATGAAATTTGAGTCCATTTTTCTTGGGACAAGATGATTGGCCAGCCTATCCCTGTTCTTTATGGCTCAAATTTTTCCCAGAGCCCGATGAGGGGTTCTTCTTCCTAGGTTTTCAATTGTGGTCAGGCTGGATCAATTTGGAATCTTGAATTTGAGGATTATCATAAAATGACCTCCTATCTCCTCATTTTTTAACCAAAAATCATATGCAATATATATTCAAGTGCAAGATATCATAATTAAGTTCAAGCATTCAAGTTGAGCAATTGAGGATTTGGATTAAAGATTTAAAGGAAAGCATCCAATTCAAGATCACCAAGTCTCCATTTCTTCAAGATCCATTCAAGTAAAGGAAATCTTCTCTAATTGATGCAACTTTCTCTCTCATGTTGTCCAAGTAGATAAATTCTCAATCAAGAAAGGAGATCCATTCATTCATCCATATCTCTCTCTTCTTCTTTATATGTGGTTATCAAACATATCTACATTCTAGATCTAGGATTGGAAATCATAGATCCATGAATTTGTGGAGGCATCCTTGATTCTACATCTCATTCCAAGGTCAACTCTTTGGATTCCAAGGATATTCAAGCATCTTCATGGATTTGAGAAATTACTACATCTGTTCATGAGGGTTTCATACAAGATAAATCAACAATTTTCCTTTTACATTACTTCCCTTCATGAAATTTCAATTAAATTTCAATTTTGATTCTTAAACATGGGTTTGACCAATGAAAACCCCTTTCTACATCCTTTTTCCCCATCTTTTTATGTGCAAGAATAGGTTGCAGAGCTGCAATTCTAGATCTGGGCAGTGTAGGTACAGTTGCAGAGTTTGGGAAATTTTCCATAGATTTTTCCAGGAACAAGTTGACTAGTCAAATTTTTCCCCAAGAGTTGACGTATCTATGTTTTTTTTTAGTAATATTTTCAAGACAGAAAAATTTAGATCCCTATTTCCCACATCTATAGTTACAATAGAATCCAAGATTCCAGCGACAGACAAATTCAAATTTGAAGTTTCATCTTCTCCATCTTGTTTCCAGGTGCACTTATTCTTCCTTCTTTTCCTTTTCACTTATTACATCAGATCTCTACCTTATCATATCACATCTTTACCCCCTTTTATGAATACCAAATCTCCCTTGACATAGATAATGCATTATCGTCATTTCTCCTTTTGGTTGTGCTAATCAAATTTTGCATAAGAGTGGGTTTTTATTCTAATCTAAATAGAATCTTGATGAGTGATCTACATATTAGCATTGCTAACCATTTTCTTCTATAAATTTTGGTGAGCCTGATGCATTAAATTTCCATTCTAATTTTGTGTCTATATCTCCTTGTGTGCATTATTTTTTATCATAACTTTATTACATTGTATGCATCTATAGCTATAAGTTTATTTATTTATAAATCTTATTTAATGTCTATATCTACTTGTGCATGTTTTACATTACAAGTTTACATTTTATAGTTAGATGTGTCTTTCATAAAATATCTTCTTTGCTTGGATTGCACAAATTTAATTAGATCTATATTTTTTCTTTCATTCCCTTGTGCATCAATGATATCAATTTGAGTCCTACTTGTAAAATTGTGGTTAGTAGAAGCCATAGACTTATGGGTTCCTTTAATCTTGAGCCTTCTCTCTTTCCTAGGAATCTTTATGAGACCAAAATGTATACTAGTCACATCAATCCTATCATGGAGAACAACTCTTCTCATGCTGAATATGAGGCTTTAATATTCCCTCCTATATAAGTTCAAAAACTTTCCAATGAATTTGCTAAATTTGGACAATGGTTAGGACAATAAAAACCTAATCCTGAAGTCATTTTTGTTGTAGAAGGTTTACAGGAGCTCATTCATAATGATGAACATAGTGTTGACATATTGTGTACTATCTCTCATATCATTGGTAAAAATGTTAAACCTCTTAGATATTATGCTCAAGTTTTAGGTCTTCTTCCACCTACTACTAGTGTTGAGACCTCTATGCCTATTTCTACCTCTATTCCTATCATTTCCATTTATGCTCCCCCTATCGTAACAACTTCCACTCAAAATATAAATCCTACACATGTGAGAATTCCTAATCCTATTGTTCCTTCTATCCCTTCAAGTGTTCCATGTATTTCCTTACCTTCATCCATTCCCTCATATTCAATTGTTCCCTCTATCTCTCCTAATGCTTCAAATATTTCAAACATATCTCCTCATATGTTCTTTCTAATGATCCAACCATTAATACCCTTTCTCAAATTGTATCTTCCTTTAAACAACAAATTACTTCAATGACTCTATCCAAGTTTGACATTCATACTTGTGACATTTCTATTCCTTTGTCTTTGGATATCATCCATGTTTTTATCCCATAATATATGGAGATTCCTCATCTTGAGACTTATAATTGCAAGATTTATCCTTTGACTCATGTTAAAGCCTTTCAAACCTTGTGTATTTATTTCTCTCATGACTATAGGTTCATGGCTAAACTATTTACTAGAACATTTTGAGACAAAGCCTCACAATTGTATGATTTTGTGCCTCTTTATTCTATCTATTCCTTTCAAAAGCTTGAACAATTTCAAAACAATATTGGTCCTAAAATTTCTTTGACTAATTTAATGCATTGTAAAAAAGGTGTTAATGAAAAAGTGACTAATTTTATTGTTAAATTTAACCATTTAAATACTAAGATTTCTTATCCTATGCCTAATATTGATGTTCAAATAATTTTCATTGATAATTTACAAAAAGAAATTAGAGATAAGATTCTATTTCTGAATTCTCTTCTTTTACTCAATTATGTGCAGTGCTTCATATTTATAAATTGTAAGTGAGTGAATTTTTGGAGCACCACTCCAATAGCTCTAGTTGATAAGATTGATGTCACATGCAACAATCTCAACAAGTTTCAGAAACCAAATAACTTCATCAAAATCAACAACTCATCCAACAATGTTGATGAACAATTGGAAGCAACATTCAAAGGTGTGGCTCCTTTGTCATCTATCTTTAGACCTACTCCTAATTTTACTCAGATTTTTCAATCCTTTCATAATGTAATGTTGAATTTGATTACTACTAATGTGTTAGCACTTCCTCTTATTAAACCAATTGACACATCCAAACTTGTACCCCAAAAATTTTATCACAAAACCTTCTGTCAATATCATCGTCAACCTAATCATGATATTGAAAAATGTTTTCATTTTAAATCTATTATCCAAGACCTCATTGATTCTAATGTTATATTTGTTTAAGGTGTTAATGATTAAGGAAATAAATTTGTAGCACCTCCTAATCAAAACTTGCAAATCTATACTAACCCCTTTCCATCTCATTCAATCAATACCATTTACTCTACCCAACCTTCGTCGTCCTCTTCCAATCATCTTATTAACTATGATGATAAAGTTCACAAAGACATCATGTTGTCAACTTCATTGATCAAACCAAACTTAAACCTAAACCTGAACCCGATCTTTGCATTACCTTTGACCCTAGTAAGACAACTTGATGGTCCTCTCTATGTTTTCGCAAAGGCTAATGGCCTTCATTCTTATTGTGTCCTCATTGATCCTAATCTCATGGTGAATGTGATAACTGGAGATCATTTTTTTAGTAGATGATTGCAACATGATTGTTATGATAAATCTACTGTTATGATTCAAACTTACAATGGTTTCCTTTATCTTTCCCATGGTTCTTTCTCATTTTCCATTGAAGTTGGTTGTAAAAGCTTAGATGTTAGCTTCACTATGATCCCAACTTCAGATCAATTTCAATTAAAACTTGGTCTTCTTAGGATTACCTCCATCAAATTTGTAACCTCTCCTATTCATAAATGTTTAAAATTTACTCATAATGGATAAATTGTGACTATTATCCATAGCATCTATCATCTTTTGTTGCCTCGATTGTCTATTGACCTTTATTTATTTTTGCATTCCATACCTCAACCAATCAAATAATGTCCTGAAAACCTCTTTCTATCATATCAAGCCTACAAGGTCCAAAAGATTTACGATCTTAGAAAACCTAAGGATATCCAAAAATCTCTATTCCCTAGATGTGGACTTCTTCCTACACCTCCTATAATTGCTTATGTTCTACCTCCTATATCTTCTAAATATTTTTTCAATGCTATCTCTCAACGTAGTGTAGTTTCTTCCATTCTTCCTCCTAAAGAAGAAAAGGAACCAATGTTGATTGATCCTGAACCTCATCCAATTTCTAGAAAAACCAAATGTAACCATCATGCTCATGACTATCATCATAAATGTCATGGTAGAGATTTCTAGCATGCTTCCCAAAACATTTCTTCACCTAAAACACCTACTGATGATTTTATTCCCTTTGATCAACCCATGCTTGAACCCAAGGAGGAAGTTAACTTGAAAAATATCAAATCGAACAAACATGATCATGCTATTTGTATCTTAAATTTTATTACAATTAATTTGGATGAAGAAGATACTCTTGATGATGATGCTTTTGATGCTAAAAATGATATTCATGGTAGTGATTTTGATGACATGTTTGAGTTTATTGATGTTAATCATGATTTTCCAACTACTTTTTTTACAACGGTTATCTATCACTCCTAGTGACGAGCAAAGTGACCCCTCTTTATAGCATGGTCCTTGTTTAGAACTGGCTATTGCTCTTTCTACCGTGCTTCATGTTTCTCCTCTTGTAATTTTCCCACCTTCCCTAAACACTATAGACCTTGATGGTGGGGTAGGAAATAATCTTGATTATCTCCTCTTGTGTGGCAGATATGTGTGTTTTCTTATTTTTCATGATGTGCTTCCCCCATGATGTGTTGCTTTTTTTGTTTATATTTATTTAAATGACCCTTGTCTCTTTGTTTTCACAAGGTGATAAAGGAATTTCAATGTTGTAAACATTCTTCTATTTGTATCTCACTTCTATATGTTGTTACATGTTATGCCATGCATGTGTTGTGGTTCATAAATATACAAAGATGTTGTCTGATTAGGGATATAAATTAAGCTTTGTCTGTCATTGTTACACTTACTGTGAACAATATTTACCCTCAGAGAAAATTGTGTGATTTACCAGCAAGCTGAGTGATAATTGCTTCAAGTGATTAGCAGTGATTTGGAGTTTGGACCTATGCGTGTTTCAAGATATCCTGCAGGTTTCTCAGTGTGTTCATGGGTTTTAAAGAGTTGTCCATTTGTAGAGCACCTCCCGTGCTCTTCCTTCCATGTATCTAGTTTTTAGGTAGGTCCTTCTAGCCCTTATATATTTTTTTTTTTGGTTTGTGCTTTGTCCCTTCTTTTTGGGGCTTTGTTTTCTTTGTGTTCTAGTCTTTGTTGTCACCTCCCGTTTGGGGGATGGCTCTGCAAGAGGGTTGTCCACCTTCTGTGCATTGGTAGATAGTGTAAAATAGTTTTAGATTTTTGTGAGTCTTTGCAAGCCTCTATAAATTTGGGAGTAGTGGTTTGTAGGTTAGTTGTGAATTTGTTTGCGTCTGTGGGTAGCCAATGTAAATGTCATTCTTCGGCCTCCTGTTAATAGTGTTCATAGTGTATCATTCCTATTTGGTTGTCTATAAATTCATGTACATGGTTTGTACATTCCTTAGAATCCTACCCATCTTGCTACAAGTTCACCACGCCCTCTAGATCGTTTGACCAAAATTGGGCTCACCCGCCTGGTTTTTGCTGGACCCAAATTCGTCACCTCATTTGTTTGAGTTGTGGCCTTTCTCTCTCCCCCATCACTTCAGCATTAATGGAAAGATTAATTCCCCATGCACAAGTGTTTAAAACCATCCCAAGTGGCATTCACTCTATTCATGTTAAGATAACTATCATAATAAATTCCATTACTTTGTTCATTGCATGACCACGTGATAGTCTGTGTCAGCCTGATACGGCAAATTGCCTGGTCATTTCAATAACGGTCAGTTTCTCTGAACTCTGGGTTCTGCATAATCCCAAAGCCTTCATCTCATTTTCCATATGAACCAAAATCCTCGAAACCCCCAGGTATTGATCAAATTTGAAGGAAATTATTTTGTTTTTTTTTTGCATTTTCAAAATTTGATATAAACTAGCGTCTTCTCAAGGACAGGTGCAAAATGGTGATGAAATCTCCAAAACCCAGGAATTTATTATATTTGATTATTTTTAGTAACGATTGTGTGGTCTTGTAGGCTACGAATAACTCATCAAGCAACATGTCCGAAGTATCTTCCCCTCCAAGAAGTCTAGAACTCTCGTCCACTTCAACAAGGGCGGCCACCAAGACAAGGGCCGAGAAAGCATTAGAGAAGCTCCCACTCACATCAAATTATCTAAAGGATGGTGTCATCATGGGGTCCAAGTTGGATTCCAAATTACAACAAATCACTGACACCAAGGTTGGACCGTGGGCCGAATTGCAAGGCCTTGTAAGGACAATGTTCAATCACTGTTCTGCCAAAGACGGTATGGCAAAAAACATGGCTTCCTCTGACATAATCAAAGCCACCTGCTTCCCTTTCTCTGTGTAGTCCCCAGAGCTAATTCTCACCTAGGGGGGACATTACAACATAGCCATCCAGGTTTTTATAATTGTTTCTTCCTTTCCTTTGGTTTACCCAACACCCCTAGTGTCCCTCGATGCTGCCACTTTTTCTTTGGGACTCAGAATCCCCCAGTTTATCAATTCTATTTTTATCTCCAAGGTCATGCCACTACAAGAGTTCAAAAATGTTCAACAGGCTGCCCGACAGCACCTTAACATCCACTAGCTGAAGATGTCAAAGAAGGATTACAAGAAAATGGAGTTGGAGATCCCCCATATGGACTTCAAGGAATGCATACAAGCGGGAATCATCTTCGTATGTTGGGTCTTTAGGGAACCACATGCCTAATAATTTTCATCCTAGATGTACTATTTTTTGTACAGTATCACCACCAACAGGAAAAAATTTGATTGGGAAACCATTATTGCCAATCATGTGGACTCCCAGCTGAACAAGGTCAGCGAGACATCTAAGTTCCACATAACTTCTTATGTTCTATGGTCACTGGCACAACAGAGACCTGGAATCCAGGGTTTACTTATAGTGGGCATCCTTGGGATAGGGCCTAGCCAGAGTGCTCGTTGGGATCATTTCCCCCATATTCAATGGGAAACTAGCTTCCCCAATTTCTGTTAGGTAAACGATACCTTTGTTTACTACAACATTTTGATACCCACTCGGGATGCTGAAAACTAGTTTTCAAAGGAGGCCATGGCCTTGATAATTTCCTATGGTAACTATATCATTTAATTCCAACAGCATTCATACATTCGGGTGATCAGATTCTCTGGCAAGCCCTACTTATTGCCCAAACACTGCGGGGATAGGATTATTTTAATCGACTATTGCAAACGGATCCTAGAAATCCATACTTATTATGGCCTCAAGAAGGTTACCACCATCCCTTTCCCGATCACTTGTAGGAATTACACTTGCAGCCTTGCAGCAGCCAAAGAGGCCTACAATGAATTGAAAATTTTGGGGCTGGCATAGTTCTACCTAGTGCAGAGCAATTTTGATCCACTAGGAAAAATAAATCAAGCGTTACCTCGAGTGTCAGCGACCCATGAGCCTCACATGGAATACTTTTGGGTGGATTTCCAGGATGACTTAGAGGTCTGGAGTCAGCATTATGAGAGAATGAAAAAATCTATGATGAAGCACATTGGTCTCAAAACCATTCCAAAGGATTTCTTAGATACCAGGCCCTTGGAGGACCTAGAATATAAATCCAAAGGGATTGATAAGATGGCTCTCCCTCTGATGGATTGGGACACCCTAGAAATTTTGATGATAGAGGTTATCACTAAGGATATAGTGAAGCACAGTAATGAATATTTTTCACGGGTATGTAAAAAGAGCACCGGCTGAAATGATCCAGTTTTGTGGGGGTCCGCTTCTGGATCTAGAATGTCAGGGTAGGGAAGAGATGGGGGGAAAACAAAAGAGAGCACCCCAGCCTAGATTCTACCCCCAGCTCTAGCCCCTTTGATGGAACAACTTAGTACTAGGTTGGAACCATCTCGACAGCTATGCAAAAATATCAGCTAGACTTTCTCTTGGTCTCGCAATCGCTCTGGTGGGATCTTCCCTTCCTTCAGGCTCCCCTTCACTCACAACACTCATGAGCTGGGTAGGAGAGATGGAGGATGACGGTGTGGCTATTCTAGATGTTGGGGCCTTGTTACAAATAAGGAGAAGGAAACAAAGAATAGACAATCCTCCACCAAGCATAGATGCAATCCCCAGACAATTGGACAATATTCCTATCGAGCTGATCCCTTCCTCCCCCAAACAAGAAGATCCTCTGGAGGCCTCCCCTCCCCATGATAATTTTGATGAAATATTTCAAACTGATGACCTGGTAAATTTGTAGGAAGATGTGGAGAGGGCAATGGAAGAGATCGTCACACAAGAAGTAGAGATTATCCCTGAGGAAGGGGAAGGACAAGAAAAAGAGGTTATCCTAGAAAAAGAAACCTGGGAACAAGAATAGGAAAACACACAAGATGTGGAAGAAACACTGGTCTTGGGGACCGAGATAGGAAAGAGGCAGGTACAAGTCATGCAATTGACTATGGCTGGGGAAATTGGACCTTTGAGAACAACTGTAGCCTTAGTCCTCATGCTCCAAATGTCTCTAGACACCCTTGGTAACCTGTTACCCTAGGATACAACATTTGGCAAGATGGTCCTCATAGTGCAGAAACTCAAACCTAGGTCGCCTTTGCCCCCTCCAGAAAATAGGCCCCTAGAGGATAATGTCTCGGCAAACAACGTCAAAGGAACTCAGTAGCAGCAGGATGTGAGGGAAAACCTCAAAAATATGGATACAGACACCATAGGTGCTAGGGAAGGTCGGAACCCCAAAAATATAGATGTAAATATGACTAAGGTGGGAGAAGTGGGAAATCTCGAGAATAAAGAAAGGAGTCCACAGTGACCACTGATGTCGGGGAAGCATAGCAAGCCCCCAAAGAGGACCCAAGTATCCAAGTCATAGTAGTAAGACTTCTCATGCCACCATAATGGCTCGTAGAATCAAGGAAGAGAAAGGCCCTGACAAAAATAAGAGCCCCTCTCTCTCTGTTTGAGATGATGGCTCAAAATCAAGAGGCACATAAGCCTAAGAAATCTTGGACCCTCCATACCATTCAAACTGGTCTGGGAGGAAATGTGGAGTAGAAACCTCCCCTAGATAAAGAAGAGGTGGTAGCAGGAGCTGCAGATTACACCATCATAGAGGTCTCTCTGAGGGAGAAGAGATAAATAGGGGGAACTGGACCTATTAAGAGAAGCTAGCCAGACAATTGAGGCCTGGTATGAAAAGCAAGTGCAGAAACTGAAGGAGGCAAAAGAAACAAATGATAACCTCCTCGGGCTTCTTACAGAGTTGACACAGCCATTAGCTATGATTCCTCTAGAGGTGTCCACATCTAGAACACCACTCCTGCAGGGTGATATTGATGCACTAAGGACAATGAAGAAGAAGGTGTAGGCTGTGGATGACTGGGTAACTGAGCAGGTATGATTCGTAAGGCATTTCCTAAAAGCGACACTCCCAAACCTGCACCAGGCCAGTAAAATCATGGGCTAGGTAAACAGTGTCATTTTCCAATGGGAGGGGGAGATAGAAAAGTATGAAGAATGGAAGATAAATTTGGAAGAGATAATGAATTTTGGGGAAGAAGCCATCACAGAGACGGGTATTTCAGGAGATGAGCATTTCAGGTTCCTCCGGGCCCAACACTCCATACTTGGTCTTAAAGTTTAGACGAGCAAGAAACTAGTAGCAGCCCTGAAGGATAAATTCTCGGTGATCCAAAATTCATTAAATGCGTATGTAGAATTCATCACAAGGGTTTTGGTGGTCGATCCCTTTAGCACTGAGACATGTTCTTTAGTGGATTTTGGTTTGAGTAGATTGGATGAAATAATGGAGGCACGAGTCCGGTCCTCCAGAGATTTTGATGGAGCAAAGATGTCACGTCTCACCTGCATGGTTCTCCAGGTGCATGGTGCTACGAAGGTGGTGGCAGAGTTTAAGGAAGGTGCCTGAGATGTGGGCGACCAATTGGAGGCTGCCAAGGACCGTCGAGGTTGTATTAAAGAGATAGATGAGGAGGGAATTCTCTATATTTTGGAGACATTCCAAAAATGTAAAGAGCAGTGAAGTCTTCTGGTCTTTAGATATTTCTGCCAGTAGGGCAAGGTTTTGAAGATACATTATTCTTTGAAGTGTAAGCTCCCAGACTCCAGAATTATGGGTCCCAATTTTGTATTCTTTTGCAGCAATCTGCATCAAGGTTCTCTAGAGTCGACCGATCACTGTCAGCAATTAATAATGGTCAGAATGTAGGTGATCCAAATAATGACAGGTCAATCATATGGGATGGTTTGGATAGACATCTTCTTATTCCCCCAAGGCGCTGCTCCCGCATTTACTACCCTGTACACATCGAAGATAGGGAGATGCAATCAGCATTAATGAGGTGTATGGCCTAGGTTACCGAGATAAGCAAGTTTCTTCTACAAGTACCATGGCCCTCTTGTCTAGGTCAATTCTTCTAGATTTCTCCCCTTTCTTCTTCTTCCATCTTGTCAAAACTTTGTACATCCCGAGATGATTGTAACTGGTGCAGGTAGTACCGGCCATGGATATTGTATTTTATTTAGCAAGTGTACAGGTAGATTAGGTCAAGTTTGTGTATAAATAATAAGACCATAACCTTAACAAGGGTTGGCAAAATTGAGGATTTCTCTATCCAATAGTAATAGAAAATAGCACTTTCAGGTTCATTGTAGTTAGAATTTTACTTTCAGTCTATTCTTTGTAGTTTAATGCTCCCTTGGAGCCATGAATGTATTCGCTAGTGATGCTAGAATCATTTCAAGTTAATGAAAGAAGGAAGAATAGCTTGCAACCCTATGTTATTTGTTGTTCTGGTCTCTAAAGTTAATGAACATCTTTTGTGTTGTATGTCTTCTTATGTCCTTCGCTTCAATGTTTTGCATTTAGTTAAATGATCTTATCTCCCTTTTCTATTAAATACATATGAATCATTGATTCCTTGTGTATCTGGTATTTAGTGTTATTTTCTTGCATTGGAGCATTGTTTATGTTTGAATGTATATTTCATGCCTATAATTAGAAACTTACTCTAACTCTGATCTAGATTTTGTGATTTATTTGATAAATCTAAAAATTCTTGTAGGAAATCTCACCCCCTTTTGAAATCCCTAGAAGTGATGAGTAAAAACCATCTATCCCCTCAAACAATAGTCACCTACCCAACTTAGCTCCCCCGCACCTTCGAGACCCGACTACTAGGTGCTTGGAGGCTAGGAGGATTTATTCTTTGGCAAACCTCTATAGGCAAAGTTGGCTGGTACTCCGGTACCTGGTGACAACTTATCCCCTATTGGAAGAGCCGGTAACAAAGTCCTATCAATAGAAACTAGCACTAGAAGGAGGGCATGAGCTCATCTCCCCTAGAAGATTTCAATTTCACACCGCCTGAGGGCTCCCCAAGTAGTAGTTTTAGGAACCAGGCTTTCTGTGGGATAGGGATGTTTTCGTCCCTACATTTTGAAAGAGTCCTCCGATTGACCCCTAATCCTAGAGAGTTTGTAGAACTTGGACCTCATGTTTGAAGGAAAAGGACCCACCAAAAAAGGTAGCCATTGAATTATCCTTGGGGATCTACCACACACCAGAATACCCAAATCCCTCAAATAATCTTGGAGACTCATGTCCACCCAAGCCAAAACCAAATAGTCCCGATGGCTACCTACTTCAACAATATCAAGTCCCTAATGGGGCAGTTCCCCAGCGCTACTAACGATCTTCCTCTGCACCTAGAGAAGATCTACCCCAAATATGAGCATCTAGGTCCCCAAACTAAAGAAGAACACCTTCAAGCCTACAAAGATGCCATGAATAAATACTGAATACAACATCAAGATGTTGTAACCTAGATGTTCTTGTTGTCCCTAGGGCAGAATGAGCTGAATTGGTATTTAAACTTGCCTACCAACTCCATCAATAGTTGGTAGGATATGGAAGATGCCTTTCTGGTGGCCTTCCGCATTCACGTGGACCCTACCTGGTCCCATAGCCAATTCATTTCCATCAAAAAGGAACCAAACAAGCCTCTTGCTACATTTAATCATCAGTTTCAATGAGCTTTGAAGTGGTGCACAGGCCCTTTTATTCCATCCATCGATGTGACTATCCAAACGTACCTGAACACTATGGATCCCTTTGTCGCTACTCTCCTTTGGAGAACTACTGCCGCTAACGACTGAGATATCCTGGAAAAAGTTTGCAACTTAGCCTTGGAGTTATCTTGTGGCCTGAGTAAGGAACCCGGCGGGATTGGATAAAGCATACCCTTCAACATGTTACCCATGTCAAAGTCCTTACACTGGAGGATACAATCCCAATTCGATGATGGGTCCCCTAACAATGGCCATGGGCCCACCACCAATAGACCAATAGGCCCAGTAAATTTACCCATCTCAGGTTCAACCAACTCCAGGTGTGGAATACACTCCCTAGAATCAGCCATAGTAGATGCAGCAACCTTTGACACAATCCCCCAGAGTACCTTTCTTCTAGTCGTCTGCGGCCAGAGGATTGTCATCCTTGACTCTAGGAGCTACTGTCGATTTCCTAGGTAACCCACCACCTCAGACACCACACTGTGACACCACTACCTAGTTGTTCATCAAGGTTGAATCCCTCTAGAAATTGGTGTCCTCCTTGACAATGGATATGGGATAACTGAAGGTGGGTCCTACTGCGCCCCATAACCCCAATTCCCAAAGAGGGAATGTGTTCTCAGCTCAATGGAATGCCAATTTTAGAGGCCAAAGCTACAATAATGGGCCTCAGCCCACCCAACAACAATGGAGCAATAACATGAATACTGGAGGTCCTCCTCTAACTCAAACTACCACTTAGGGTGGTGCTAAACCTAGTAATTCTACACAACTCACAGAATTCCACTCCCTGACCATGTTGTGTAGATTTCACAATACTAGCTCACATTCCAAGGTGAACTATGCCATGCTGGAGAAGATCATCTAGATCTCCCAGTCAGATAGACAGTATCCTATTGATCCATCTCCCCTAGAATCCTCCCTAGCAAAGCCCCCTCACACTACTTTTACGTGTGAGACCCTCTTCTTTGGGACAAACAAAGAGGATGAAGAAGAACCCAATTTACAGGGGTTCTTTGACGAATCCATTCCAGCCTTTGAGGCTAACACCTTCACCAATCCACAGACTCCATATAACACTCAGATTCAATCTGGAAAAGGGTCATCCTACATGTCAATGCCTCCCAAGAACACCCCCTAGGACTCTAACACAAATGATCATTCCCTCCCACTGAAATGACTTGGCCCTAGCCATGCCAAGGATCCGGCCGGGGGAGCCAACTTTACCCAAAGAGGCAGTTTGATATCACCAAGGTGTTGGAATACACCACTACCTCTATCACCTTGATGGAGGTTTTATTTAATTGTCCCAATAAAAATAAATCCCTCCTATAGCTCTTACGGAACCCAGAAGTTGTTAATCGCCTACCAAAGACTATCACTTTCAACGATGCCAACTCGGTAGTCTTCTAGGGAAATACAGAAGATCCTCCCTTCCTGCTAGGCCTAAACATCCAAGGGAAAAACCTATACAATCTCCTTGTGGATTCTGGTGCCTTGGGTATCCTCATGCCCTTATCCATCTTCCAGAAGCTTGGACTCACTCCCACACCCTCCAAAGGCGCAGTAGTCCAATTGGATAAAATTGTTGTGAACATGGTTGGTGAGCTAAAGAATGTCTAGATTCAACTCATCTAGGATCCTTGGGTATCCAGCATCATCAACATCCAAGTGGTTGACATACCCAAAACCTACGGGATGTTATTGAATCAAAATTGGTCAAAGGCCCTCAACAATTATTTCTCAATAGACTTCTCCCACCTGTGGCTCCCCTGGAAAGGGAAATCAAATCAGATCTAGGTAGAAAGTGAGCCTAGAATGAAACAAGCCCTTACCGAAGTCGGGAAGGTAAATGAAATCTTTTTCTCTGAATCCTCACTCGAGGTATATCAACCATGGGAAATCCTGATCTTTGACTTCATCCCTGGCAATACCTTCCCAGGGGATGATCCCATAATCACTCAGAGGATTCAGGATCTAGACGTAAAGCTAAAATGTGAGGTAGACTTACAAGGTAGTAGGACGACTCTATCCACCCTCTTGTCTAGCACTTGGTGTTGGGTACATTACCAAAAATACTCTGAATTGGAGTGTGAGCCTATATGGTTGTCGCTACCCATTACATCACCAATATCCATAAGAAGGAATGCAAATTTAGGTTCTCTAGACCAAGCAATCCACCCAGTGGTACACTGGAAGTGACGCTCGTCTAGGAACCTAAACCAGAGGATTCTCTGGAGGAAAGTCCCACTTGCACACCATTCAAGATGGAGGAATCACCTGATAAACCTCCCAACCCCAAACCCAATCAAAAGGCCACTTCACTTACTCAGCCCCATAAAAATTGAAATGATCTATGGATCTTGAAGTTTGATGGGTCCCGTACCAAACAAGAGTGCGGGACCTAAGTTGAATTAATCAACCCATGAGTGAAATCCTTCCTTGCATCCTACAAATTGAATTTTTCCTCCACCAACAATGTCATAGAGTACGAGGCTTTAGTCCTTGGACTCCTATTCTCTTTGAGAAATGGGATCACTTGCCTCTAGGCAATGGGTGATTCAGAGCTAATTTTAAAATAGATTTGGAGACAATACACATGTCATGATAAAAGGTTGGCCGCATACCGCAACCGGGCATGGATCCTTATCGTAGACTTTGATACTTTTGGCATCAAACTTATCCCCTAGAAACATAATTATGTTCATGATTCCCTCACTGTGTCTGCCAGTACCCTTGAGCCGATTGATGGTTCCCATCTCTATAGATTCTCTATTAAAATGGTCCCCACCCTTTCCATCTTGGACAATATAACACACTTTCAGGTTTTCAGAGATGACCAACACATTTTGGCCTTCATGGAAAATGTTGGCCTCTTTGAAGATCAGATCGTGGAATAAATCAATCATGACGATACTGGGCAAGGGGAAGGAGATGATGGGATCATTGACCTACCTACCAACACCATTCCTAAGGGGATGGTTGCTATAAAACAAATCTTTGATTCGGACCCCCAGGTTCAAGACAAGATATCATCCTCCTCTGAAGGAGGAAAATATGAGAATATTGGCATCGGTAAAGCTGATGAAGAAAATTTTTTCCACATTGGTACCTCCTTCTCCCCAGAGGAGAAGGAGAACATTCTCGTAGTTCTCCGAGAATAGATTGATGTTATCGCCTGGGGGTATGAAGATCTCAAAACTTATGATATATCTATCATGACACACACCATCCCCCTGAAATCAAATGCCAAACCTTTCCAGTATAATTAGAGGCCGGTAAACCCTTTGATCAAACCCATGATCCACTAGGAGGTTCAGAATACTGTCAGCCCGAATCATCTTTCCTATCCGGCATACCAAATGGGTTGCCAACCTTGTCCCCATATGCAAAAAGAGTGGTGAGATTCGCTTGTGTGTGGATTTTTGCAACCTGAATAAAGCCTCCAAGAAGGATAATCACCCTCTCCCTTCATTGGATGAGGTGTTACAAATTGTAAATGGTTCACAAATTATGTCCTTTCTAGATGGGTACTTCGGGTATAACCAAGTCATGGTTGAATTCAAAGATAGGATTAAAATGACGTTCACCACTAAGTGGGGGAATTTTTCATACTAGAGAATGCCTTTTGGCCTAATTAACATTGGGGCCACATTCCAAAAGGCCATGAAAATTGCATTCAAAGTTCTGGTTAATAAATGCATAATCATCTACATGGATGATTTAACAATCTTTTCTTAGGACAGGCATGATCATCCCACCCACCTCGCTCAGATCTACGAGAGATATCACTGGTACAGTATCTCCCTTAACCCCAAGAAGTGTATATTCAGGGTCACTAAAGGGAAATTTCTCAGGCATATTATCTCTAAGAAAGGGATATCCATTGACCCTGAGAGGGTAGAAGCATTGCTTAACTTACAAATTCCCGACAGTAAGAATGAAATGAGATCTGTCTTCGGGAAGATAGACTTCATTCAGTGGTTCATTACTAGATTCACTGAGATTTTTAGACCACTTAACGATATGATGAAGAAAGATACTAAGATTGAGTGGATTCCTAAAGCAATGCGAGCATTTTCCCAAATCAAGCAAACTATAGTGGAAGCCCCAGTCTTGGCAATTTTGGATTTTTCCCTCCTGTTCCACATTTATTCCTTCGCTTCACTACACTTTGCCACCATATTTTTAACCCAGAAAGTTGAGGGAGAGTAATGACATATTTCTTTCATGAGCTCCCCCTTTAAGAACACCAAAATCTGGTACACACCATTGGAAAAATAGGCCTTTTCATTAGTCTGGGCCATGAAGAAATTTTGGCACTACATTCTCCAAAGAAAGGTGCATGCCATTATCTCAGACCAGGCTATCAAGTCTTTATTTCTATAGAGTGAACTGGGAAAATGAAAGGGGAAATAGATGGCCATCCTCCAAGAATATGGTCTTAAAATGCAACCAATCAAAGTAGTCTGAGGCCAAGGACTATGTAAAGCAATGGTAGAGACCACTCCAAATATCGAATGCCAGACTTACACTATGGAGTCCATCACTCAAGATCCGTGGTATACCAATCTGGTGTACCTATTACTCAACAACCAATGCCCGGAGGGACTCCCTAAATGCCCACTTCATGATCATAAATGGGATGCTTTTCCACAGGAATTTTGAGGGGATTTATCTCTAGTGTGTAGGTAGGGACCAAGTTGCCAAGATGATAGAGGAACTCCCTGGGAAGTACAGAACCAGGCATGGCTCAGCTGATGCCACCGCCCATCAGATTCTTTGGGCTAGATATTATTGGCCCTTTATCTTCAAAGATGCTCATGCTCATGTAAGGAAGTGCAATACCTGTCAAACCATCGCTTCTCATGAGTGAAACCTGGAAATGCCTTTACAGTCGGTCTTTGAGGTTTGACCCTTTTCCCAATGGGCATTCAACTTTATTGGGTAGATAAACCCTAACTCATCTGCCAACCATCGATACATTTTAACTACTACCGATTACTGTACCCAGTAGTCTGAGGTAATCCCATGAAAAAACAATATTGCTGATGTAGTCATCAAGTTCTTGGAAGAGAACATCATCACAAGATTTGGAATGTCGTTTGCTATCATATGTGACAATGGTCTGGCATTTCCTTCAACACAAATTTTAGAATGGACCTATCAAAGAAAGATCACCTTGAAATTTTCTAGCAACTATTATCCCCAGGGTAATGGCATCACCAAATCCACCAATAAAGACCTGCTGGGAGTATTCAAATATTTTCTAGAGAAGAATCCTTGGGACTGGCACCAGAAACTCAATTTTTCCCTTTGGGTAGATTGCATCAAAATTAAGGCAACCCTGCAAACTTCTCCATTTCACCTAGTTTAGGGCCAAAATCTTGTATTCCCCATAAACTTACAAATCCATGTCTTGCATTTCATGCAGCAATTCAACACCCAGGATAATTTTGTGGAGGTTCACCTCTTGAACCTTCTAAAATGGAAGAACAAAGATACAAGACACTAGAGCTTTTTGTGCATCACCAAGCAATTATCAAATGCTAGTTTGACAGAAGATCCCGATACAAATCCTTTCAGATTTCAAACCTAGTCCTCTTGTGGGACAAAGCCCAGGAAAAGAAGGGAAAGCATACTAAATTTCAAAGGCTCTAGCTTGGACCTTATTTAATCTTAGAGATCTGTGGGGCCAACACTTATCACTTCAGTGCCATAACAAGAGAAGTCATTCCACAACCCGTCAATGGACAATTTCTCAAACATTACTTCGAGTGAAGGCGGGAGGTAAATTTCCCCAAAGTTGTATCATATGTATATATTCCTACCTGTAAATTTTCTTGGCACTCCTTGGGAGTTTTTTGTCCTTGTAGATAGTCGGCAGCCCTCTAGGGCCGCTTTCTTTTCTTTGTTTTGTTTTTTGTCTTTGTTTTTTTTTTGCTTTTTGTGTCTTTCTTTTTTGAGTCCCCAACATGTTTCTCTCTTCTTGTAGACAGGTATGCTTCACATGACATCTAATCCCTGGAATGGTGCCTTAGGTATTTTGGTCAGTCCAAAATCTATTGTTAGCATGGTAAGGATTTGTCCACACTTTGGAGTTATTTTATACACATGGTAAAAGGTTATGGGAAATCTTCATCAGATTCACATCTCGAAAGTATTGACATCAGTTAATGGAAAATCATAAAGAGAAATTAATTGTATGATCCTTGAGGGGAGAGCGGTTTCACTAGGTATTGGCCATATCGGAAAATCAAAAGAATATCCTAGATCCAGATTGTCTCTCCCATTCGGTAAATCAAAATGGATGGAAAGGTGAAAGAAGTACCACCATGAAAATTATCTAAGCTTAAGGTTCATGGTGAAAGGAGTACCTCCTTCCCCATCTTCAAAAGAAAAGTGAAAGAAAATTGGAGAATAGAAAATTATGGGACCCAGGGGATTGTGCATGATATAGAAATTTTGGTCTGATGCACTCAGTGTTGTCTCTCTGTTTCTCCAAGAAATTGTCATATTGATTTTCTTCCAAAGCACACACTTCACAACTGACAAGATATTGAAGTATTGAATCATGGTGAGCTAGATTTTCCCAACCCCCCTGCACCTTGCAAGTAAAATGCTTCAGGTAACGATGAGTCCCTATTTTGCTAACCAAAGATTCTGTGATTCTTGAATGCACTGAGGCATTCATCCCAGAGAGTCTCCATTTGTTATGCCCTACATACCCATCCCTACAGTTTTTTGGCAAAATGTTGGGTCCCCCGTTTTCTCTTTTTTGCTTTCTCTGGCCTTCGCTTCCGCACGGCCGTTGTTGTCACCTCCTTTTGGTTTTCTGCACTCTAGGATCCAGTCTCATAGTTTTTTGTTCCTTCATGCCAACCAAATTCTGGACCCTGGGATCCTTGTTTCATTACTTCCTCTTTGGTTGGACGGTGTGGTCGCACAGGATCCGTGGGTCTGGAGTCCAGAGGTTTTCTTTTTTCTTAGTATTTGTAGAAGGGAATGGTGTGTTTAATCCAAGGGATATAAATTAAGCTTCGCCTATCATTGTTACACTTACCACGAAAAATTTATCCTTAGAGTGAATTGTGCGATTTACCAGTGCGCTGAGTGTGATTTTCTTTGAGTGATTAGCAGTGATTTGGAGTTTGGCCCTATGCGTGTTTCAAGATATCCTGTTGGGTTATCGGTGTGTTCATGGATTTTAAAAAGTTGTTTGTTTTGCAGAGCACCTCCCGTGCTCTTCCTTCCACATCTCTGGTTTTTAGGTACATCCTTCTGGCCCTTCTCTTTCTTTTTTTTGGTATACACTTTGTCCCTTCCATTTGGGGCTTTGTTTTCTTTGTGTTCTGGTCTTCATCGTCACATCCCATTTGGGGGATGGCTCTGCAAGAGAGTTGTCCACCTTCTGTGCATTGGTAGATAGTGTAAAATAGTTCTAGATTTATGTGAGCCTTTGTAAGCCTTTATAAATTTTTAAGTAGTGGTTTGTAGGTTAGTTGTAAATTTTTTGCGTCTGTGGGTAGCCTATATAAGTGTCATTCTTCAGCCTCCTATTAATAGTGTTCATAATGTGTTTTTCTTGTGTGGTTGTGTGTAAATTCATGTACATGGTCTATACATTCCTTTGATTCCTACCCATCTTGCGATGATTTCATTGCACCCTTTGCATTGTTTGACCAAAATTGAGCTCACCCACCTGGTCTTTGCTGGACTCAAATTTGTCACCTCGTCTATTTGAGTTGTAGCCTTTCTCTCTCCCCCATCACTTCAGCATTAATGGTGGGATTAATTCCCCATGCATGAGTGTTTAAAACCATCCCAAGTGGTATTCACTCCATTTGTGTTAAGACAACTATCACAATAAATGCCATTACTCTGTTCATTGCATGACAATGTGACAGTCCACATCAGCCTGGTACAGTGAATTGCCCTGTCATTTCAGTAACGGTCAGTTTCTCCAAACTCTAAGTTTGGAATAATCCCAAAGCCTTCATCTCATTTTTTGCATGAGCCAAAACCCCCAGAATCCCCGGGTATTGATAAAATTTGAAGTTATTTTTTTTTTTTTGCATTTCCAGAATTTGATATAAACTAGCGTCTTCTCAAGGACAGGTGTGAAATGGTGATGAAATATATGGAACCCTGGAATTTATTATATTTTATTATTTGTAGTAATGGTTGTCTGGTCTTGTAGGCTACAAATAACTCATCAAGCAACATGTCAGAAGTATCTTCCCCTCTCGGAAGTCCAAAACTCCCATCCACCTCAACAAGGGTGGCCACCAAGACAAGGGCTGAGAAAGAATTCAAGAAGCTCCCATTCCCATAAAAATATCTAAAGGATGGTGTCATCATGGGGTCCAAGGTGGATTCCATATTACAACAAATCATCGACACAGAGGTCGGACCGTGGGCTAAATTGCAGGACCTTGTAAGGACAATGTTTAATCAGCATTCCGCTAGAGACAGTATGGAAAAAACATGTGGCCGCCTCTGGCATAATCAAAGCCGCCTGGTTCCCTTGCTCTATGTACTCCCTAGAGCTGATTCTCACCCTAGTGGAACATTACAACACAACCATCTAGGTTTTTATAGTTGATGCTTCCCTTCCTTCGGGTTACCCAACACCCCTAGTGTCCCTTGACCCTTCCACTTTTTCTTTAGGACTGGGAATCCCCTAGTTTGCCAATTCTATTGTTATATCTTGGGCCGCGTCACTGCAAGAGTTCAAAAATGTTTAATAGGCTACTCGACAGTACCTTAACACCCACTAGCTAAAGATGCCAAAGAAGGATTACAAGAAAATGAAGCTGGAGATCCCCCATACAAACTTCAAGGAATGCATACAAGTGGGGATCATCTTCCTATGCCAGGTCTATGGGGAACCACATGCCTGGAAATTTTCATCCTGGATGTACTACTTTCTATATAGAATCACCACCAATAGGCAAGATTTTGATTGGGAAACCATTATTGCCAATCATGTGGACTTCCAGCTGAGCAACGTCAGCGAGACATCTAAGTTCCACATGACTTCTTATGTTCTATGGGCACTGGCACAACAGAGACCCAGAATCCAGGTTTTACTTACAGTGGGCATCCTTGGGACAGGGCCTGGCTAGAGTGCTCCTTGGGATCATTTCCCCCATATTTAATGGGAAGCCAGCTTCCCCAATTTCTGTTGGGTAAATGATACCTTCATTTACTATAGCATTCATACATTCAGGTGACCGGATTCTCTGGCAAGCCCTACCTATTGCCCAAACACTGTGAGGATAGGATTATTTTAATGGAATACTACAAATAGATCCTAGAGGTCTATGTTTATTATGGCCTCAAGAAGGTTACCACCATCCCTTTCTCAATCACTTGTGGGAGTTACACTTGCAGATTTGCAGTGGCCAAAGAGGCCGACAATGAATTGAAAAGTCTGGGGCTGGCAGAGTTCTACTTGGGGTGGAACAATTTTTATCTGCTAGGAAAAATAAATCAAGCATTACCTGGGGCATCGGCACCCCATGAGCCTCACATGGAAGAGTTTTTGGTGGATTGCTAGGATGACTTCGAGGTCCGTAGTTAGCATTATGAGAGAATGAAAAAAGGTATGATGAAGCGCATTGGTCTCCAGACCTTTGCAAATGATTTCTCAGATAGCGGGCCCTTGGAAGACCCAAAATATAAATCCAAAGGGATTGATAATATGTATCTCCCTCTAGTGGATTGGGACACCCCAGAAATTTTGATGATAGAGGATATCACTAAGGATATAGTGAAGTGCAGTCATGAATATTTTTCATGGGTATGTAAAATGAGCACTGCCAAAATGATCCAGTTTTGTGGGGGTCTTCTTTTGGCTCTAGAATGTCAGGGTAGGGTGGAGATAGGGGGAAAATAAAAGAGAGCACCCTAGCCCTAGTTCCACCCCCAGCTCTAGCCCCTTTGATGGAACAACTTAGTACCCGGCTAGAGTCATCTCGATAGCTGGGCAAAACAATCAGCACCAAACTTTCCCTTGGTCTCACGATCTCTCTGGTGGGATCTACCCTTCCTTTAGGCTCCCCTTCACTCACAACACTCATGAGCTAGGCAACAAAGATGGAGGATGAGGGTGTGGTTATTCTGGATTTTGGGGCCTTGTTACAAACAAGGAGAAGGAAACAAAGAACAGACAATCCTCCACCAAGCGCAGATGCAAGCCCTGGACCATCAGGCAATATTTCTATGGAGCTCATCCCTTCCTCCCCCAAACCAGAAGATCCTCTCGAGGCATCCCCTCCCCATGATAATTTTTTTGACATCCTTCCAACTAAAAACTTGGTAAATTTTCAAGAAGATGTGGAGAGGGCGGTGAAAGATATCATCGCACAAGAAGTGGAGATTATCCCTGAGGAAGGGGAAGGAAAAGAAAAAGAGGTTATCTCAGAAAAAGAAACCCGGGAACAAGAATAGGAAAACAAACAAGATGTGAAAGAGACACCGGTCCTGGGGACCAAGACAGGAAAGAGGTAGGTACAAGTTGAGCAATTGACTACGGCTAGGGAAACTGGACCTTCGAGAACAACTATACCCTCAGTTGTCATGCTCCAAACACCTCCAAACACCCTGGGTAACACATTACCCTAGGCTATGACATTTGGAAAGGTGGTCCCCATAGTCTAGCAGTCAAACCCAAGTAAAACACCTTCGCCCCCTCCAAAAAATAGGGCCCTAGAGGAGAATGTCCTGGCAAAGACCGCCGAAGGAACTTGGCAGCAGCAGGATGTTAGGGAAAACCCCAAAAATATGGATATAGACACCATAGGTGTTGGGGAAGGTGGGAATCCCAAAACTATAGATGTAAATACCACTGAGGTGGGAGAAGTGGGAAATATAAAGAATAAAGAAAAGGATTCCACAATGACTACTGATGCCAGGGAAGCACAAAAATCCCCTCAAGAGGACCTAATTATCCAATTCATAGCAGTAAGACCACCCGCATTGCCATAATGGC
This sequence comes from Thuja plicata, assembly GCA_018584345.1. NCBI lineage: Eukaryota > Viridiplantae > Streptophyta > Pinopsida > Cupressales > Cupressaceae > Thuja > Thuja plicata. The sequence continues at coordinate 859,586 of MU224655.1, read as the reverse complement.
TGGTAGAATCAAGCAAGAGAAAGGCCCCAATGGAAATAAGAGCCCCTCTCTCTCTAGCCGAGATGATGGCTCAAAGTCAAGAGGCCCATAAGCCTAAGAAGGCCCAGACCCTCCATACCATTTGGACTGGTCCAGGAGGAAACGTCATCACAGTAGTAGCAACTCCTCCCCTAGATAAAGAAGAGGTAGCAGTTGGAGATATAGATTACACCATCACAGATGTCTCTTTGAGGGAGAAGAGATAAACGAGGGGAACTGGACCTATTAAGAGAAGCTAGCCAAGTAATTGAGGCCTAGTATGAAAAGCAAGCATAAAAGCTAAAGGAGGAAAAATAAATAAATGATAATCTCCTCGGGCTTCTTGCAAAGATGACACAGCCATTGGTTGTGATTCCTCTGGAGGTGTCCACATCCAGAACACCACTCCCATAGGGTGATATCAATGCGCTAAGGACAATGAAGAAGAAGGCGTAGGTTGTGGATGATTGGGTAACTGAGTAGGTAGAATATGTAAGGCATTTCCTTCTAGTGACACTCCTAGACCTGCACTAGGCTAGTAACATCATGGGCTAGGTAAACAGTGTTGTTTCTCAATGGGAGCGGGAGATAGAAAATTATGAAGAATGGAAGAGTGAGTTGGAAGAGATAATGAATTTTGGGGAAGAAGTCATCACGGAGATGGATATTTTGGGAGATGAACATTTCGGGTTCCTCTAGGCCCAACACTCTAGACTTGGTCTTAAAGTTCAGATGAGCAAGCAACTGGTAGCGGCCCTAAAGGATAAAGTCCCAGTGATCCAAAATTCATTAAATGTGTAGGTGGAATTCATCACAAGGGTTTCAGTGGTTGATCCCTTTAGCACCAAGACATGTGCTATGGTGGATTTTGTTTTGAGTGATTGGATACAATAATGGAGGCACGGTTTCGATCCTCTGGAGATTTTCATGAAGCAAAGATGTTATGTCTCACCTATATGTTTCTCCAAGTGCACGACACTATGAAGGTGGTGGCAGAGTTTAAGGAAGGTGCACGAGATGTGGGTGACCAGTTGGAGGCTGCCAAGGACCATCGGGAATGTATTAAAGAGATAGACAAGGAGAGAATTCTCTAGATTTTGGAGACATTCCTAAAATATAAAGAACAGTGAAGTCTTCTGGTCTCTGGATATTTCTGCCAGTAGGTCAAATTTTTGAAGATACTTAATTCTTTGAAGCGTAAGCTCCCAGGCTCTAGAATTATGGGTCTCAATTTTGTATTCTTTTGCAGTAATCTATGTCAAGGTTCTCTGGAGCCGACCGATCAATGTCAACAATTAATAATGGTCATAATGCAAGTGATTTAGATAATGATAGGTCAGGCAGATGGGATGGTTCTGACACATGTCTTCTTATTCCCCAAGGCACCGCTCGTGCATTTACTACCTGGCGCACATCAAAGACAGGGAGCCACAATCAGCATTAATGAGGCATATGGCCTAAGTTATTAAGATAAGCAAGTTTCTTCTACAAGTACCATGGCCCTCTTCTCTAGGATGATTCTTCTAGATTTATCCCCTTTCTTCTTCTTCCGTCTTGTCAGAACTTTGTACATCCCGAGATGATTGTAAGTGGTCCGGGTAGTATCGAGCATGGGTATTGTATTTTACTTAGCAAGTGTATAGGTTGATTAGGTCAATTTTGTGTATAAATAATAAGACCAATGCCTTAAAAAGGGTCAGTGAAATTGAGGATTTCGCTGTTCAATAGTAATATCAAATAACACTTTCAGGTTCATTGTAGTTAGAAGTTTACTTTCAGTTTTCTCTCTATAGCTTAATTCTCCCTTGGAGCCTTGAATGTATTTTCCAGTGATGCTAGAATCATTTCAAGTTAATGAAAGAAGGAAGAATAGGTTGCGGCCCTATGTTATTTCTTGTTCTGATCTCTGAAGTTAATGAACATCTTTTGTGTTGTATGTCTTCGTATGTCCTTTGCTTCGGTGTTTTGCATTTATTTAAATGATATTATCTCCCTTTGCTTTTAAATACAAATGAATCATTGATTCCTTGTGTATCTGGTATTTAGTGTTGTTTTCTTGCATTGGAGCATTGTTAATGTTTGAATATGTATTGCATGAAAATAAGTAGAAACTTACTCTAACTCTGATCTATCTTTTTTGATTTCTTTGATAAATCTAAAAATGCTTGCAGGAAATCTCACCCCCTTTTGAAATCCCCAGAAGTGATGAGTAAAAACAAAATATTCCCTCAAACAACAGTCACCTACCCAACTTAGCTCCCCTGCACCATCGAGACCCGACTTCCAAGTGCTTGGAGACTAGGAGAATTTATTCTCTGGCAAACCTCTATAGGCGGATTTGGTCAGTACTCTAGTACCCGGTGAAAACTTATCCCCTATTGGCGGAGCCAGTCACAAATTCCTATCAACATGAAGGAGTTTATCAATATTGTAGAGGAAGGTGATGAAGTCGAGTCTTCACAAAGGCTAGCAATTAAAAGACAAAAGGTTGAACATGCTCCTAGGATAATGAAGGATTTTTCCAAGGTAGTAAACACTAATAAGGGTTCTTATTTCCATGATTCGAGGCAAACATTGAGAGATGCACAAAAGCCACCTGAGGGTGAAGAGACCGGAGAATCAAATTGGGCATTGATTTCTCAAATGGATGACATGTTATTTTTCTCCAATATGTTTATGTAGGATGATTATTTCATCCAATCTGATGAGTTCAAAAGTGTTTTGTTTAAATTAAAGGAAAATGAGTTAATGTTAAACTCGGGACTAAAGGATGACACTAATGAAAAAAAAAAATTAATGGTGGAACTACAAGATTATGATCCTAATAATCATGCACTTACTATGGCATGGACTAGGGAACTTGTGAAAAGAAGTAGAATGCTTCTAATGCCTGAATGAGATATGCAATCCTCTTTTTTTATTGCTTAGATAAGAAGACAACCTGATCCAATTTTTAAATCTAAATTTGAAGTTGATGAATTTATCAGAGGCTCTGGTTTTGATCCAAAGAGTAAGACATTAGTTATCTAGTCACATGCACCTACTACACAGAAGCCTCAGCTTATTGATCTACAAGATAATAGGAAAGGTGACAAGCTTATCTGGAACATTCAAAATGTGAGTCATAGAGAGCTTGTTGATCTTTTAACTCATGTATAATTTTTAAATCAAGCAAAAGATAAATATTTAGAAAGAAGAGTTACAGAGACATATACCCGTCTAATCAGGATTTCAAAGGAATATGAAGGGCAGCTTATGCTAAATAGTAAGCTTGAAGAGAAAATTGTTGAGCTAACTAAAACGTTAGCTAATGTGCCAATGCTTTTTTCTCATGAAATAGTGGATGCTTCAATTGAGACTATTGGTGATTTTGATCCATCTGTTTCCAATGTTGTTGTTTATGTTCATGCTATAACAAATGAAAAGATAAATGATTATGTTGGTAGAATAGAAAATTTAGAGGAAGAAAAGAATACTTTGGGAGTCAAAGTGTTGTTAGAAATTCTACGGCATAGGATAGATATTTTGAAGAACAAATTGGATGTTGTCCATAGTTCCCATATAGCCTTGCAAGTTGCTGAAGGTAAATGTGTAGAGGCAATGACCTTCTTGAACCACGTTTTCACTCTATGGTTAGGAATAATTTTTGTAATGGAGAAAATGGAAGCTATTTTGATTTATAGGCCTGACTTGCCTAATAAGATTGCAGAAACCAAAGATATGATTAACATAGTAAACACATTGGTTTCCTTTTTCAAAGGCAAGGATAATTAAGGGCAAGTTGTAGTTATTTATTGACTGATAGAATGCCTATATTCCCAACATTTATTACGAGGAAAAATTGAAAAATGTTCATACGTGGATGGAAGATTATTATTTAATTGTTGATAACATTGAAACATTGTTAAATCTAGCAAATGATATTGATACACTTAGTTTCAATGATGTGTTAGACAATCTTTTCAAACCTAAGGTAGACTTTGTTAAGTTTATTGCAGATGTGAGGGCTATAACTAATTCTCATTAGAATGAGGTAGTTGGACAATAGATAGGGAATTTTCCAGATGGGAGATGGATTTGTATAAAGGAAAATCTATTTGAACAGTTAAATTCCATTAATTTTTTTCTTTTTGTGGTTGGTTACTAACATGGCACTTGAGCATGTTTACAGGGAGAACAATTATCTCAATAAGTACCTTGAATTTTCCTTTAAAATTTGGGGGTATCCTACGTGATCCAAAGAAATTGTATCTGATTTATCTTTAGACAAAAGTGTCAGTTGTAATTTTGCTTATGCTTAGTTTCCCGCACTACAAAATTTGAAGACTTAATGTATTTTTCCAAGGTTTTTTTTTTTTTAAGCAGTTAATTATTTTTTCCTAAGTGATCAGTAGTGTGTTGCAATCCTTGTTCTATAAAAGGATTTCCAAGATCACTTAGGAAGGGCTGATAAATTTTTTCTTAAGTTCAATAGAGTTGTTTCAACCTCGGTTAGATTTAATAGATGTAATGAGTCTTGCATAACATTCTACAGAGAAAATTATATTTTAGTATTGGATTTTTAGTCATATTGAGTGTTATTTTAGTGAGAAAATCAATGTATGAAGAAAATGATTCTAAGGTTAATGAAATATAATCTAGACTTGGTTCTCTCCTTTGTGTTGGTTTTATGAGTTGTGAATTAAATAATTCAAAGTTCTTATTCAATTCACTGCATATTTTTTTATATGTGTATGTTTTAATTCTAAGCTTTGATCAAAGATCAATTAAAATGTTGAAAATTAATTCATAAGTTCATAAGGTTTGCATAAGGATCATTATAAGAATTCTAATTTTGGATTACATGAATAGATGTTATTGTAATGCAATAATAATCTAAGTCTTGGATCATTAGCAATTTTATGTCATTCATATAAGGGGTTGTAAATTGAGATTATTGACCAATGATAAGGCACTGATCTAAATATGATATAATTATTATCTTGTTGGTTCACATTATCTGGTTATACCATCTTTTGATAAAATAAAATAAAAATTATTTTTCAGTTTATTTGTGGTGTGTGAATCTCACACTCCATAACAATTGAGAATTAATTGGTAATTAGCTCTTAGTATTTTCTTGTTAATGTTGAGCCTCTTATGAGATAATATGTTTATCAAATTCATGGGTGTTTAATGAGGGTAGTATTATACTAAATTTAGGCTTTCCCGCCTTGGTCTTGCAGAGCCAAAAGTGTAGGGGTAGATTTTCATCCTTGTTAGCTGGTCCAGTCATTCTTGGGGGTTTGATCATTGGAGTCAGCAACTCTTTACAATTTGTAGTGAGTGTATTGGTAGCTATTGAAGCATAAAACCTATTTGGGAACCAACAAAATGGGGAATCTAGTGGGAAATTGTGTATTAAATACATAATTGATAAGGTTGATAGTTGAGCTTTCTCCTGGACTTGTTAATTTTAGTCCAGTTAGTCTGTCCATCGGATTACACAGAGTTGATATTGTATTTTCATAGTTTGGGATAGAAGGATATTTTTTTGTTTGAGATATAAATATTTGTCATCCACATTTGATATCTTATGAGGAGTCAAGTTAGTTTTGTAGGAGGTGATATTGTAACAGTTTTTCTTTCCATTTTTCATAAAAAAAACTTTCCTAATTTATACTGGGTGGTGACTCGAATCTCTACATCAATGTTGGGTCAAAAAAAAATTTGTATTTTCAAAAATACAAGATGAGAAATAAAGTCACAAGATCCTAGGTGAAACAACATACCGAGGAAAAACTAGAGGGTGAGCTCCCCAATACTTTGAGGAGTGGATGCCCATGGAGAAATCAAGTAACAAGCAGTGCTCCCCTAGCATGGAAACCAAAAAGTAGAAGTGAAAGCATAGAAAAAAATTTCAATGTTTTCCTGAGAATATTGAAACTTTCCCTAAGGATTATGAGCTTGTAGATATTGGAGTGTATGAGAGCTTCTTTTCTTCTCTTCTTTATTAAGAGGGAGAAGCACAACATACAAAGAGAGTAACTCATACTACTTATAATAATAACAGTATAAGATCAAGAAGCAAAAGTAAATTGTCCTGAATAGAAAATCTGATGATGCATCTCCTATGTGTAGCTTTTCTCCTTTTAGGCGCATGTTAGCTCAGAATGAAGAATAATAAAATGAAACCAACTACCTCCTCAAAGTCAGAAAGTACTTTTCCTGATTTAGATGAAGTTTTTGAGGATCATGATTCCTTGAAGAGGAAAAATCATGAGCATATTGCCTTAAGAGATAGGAAAAATAGAGAAAGAGAAAAGGAAGTTAGAGATGCCTTGATTGAAAAAAATTAGAATTTTGAAACAATTGGATGACCTTAAAGCCATCAATCATGAATAACCTATGAAATATGTTGAGGGTCTATTTTTTTTCCATATTTACAATACTGGAAAGCTTAAGAATATCTTTGTCCCTCGGAGTAAACCAACACTTCAAAATAATGAGGGTGATAAGGATAAAGGAAAGTAGAAATTTGTTGGTGTAGTTGTTAATGATTGTTAATAGGGGTCATTTTGGTGGAGTTATTTCTTAGTTGGTTATTGAGTTGGAGAGAGAAAGAAAAGAGAATGAGATTCTTGCAAAACAATTGCAGAAGGTTGAAATGGAAGCAACCGCATTAGAAATGAAGAGGAAGATTATGTTCTTGAAATAATCTGCTGAACCTATCTCTATTGGTACTTCTTCTACTACGGCTATGACATCTATTTCTCAAGGAGATAATGTCCCACCACTTTTATTTTCACATATTCCTATTACTGGCCAAAATATGGGAGCTAGTACCAGTGACCAAGCTGCTACTGGCCAATTTCAAAGGAGACCAATTAACATTGAAAGGTACAGACAACTATCCTTTATTAGTATTCTTGGTTACCCTAACTCTGTTTAGAATTAGGTAAGGGACAAATTGACCAAGTTTTCTAGGAATAATGCTATTACTTGTGAGGAACATTTAAATAATTTTACTGATATGTTTAATGACTATGAGGTTGAGCATAAAGATGTAGTAATGAAGTTGTTTGTTCAATCTTTAGTTGAGGATGCTAGGGATTGGTTAAGAGGCTTGCCTGGTGATTGTATATACATGGGATGAATTTGAAAAATGCTTTAGGGAACAATATGGTGATAAGAATAATGAAGGTTTTATGTTGAATGAATTTAATAACATCAAGAAAAATTAGAATGAAGAATTGATTGAATTCAACATAAGGTTCCAAAAAGCTATGCACAAATTGTTCCAAGTCATGAGGCTAGATGAGAAGGTATGTCTGGCTACTTACTTAAATTCTTATGATGTAAAGGGGGTTTCTTTCTTAGGGATAAAGAGCATAGAACCATTAGGGAAACATTTAAGTTAGTTGTAAACATTGAAATTAATAGAAGGGTGTCTAAAAAATTGGGGAGAAGATATGATCCCAAATTTTCTAGATCTAACAAGAAAGATAAGGATAAATCCTCTATTGTAAAGCCCAAGGAGGATGATAAGTTAGATAAGGTTCTAAATGTATTGAAGGACCTGAATTTTGGTGGAAATAAGAATGATAGGGCTGCTAGTGGTGACAAACCTACCTATAATAACTTTAGTAGGAATCCCAGATTATAGAATTCTTCTTACAATACTCATTAGAAGGATAGGAAGCTTGTGCAACTAGCACAAAAGGGGAAATCAGATTTAGTGACCCTTGATCCTTTACATAAAAACACCATAAATATGAATGAAGATTCTCCTTGGTGTACGGCATGTAAATCACCTCATAATCCTGACTATTGTGTTGTTGCACAAATTATATCTTCTAGTGAATAGCATGAAGAGGAGAGTGGTAAAACTTACGATGAGGTAGATTGTCTCACAAAATCTACATATTTATGGGATGAACTTGATTTTGGTGAAGAAGTTTAAAATTAATATGTCAGGAAATCAAGGAGAAGGAAAGAGGAGTACAAGCAGAAAGTCCTCTCTGATGAGGAAAAACTTGATGATAACCAGTGCTACGTTGAACATGGTTCTCCCCGCATTTCACTAAGAAGATCTTCAAATGAAGAAATAGAAAAAATTACAGCAGACATGGTTGCTCAAGAAAAGGGTAATTACCATTTAAGAAATAGAGTTGTTGAAGGTGAGGATGGTAAGCCTACTAGTATGTTCATTAAAGATCAGAAGATTAAAGAAAAAGAACTATTAAAGAAGGATAAAGACATTGTGAGGATCAAGGAAGGGAAAACCAAGGTTTGGGATAAGAAGGTTGAGGCCCCTAAACCTATTGACGCAACGTTTGCATCTAAAATTGAATTAAAGGCTACTATAAAGTTTATTACTCATATTCAAGGGGACATTAAGCAAAAAAGGAAGATTGAATCAAGCCAAATAACTCAAGTTGAAGATACTGCAGGTAAAGAAGTTTATGTCCTTGAGTATATTCCAATAGATATGTTACAATTACTTTCCCAAAATACAGTTAAAGTTCCTTTTCTTGAGATGATGAGGATAGAGGAACATAAGGAAAAAACTTTAGCAAGGTTTAAGAGTGCATCCTTAGTTAAAATTGAACAATTAGATGAGGATAAGATATCAAAGGATGGGGAAAGTAAAATGGAAAAGAAAGAAAAGGAGACTGGGGGATTAGTTTCTCAAATTAGTTAGATGTATCTAGATAATTCTGTGAATGTTTGTCTGGGAAGTGTGGACCCTTTCTTTTTAACTGTGATAATTAATGGAAAATTTCTTAAGAATTGTGTGATATACTCAGGGGCATCAAATACAATAATTTTAGTCAAAATTATGGAGTCTATGGGATTGAAGTTTGACACTCCTCTAAGCTATGGATTCAAGAGAAGTGAATGTCATTGGTACTATCAAGGCCCTACCATATCAATTGGTTGCATATTCTAATAAGAATATGATAATGAGTGTTCTTGTTGTAGATATTCCTCCTCATTATGACATGTTGTTATCTAGAAAATGGAGTGCATCTATGGGAGGTAGTTTGCAATGTGATATTTCTTTTGTAATTTTAATATTGATAGTGAAAATCTAAAGTTCAACCATGAGTCAAGGGTCCCACACATGTTTGAAATCAATAAAGATGAGAATATAACTTGTTTCCTTGACACTGACATGGAGACATTAAAAGTTGAAGATCTGATAATAGATGAGAAGAAGATGCATGTATCCTTATCTAAGAATAAGGAGAATATATCTGATGACAATAGTCTTTGAAATATGTACTTTGATGGTGCTAGTTCTAGGGAGGGTTTAGGTGCAGGTATTCTACTAATCTCTCCTAGTGGTAAGACTTATAATTTTTCATTCACTTTGTTGTTTGCTTCTACAAATAATGTTGTAGAGTATGAAGCATTATTGATTGGGATGAGATTATCTTCTAAGCATGGAATTAAGAATCTAAGTATAGTTGGAGATTTAGACTTGGTCATATCTCAAGTGAGATCCAAAAATGATTCCAAGAATAAGAGATTAAAAAAATATAGGAATGTTGTTTGGGATGAGATTGAGAATTTTTATGCTTTTGGGATTGACTAGATGGATAGAAACCAAAACAAAATGGCAGATCTCCTAGCTAAAATTTCTCTCAAGCTAGATGATATCACATATGCAGGAATTTTGAAGGTTGAAGTGCAAACCAGGCCCTCAGTCCCTGACAATATTGTGAACTGGCAAGTATTTGATAATGACATAGACATTTTCATATTTTCAAATTTTGAGGGTGAATACTGTAATCAGGAGATTAATTTTAGTGGATGTGTAGAAAATATGGATTGTAAAGATACTATGTTTGGGAAGGATATATTGAAATTGAAGAAAAATAAGGATCTCAAAGGCTTGGTAGTCATAAAAAGGTTTTTTGACAACAAAGATGAAACAATGAGCATGAAGACTATCCAGAATCCTAAAAACTTGGAGGAAATAAATGTTGGAACAAAAGAAGCTCCAAAAAATGTATACATTAGTAAGAAGTTGTCTCCAAAGGTAAGGAAATCATTAATTGATCTTTTTGTTAGTAATAACTGAGAGGGGGGGTGAATCAGTGGCCTCAAAAATTAATCCTTAAATCAACCCTTTAAAACTTGTTACCACTTTCAAGCCTCTAGTTATACTCAATCCTACAAGATGAATGCCTTAAAATACTTATAACAAATTACTACTTGTTTGAATGCTTTGTAAAACCTTCTTCTGTATGTTTACTGATAAGAAGTCTTTCTATTTACCAAAACACAGTAAATAACTAGAATATACCAATCAATCCAGAATAACTTATGTGAAATGAAAAATAGTAAAGTAATGAAACATAAACACATAACACATGGATTTTTAACGTGGAAACCCTATTAAGGGAAAAACTACTGGGACCGGTACCCCAAATTTTCACTCTTCTAAAGTGAGCTCGGTTAAGAGACAACCCTATTAAAGGTTACAAACACACTGTTAGGTGTGACCTTGTTAGAGGATTTAAAAGATAGTTTGTCACTTAGTATCTGGCATCTAATACTACCATCCTTGATCAAACACTCACTTGGCCTGTCAATAGGTATCGAGCATATCCAATGCTACTTTCTATGATCAAACCTTTTTTATACTCCTTGGGATGTATCTCAATTACAAAAGACTTTTAAGTCCTGCTTGGTTAAGAGACTTGATGCTTCAGTGGTTAAACTGAAATAGTAAAGTGATATGTTCACACATACAACTTGAATTATAGATTTTTAGATCTATTGTAAGTGCATTACCTCTCTGATCAATATAATCAATTCAATACCTTTTCTCCATATTGTTCTACCTTGTGATGTTGTCTCACTATTTGTTAGTGTTTACATAATCTATCTCTTTCCTCAGCTTGTTGATCAGGTCTGAATGAAGACTTTCTTCTTCTTCAGAATCTCTTCAGCATCTATTTTCTTTTCACTTCTCTTCACCCCACACTTTGTAATGAATTGGGTTGTCTCTTTATAGACATGATTTCACCATTTCTTGGCTTTCTTTATCTTGGCATGATCCACAATTTTTTCCAATCATATTTAAAGCAAAACTCTAGTTTTATCTCCTAGAGATCTTCTTACCAACTGGACAAAGCGGCTTTAAATCCTTTACTTATCTCTCGCTTTATCTTGTTGATTAAAACAATGATAAGTATCAGTTAAGTATATTTTTAGCTCTTGATAGCTAAGCATTTTGTCATTTCTAAACTCTCTGTTATGTCGGTCAATACTTTAGTTATTCATCAGTGATGATTGATTGTTCTGTCAGTGTGACTTCAAATGTCTTCAGGATCTCTATCTGTCAGGCAACACTATAATTTTGTCTATCGAGTTACATTGTGCTTTTCTCATCGGGAAACACTGTGACTTTGCTCATTGGTAATGTTGTGCATTTTCTCATCGGGTAATACTATGACTTTGCTCTTTTACTCTTTCTGTCAGTGTGCACTTCGTCGGTGTATAGAGTCACTTTGTGAATACTTGACTTATATGCATTACTGATAGCATAACCTTTGATTCATCAGTTCTTTAAATTCTTTGGCAGTATGTCCATGACCATACATATTATATCAAGTTGACATCAAAGACAATACAATACATTAATTGATTTAATACCTTGAATGATTATCAACTTAACATCTTCAAACATTCAATCAGTTATAGTTCATCACTTTTAATAAATTATAGTCATGTGTTTGCTTGGTCATATGATGATTTAAAAACTTATAGGGAAGATTTATTCCAGCATGTTATCCATTAAAAAATGATGCTAAGCCATTAAAGCATAAGAAAAGGCTCATTAATCCCACTCTTTCTCCCAAAATTCAAGAAGACTTGATGAAAATGAGGGATTCTTGTATCATCAAGCCCATCAGACACTCTTCATGGGTTTCCAACCTTGTGCGTGTGAAAAAGAAAAATGGAGTCATAAGATTATGTGTAGATTTTAGAAATGTAAATATGGCTTCATTGAAACATAATTATGGTTTTCCTAACATGGAAGAAATGTTGTAGAAGGTGATTGGGTGTGAGCTCATGTCTATGATGGATGGTTTCTTTGGATATAAATAGATAATGGTGAAATAATTAGATAAATACAAGATTGAATTCACAACACCATGGGGAACTTATGTCTATGTTAGGATTCCATTTGGCTTAAAAAATGCAGGGACTACATTCCAAAGAGTCGTGGATGTTTCTTTTGAAGATTTCATTGATAAGTTCTTGGTGATGTATAAGGATGATTTGATAGCCTATTCAAAGGAGGAAAGTCAAAATTGTGGACACTTAGAGAAAATTTTGTTAGAGCACTTTATTATGGTGTTTCCTTGAACCTAAGAAAATGTGTGTTTGGGGTGATTGAAGAAAAATTGCTTGGTCACATTGTTTCAAAAGATAGAGTCAGAATTGATCCAGATAGGATGTTTGCAATAGATAAAGGGACATGGACCAAAAATTTGAAGGGAATACAGTCATTCTTTGGCCAAGTAAATTTCTTAAGGAGGTTTGTTACTAATTTTGCTAAAATTAGCAGACCTATTTTAGAGATGATAAAAAAAGGGCCAAAGTTGAATGGGATTTTGAACCTTCTAAAGCTTTTCAAGATATTAAGAAAGTCATCAAGGATTCTCCTATTTTGAGGACTCTTGATTATGAAAATCCTATGCAAATATTCTCATTTACATCTTTCCACATTGTTGTTGTAGTGGTCTTGCAGAAGAATTCAGAGGGGTTTGAACAAACCATAGCTTTCTTTTGTAAATCTATGCAAGTTGCATAGTTAAAGTATGAAACTAATGAAAAATAAGCATATGCATTGGTGAAAGTTGTTAAATCTTTTCGGTGTTATCTAATTGGAGCAATTGTTGTTGCTTATGTACCCAGTGCAGTTGTTAAATAGATATTCACTCAATAAGAGGTCTTTGTGAGGATATGTAGGTGGATCAATAGGATCCAAGAATTTAATATAGGCATTCAAGTTACCAAGTTGGTAAGACACTATGGGTTAGGGAAACTGATGACTCAAGAAATTTCTGATGCTAACCATTTAATGTTTTAGAATAAGATTAAAGGTCATTCATATGTGGTCTTGACCAATGTGAATAGTACAAGGAAATTATTGTATACTTGCAAAAAATAATTTTCCCCCCTAATATGGATGATAAAAAGAAATGAACCATGAAATTGCATGCTATCAAATATGTCATAGTCGGTGGAGAACTATGGTGGAAAAATAATGAAGGTGTGTTGCTTAAATGTGTCGATCAAAATCAGGCAAATAAACTTTTAGAAGAAATGCATAGTGGAGTGTGTGGTGGCCATTGCATTGCTAAAACTATTTCTCATAAGGTGTTAAGGTATTGTTTCTGGTGGCCAACAATTTTTAAAGATGCACATCAAATGGTAAGAAAATGTGATGCATGCAAAAGGTTTTTAGGTAAGTTAAAATTTTCTAGTAATTTACCTCTTAAGCCTATAAATTTTCAAGCACCATTTCAGTAGTTGGGGTTAGATTTTGTTGGGGAAATTACAGAAAATTCAAGTGGTGGTCACTCATGGATTTTGGTGGCTACTGATTATTTCACCAAATGAGTAGAGGTTATCCCTACTAGAAGAGATACAAGAAAACTGGTGGTAGATTTTATTTTATAGATTATTATTACAAGATTTGGATGCTCTGAGAAAATAGTAGTTGATAATGCTATGTGTTTCAGGTCTGATGAATTTGATGCATTATGTCAAAAGTATGGGATTCAGATATCTTACTCTTCTCTGTACCACCCACAAAGAAATGGCTAAGTTGAATCAAGCAATAAAAGCTTGATAAAAATCATCAAAAGAGTCCTGGAAGAAAATAAGAAGGCCTAGGATTCCAAGATAAGATTTTCATTATGGGCTGATAGGGTAACTGTGAAAAAGGCAATTTGATGTGCTCATTTTGACCTTGTATATGGCATTCAGGCTAGATTGTCACTGAATAACATAATGCAGATGTATAATTTTGTGCAATCTTATGATGAGGGCTTAGATGATGAAATGAGGATGAGGATAAATGATCTAATGCAACTAGATGAAACAAGAAGAGAAGCACATGCAATAAATGAAAAACTACAGCTGCAGGTTAAAGATTTATATGATAGAAAGACCACTATCATAGAGTTTGGAGTGGATGGCATGGTCTTCATGTGGAATGTTAGATTGGAAGAAAAGGGAAGACATGGAAAATTTGATCCTATCTGGTTACACCCATACATTATTAATAGAAAATGGGGGAAGACTCATATTTGTTGAAAAACATGGCCAAAGATACTCTAGAATTGCGAGTTCATGGATAATTTATAAAACATTATTTCTCTTGAAATAATGGAATATATCCATGAATAATATAAAGTTTGTATATATGTAAATAGGTTTGCATGTGTGTTTTAGGTTTAGGTTTTACACTCTGTAGTTTGGTTGGTCTACTTAACCCATGAGATTTTGGTATTCTCATCTTTTCCTAAGAAGAAAAGTGTCTCCAATCAGAGCCACTATTGGAACTCTAAGAATTTGGCTAAGTTTTTTGAATTTTTCCTTCAATATTAGTACTTGAATATTTTTTCTTGCATAAAAAAAATTCATGTGTCAAGCAAGTGAGTTCTGTAGTTGAGTTGGAAGTAATGAATGCATTAGGTTTGAACTAGGTTTTTATTATTGGTCAATGCATTATGTCATTGTGGTCAGTTGAAGTCAAAATTTCTTATTATGCTTTCCTATTTGTTTGTAAGTATTATTTGGTAAAGATTTCTATTCATGTGAACTAGTGATGTCTTATAAACAGTTGGGTGCAAGGTCATGAGATCTTGAAATGTTAACTCTAAAGGGTTGTGATCTTGCGTTGGCACTTAAGTTCTTTGTATTGCAAGGTCACAAATGTCTTGTCATGTTACATCAAATAGTTGTGATGTTGCACTAATAGTTAATTTAAGTCATGCATGCAAGGTCACAGGTTTGAAGTCAGCTTTACAGTTTATGTTGCGACCTTGCGATGAGGTTAGTGTTGGCGTTAAGTTCCAGCCTTCTCATGATTGCATAATAAGTAATGGTTAAATGTTAAAGTTTTTGCTCATGTGATAATGTCTTTTAGTGCTTACATTTTTTATAATGATTTAGAATAACTGAGAGGGGGGTGAACAGTTATCCAAGTTCCAGATGTACCAATTGAACTTTCAAACACTTCAACCAACTCAAATCCACTCAGTAATCCACTTGGTCTCTATAGCATATAATCAATAATATGAACTTGCATTTTACTATCCTACTATAATCAACTTGTGGAATATAAACTCTTAATAGTACAACACATCAAATAACATTCACACAAGTATGACACTAGGATTTAACATGGAAACTCAATATGGGAAAAACCACCAGTAACATGCTACCAGTCTTTCACTCTTCTAAAGTGAGCTCTGTGAAAAGCCAACCCGGTTAAAGGTTACAATACAGAGTGTTAAATGTGACCCAGTTAAAGGATTTATTCACTCTGTTAAAAGTGAGCATTGTTAGAGGGATTAGACCATTCCATTAGAATGTCACCTTGATTAAAGGATTTAACAATATGACTATTAGGTCAACCTTGTTTAAAAGGATTTTTCAACTGATACAATGGTTAGAAAGTAACAGCAAATTGTGATCTAAAACATGCAACTCACTTTGCAAATACAGATCCAATTATAGCTCAAATTATAATTCACTGACTGGCCTTCATTGTCATCTCTATCACTCACATTTTCTTGGAAATCCTTCAAGCAATCACCACTATGCGGTCATGTACTACTCTTTTTAGCCTTCTCTTCCTTCTTCTTAGATTTTGCCAATCAACTAAATTAACCTCATACCACATATACATAACCTAAAAATAGGTTAAACTTATACCTCTTTATTCAGGTAGCTCGATCTATTTCCACTTAATCATCACCATAGATCTTAGGGTTGGGTCAAATCTAAAGAATTCTTCCATCATTTTGTTTCCATCTACATTGTAGAATACATCCTAAAACTCCTTGAATCCATACATAAAATGGTTAAAAATATATTAAATTCTCATTTAATTCTCCACAACAATCATCCTTATCTTAAATATACTTCACATATCCCAAGAAAATCAACTATGTCAGCTGGGATCTCAAATCTCTCTCAAACTGTCATAATACTGATACTCGGTCAATAATGTGTTTTGTTGCTTGGTCATCTCTGTGTAACTTGGTAATTCTCTGACACTTGAAAAATATTGATGCTCGATTGACACTAAATTTTCTTGGCACATATTGGCACTCGGTCAACATTTGTATCACTCGGCATTACTCGGCACATACACAAGTTCCTTAATCTTCTGACCTATCACTCGGTCAAGACTGACCTTGTAGTCATCCAAACTTCACTTAGACTTAAGATAAACAATATATTACCTTGTCAAGGTATGATCTCATCAAGTACCCATTGTAGTTTCACATAACTCAACCATTTCACTAGGTCTTCTTGTTATCTCTCCTTTTCAAATCTTCTTCATCACTCAATTGATATGGAACTTTACAAGATAGCATCTGTCTTACCAATTAAGGTTTGACATCAATGGAAATATAAAAATTGTTTCAATTGTAGTTTCCAACAATCTCCCTCTTTGGCATTGATGGAAAACACATGCAAGCAAACAACATATGCAAGGTTCCCAAACAATCCAATAAGTATGTTCTGTAAACATATTTTCATTAATGTCCTTAGCTTCATTATGATTCTCTCCAATAAAAATATTGTCTCCCTCGTGGATAAATTTCTCTTTTTAATTTATTTCATAGTATATCTCCCTCAATCTTTTCATGTCTTATTCTCCCTTATGTATATCTCCCTCTTTGACAGCAATGCCAAAGACATACATCTTTATTATGTAGATATCTATGTGTCAAGTTTCTAAATTCTATGCTCCCTCTGTCATCTTGCTTATGACTGGTCAACATCATTTTCTTAACACTTCATAGCTTCAGGTGACTCCTAAAGTGTGACCACCTTTTGCATTAGTCTATTAGATATTCTATGTAACACATTTGATGCAACCACTCCATTATGATCTCAGTTAGCCTCAGATAGGGGAATCACCCCTAATTGATGACATGTAATTGATTTGGATGTTTGACAATGTTAAGTTGAAGATAATGTAAGACATTAAATCAGTTAATGGTTTGTATTGTCATTGATGTCAACTTGATATCATATGTATGATCATGTACATAATTCCAAAGAATTCAAATAATCAATGGAAAAAATGCTATGCTTTCAGCAATGCATAAAAGTCAAGTATTCACTAAGTGATAGATAACACCGATGGATTGTACACCATTGGTAAAGGCAAAGAAGAATAGTCACAGTGAAACTCGATGAGCAGAAGACAATGTTGCCCAACGAACAAAAACCACAAGATGCCCTACAAGCTGAAAATAGAGTTGCCCGAAGAGTAAAAATCCAATGATGCCTGACGAACGAAGATCCCAAAGCTAACTGGAGTCATGCCGATGGAACTATCAGTTGTCACTGACAACTAACTACAAAGTTGACTGACGAAATAGAGAAGTTCAGAAAATGACAATATATCTAGCTAGCAAGGCTAAAGATAGACTTAACTAGATGCTTTCTTTGTTTTATTCGACCAGAGTTAAGTAATTGATTTAAAGAAGATTTGTACAGTTGGCAAGAAGATAACTATAAGATAAATCAGGTGCTTTAAATCAAATTGGCTGGATTGTTTTTCACGCCAAGAATCAAGATTCAAGAAATAGTGATTATCATGTCTATATAAGAGACAAGCTTAATTCATTTTTGCAATCACATGAAAAGGGGATTAAGGGGAGTGAATAGAAAGAGGATGCTGAAGAGAAACCGATGAAGAAGAACTCCATACTATCCTGATCAATCAAACTGAAGGAGAGCTAAAGAATTCTATAGGCACCGGCGAACAGTAAAGCACAACATCGCAGAGCATAAAGTGTGGAGCACAAATAATTGAATTGATATATTAATTGGAGAGGTAATGTACTTAAATAGATTTGAAAATATGGAATTCAAAGTTGCATTAGAAACAAGTCATAGTGTTTTATTTTAACCATTGAAGCATCAATTCTCTTAACACAGCAGGACTTAGCAGTCTTCTATATATTGAGGTACATCCCAAGGAGTGCCAAAAAGGTTGATTCATGAAAGTAGCATTGGATTTTCCTGATACCTATTGATAGTCTAAGAAGGAGGTTGATTCAAGGATGGTAGCAATAGACGCTCGATACTAAGTGATAACCTCTATGTATAAGATCCTCTAACAAGGTCACACTTAACAGTGTATTTGTAACCTTTAACATAACATGGCTCACTTCAGAAGAGTGAAAATTTGGGGCACCGGTCCCAGTGGTTTTTCCCTTAATGGGGTTTCCACATTAAAAATTCATGTGTTATGTGTGTATGATTCATTTCTTTATTGTTTTGTATCTGACATAGTTAACACTCGATTGATCAGTATACTCTACTTATATACTGAGTTTCAGTAAATAGTTATACTGCTTATCAGTAATCAAGGAGAATAAGGACAGACAAGGAAAACTAACAGATAGTGAAATCATTATAAGTATTTCATGGCATGCATCTTGTAGGGACTTAATAATCTGAGGTTTATTTGATTGGTGGTTAATGTTTGAAGGATAAATTTTTTAGGCCACTGATTCACCCCCCCCCCCCCCCCCCCCCCC
>MU224655.1:819472-831985 GCA_018584345.1 Thuja plicata | reverse complement strand
AAGCTTGATGCCAAAAGTGATGAAGGTATTTTTCTAGGGTATTCCACCAAGAGAAAAGCTTATAAATGTCTCATCAAGGCTTCTAACAAAATTGTTGAAAGTGAAAATGTAAAGATAGATGAATTTGCAAAAAAGAATGAGTTGGAAATCACAAAAGAACCAGAGGAGTACAACAAGTTTGTATACTATGAAGAACTAAACACTCTACCCGAGAAACAGTGCTTAATTCCAGAACAACAGAATGTTGCAACCGACGGTCAGGATAATAATCAGAATAATGTGCAAGGTGATGAAGAACAGAATGAAGATCAAAATAATGATCAAGTTGATACACAAAGAGCTGAACCTATACTTGCAAGATATGTAAGAAGGAACCATCCAGAGATCCAGATCATAGGAGATAAGAAATTTGGTATAAGAACAAGAAGTAAGTCTTTAAATTCTTTAATTTGTGAGTTTGAACCAAAATCTATCAATTTTGCACTAGATAATGAGGAATGGATAAGTGCTATGAATGATGAGATTGAATAGATTGAGAAGAACAAGACATGGTAACTTGTGCCAAGACCAAATGAAAAGAATGTCATTGGTAAAAAATGGATATTCAGAAATAAGATGAACAAGAATGCAGAAGTCACAAGAAACAAAGCAAGACTAGTATGCAAGGGTTATGCACAAGAGGAAGGTATAGACTATGGAGAGAATTTTGCATCTGTTACTAGGCTAGAAGGTGTAAGAATACTACTTTCTTATGTTGCATTCAAAGGATTCAAAGTATATCAAATGGATGTCAAGTCAGCATTCCTAAATGGAATACTTGAAGAAGAGGTATACATTGAGCAACCAGAAGGGTTTGTCAATCCAGACAAGAGAAACATGGTATGTAGACTTCAAAAAGCCTTGTATGGTTTGAAACAATCTTCTAGAGCCTGGTATGAATTACTTCATTCCCATCTTATAAGTATTGGATTTGTACGGACTAGTGAAAATAGTAATCTTTATTTGAAGGAAGATACTGATGCTAACACTTTGATTGCTAAAATATTTGTTGATGACATCATATTTGGAGACAATGATATTCCATGCAAATCATTTCCTAATAAGATGAGCAAAGAGTTTGAGATGTCTATGTTTGGAGAGATCAAGTTATTTCTTAGTCTACAAATCATTCAACAAAGTGAAGGTATTTTCATTACATAGTCCAAATACATCAAAGAGGTCCTGAAAATATTCAAGATGGAAGATTCCAAACTTGTTGGAACACTAATGGCTACTGGATGTAAGTTAACAAAGGAGGACAAGACAATAGAAGTAAATTAGACTTTGTATAGATCAATGATTGGAAAACTCATATATGTTGTACACACTAGACTAGATATTGCACATGAAGTAGGAATTGTTGCTAGATTTTATGCTAACCCAAGGGAATCACATATGATTGCTGTGAAAATAACTCTAAGATATCTAAAGAATATTGAGGAATTCAGCTTATGGTATAGAAGAGAAGGCAAATTTGAACTTAAGGTGTTTACCGATGCTGATTGGGCTGGAAATCTTGATGACCGGAAGACCACAACTAGAGGAGCATTCTTTATGGGTGACAGACTTGTCACATGAATTAGCAAGAAGAAAGGATGCATCTCTCAGTCTACTACAGAAGTAGAGTATGTTGTTGCTACTGAAAATTGCTCAAATATTGCATGGATCAAACAGTTGCTGGAAGGTATGCATATGAAGATCTTAGAACCAGTGATTATCTATTGTGATAACACCAGCACAATAAACCTTTCCAAGAATTTATTCATGCATGCTAAGACTAAACACATTTCCATCAAGTATCATTATTTGAGAGAACAATTTCAAGAAAAAGAGGTGATACTTGAGTATGTGAAATCAAAAGAACAATTGGCTGATTTCTTCACCAAGCCACTGCCCAAGGATACATTTGAGTACTTGAGAAAGAGACTAGGGTTCAAACTCTTGTTTGCCAATCAGTAATATGACTGAAGGTTGCATCAACCTACATATTATCAGAATATCATTCATTTTGATGCAAGCAAAGAGATGAACTTCAAAGCTACATCTATATACAGACGGGTATATATTAGAACCGAGCACTAGAGAATATTGTTGTATTCATGATGGATAAGGGAAATTCAAGGAATATATTATTGATGGAGAGAAAATATTGTTTGACATGAATGTCAGATATCTATGAGATATGTTTTTGGCATTGTTGTCAAAGGGAGAGATATTATCCAATTCTTCTAAAAGAGAGAGAGAGAGAGAGAGAGAGATTATCCATTATTAGATTACTCCAACAGGGAGAGATTATATCCTAAGGGAGAGAAAGTTGTATGAAAAATTACACAAACAGAGACTTGTTGAAAAGAGAAAAAGATATCACAAAAGAGAGAACAGTCAAAGGAGAGAAATTGACATAAGAAGAGGACTCAACACATTTGAAGAAATAGAGCTGCAAGAATAAAATCTAAGATAAAATAGAGCTTATCAGAGTTCAGACATTTATCTATTATCAAACAAAAAGATTGGTAGTTTGATGAAGCTCAATGATTGTATTTCATATTGTATAAGAAATAGTATAGTGTGATAATATAGTATGTTGCCATCAATTCCAAAGGGAGAGATTGATGACATGTAACTGATTTGGATGTTTGACAATGTTAAGTTGAAGATAATGCAAGACATTAAATCAGTTAATGGTTTGTATTGTCATTGATGTCAACTTGATATCATATGTACGGTCATGTATGTTAGTTCATTTTCTGGCTAACACACAAATACTCTCAAAGAGCTTTCTCTATTCCTCTTCATCCTTTCAGCTTCACTTCCCACCTGTTTACCTCCTTGGCGGTGGGCCAATAAAATTATTTACCTATTCCATTTTGGAAATAGCCTCTATCCACCTGGCATCAATGGTTGTTCTTGCCTCTGACATGAACTTGGCCATATCTCTCTCAACCTTGAAAAGGTTGTCAATCAATTCATTGCAATATTCAGCATTTACATCATTCTCTAGGCGTTGCTTCATTTCCTCATCTTTAAATATCCCATCAAATCCATCTATCCAATTGGATTGTGGCTTCAGAATGCCAACTTCATCATATATTTTTGTGGTCAGGGGAGGGCACTGGTCACCGAATAGTTGCAATTTACTATTTATCAAATCAGCCTTGCCATTGAAGAAACCATATGTATTATTTACCTCATTGATCATTTTGATGGTTTCTATGATTTTATCAGGTAAATCATCACTATATAACATGGTTATTTTCAATTTGTCCATCAACCTATCTCTTCTTGACCAAGTTTTAAATATGGGCTCCAAGAATGTCACAATAGCTACCTTCGATGCTTCTTACAATGAGTCATACAGTGTATACACTATGTCAGTCTTCTGATTCAAAACATCAATTTTATGTTGAAGTATGGGCAATATGATAGACATGACATTTATGTTTTGTCCATGTGACAAATCCTTGGACTGGCCTTCTTCCATTGTTGAGTCTTCTTTTGCCTCTGTGGCAGCATCTGTTTCACTTTTTGGTATTTCCTGAGGGACTAGAGTATTTTCTCTCTTACTTTCCACTAATTCCTCTTTCAAATTAGCAATCTCTTCCTCCAATGTGTGGTTATGAACCACCACCTCTTCATTCTTTTTTTCTAAGGCCATCATCTGGCCAAAAGTTGTTTCATACCACTTAGATAGATCATCAACCTTTGTCAGGTTCATAAATGATACTTGGGGCATCAACTAAGCTATCTCAGTGTCTGTAGTGTTATGCATATTCCAAATCATCATGTATTCTTTCTTTTCCTCTCTTATAGTCATGACTAGAGGCTTTTGGGTAGCAGGGGCTAATGACCATATAGCTAGAGTCTTGGATTTAGGATCAAATCCTCATACTTTTAGAACTTCATCAATTTCAAACTCTACTTTCATTAAGGGGTCTTCTTGCCTCCTAATTTGGTCAATGATGAAAGTGGACTATAAGTCCCAATCTGGCATTAACAGCACCCCACTATTCTACACCAATAGTCTTTCTTGATCCACAGTGATCAGCTCACTCTCAGGTTCATAATCCTGGAGTGTCTTCATAATTTCCTCATTCTTGTCCTCCTGACCTTCTCCTATGATCAGGTTCTACGTTAGATCCTTCTATTTCATTTTAATCAAGAAGCTCTTGAATTCATCAGATTTTATGAATTCATCATCTTTCATGAATTCACTGGCCATCATCACTCTCTCATCATTTTCTCTGAATAATATCATCTGATTATCCCCTTGACCTTCAACCTATGGTTCCTTTTGCATTTGTTTTTTGATCCTCCTGAATATTTACTATGCTCTATTATTATAGCCTTGGCCATCTCCTTTCTATCCTACCCCTTCTTTTGTTTTGTTTTCTATTTTTTCTTGCGGGGTCTCTGGCAGTAGTAGCTTCTTCACCCAACTCTTCTTCTTCTTGATGAAATTCTTCCTGTTGTTCTTCATTTTCCTATTTTTTTTCTTGGTGTTCATGGTCATGCAGTTCAATAGGAACAGGGGATCCTTGGGATTGTACATCTTCGATACTAAACTATGGCACTTGTGCCATTAATGTGTCATAAGACTTGAGCATCTCCTCCATTCTCTATAGATATAGGAGGTCAGGGAAAAAACTAGAAAAAGACTTATCTAATTCATTCCAATTAGCTTCTTCCCTGAGAAGGTTATCCCATTTCCTTCTTCTTTCCTATATTTCCTACCTATCCAATTTGTTTCTCACAATGTCTTCCTCATCTAGTGGCTCATGATCTCTAATCTTTTGCCAAGGGGTCATATATTTCAGGGCTATCTTTACAAACTATTCTGGATCACAAAACCTAGCAATTGCTAGAGACATTCTAAATTTCTTTAGGAAATTGTTTATCAGGTCAAAAACTCTCTTCCCAATAGAGAAATCACAACCAACCCATAGCCTAGGGAAAAAATTACCCTTCTTGTGCCCTTTCAAAAACTCTTTGTCAACCCAAGTAATCTACCAAACAAATTCTAATAAAGCAACCCTAAGAGGGACAAAATTGGGGAGATTATGAGGTGGTTGTGTACAACCATATACCCTTATAATAGTAATATGATAAAAGTAGAAAAAATCACCCTAGTTGTGAGTAATTGGCCAATTTGGAACAAACTTCCAAGGTCTTAAAACTCTTCTGACCTCACTTGGAAGTCTCTGCCTATCAGTTCCTAGTAATTCAAAAATTGGATCCACAATCCAATTACAAAAACATACATAAGATGAATTTACTGACGAACTATCCCATACCTATATCCATCTTTGGATTGGTGCATTGATATCATACTCTGAAATGAACAATTCAAGATCTTTGTCCATGAACTCCCTGTTAAAATACAGAATCATACACATTAAATGGGAATAACGCTTAAAATTTGGCATAGGGGCATCCAATTAAATTTCTACCAATGCAGCATGTATAGCCTCAACTATTTATCCCACACAATCATAATCAGTGTTGACTTTTGGGTGCTAGATATTCATGGCCATCATGAGCACATCCTGGGGTACTGTTGAATCTCTGTCAAATAGTGGTGAAAGAGAGACAAGTCAAAAGGTGGTTTGAGGTTCTCTGGGACCTTTATCAAGTTCCTATCCACCCTGGGCATATATCTGGGCATGTCAAATTTCTTGATTAATTTCTCCCTTTTCTTGTAATCTACCTGAATTCTTTCCAACTCAATTTCTGTGCATAATGCACCAGTGATCCCAAACACTTCTGCTACTAATCTCCTATCTTTGGATACTAAGGTCTCTTTTTTATTCTTTCTGATTACCCTAGCTACTAGGCAATAATTCTTAGCAAGTTCCCTGATCAACCCTATATCCACATATATGCCAGGCATAATCAATTTTTCCATATTTAACTCCCACAGATTGCAAATAGGTACTGGTTTAATTCTATTATTCCAAAAATAATGGAATAGAGTATTACCAGATAAATTTGGAGTGACCAGGTTTCTGCATTAATACCATTTGTCTCTCCACTCATCCCAGTTAGCATTGTTTGCATTTGATGTCTCGGGCAACAAATCAGAAAATTCTTCTATGTATTTCTTTATTGCAACCTTCTTCTTCTCAGACCCCTATGAGGCAGCGCTAGTAGTAGCTTGACTCATCTTTCCTTTTCAAATTTCAATCTCAAAAGAACAAGCTCTGTTGATTTCACAGCAAAAACTTTCAAAGTACAAATGAGAGTTGTAAAAAATCAAGCTCAATCATTCATCTTTATAGCCATCAAATTGGCATCTTGTCCACCTGAATGCCAAATTCTCGCACTTGCAGTGTCATGCAATCATCTCTCTGTAACTAATTCTACCATTAATTCACATTGTATGATCCCCGCTGGAAAAGAGTACACACTTTTTCTCTTTTTGCACTCGTAAGCCTGAAATGAGCCACATGTCAACTTGTCGCTAACCCACTATACCTTTCTTAAATTCAAATTTGTCCTTGCGAGTGAGTGGCAAGACCTTTCCTTTTAAACATTTGTGCACTCACGATCTATCTTTGCTTTGGTTCAAATGCTCCACGTCTAAGCGATGACCTAAAGTAGCGATGACGTTACTTTTCCTTCTATCAGTCGCAGACTCGCCCCTTAGAACTTTACTTTCATTGAAACTCTACAAGTGAGTGACATGATCTTTATTACTCAGTCACTTCTTAGTCGCACACTCGCTGACCTCCACTTATCACACTTTGCACTTGAGCTAGTGAGCAGGTTTTTAAAATAATCATACATTACTTTCTGGTCATGCAATCACCATGGCTTTCTAATTTGTCTTTATACCTCTACGGGTGAGTGATAAACATCTTCATTGTGCACTTTTACTGAGTCACTCACTCGCGATAGAAGATATTCCAGTTCATAAGCATTAGCGAGTAAGCAATGACCCCTTTTGATTATAGTCGCACACACGCTACTAAAATTTCTTTATGGGTGAATCCTTTGCAACTGAGTGAGTGCCTTCATCACACCTTCACAATGTATTAATTGCTCACTCGTTGATCTCTCTTGACTAATCTTTCTTCCTAAGTGAGTGAGCGATGAATTTCCATTTTTCCTCATCGCGCACTCGCGAGCTTAAAATATTTAACCAACATATTATTCATGAGTGAGCGATGCCCAACACACTTTTATCAATCGCACTCTCGCTAGCATCTTTTCACTTTACTTTATTCATGAGCAAGTGAGCAACAACTTTCCTTCTTTCATCGCGCACTCGCGAGCTTAAAATTTAAAATAGCGGATCATCGGCGAGTGAGCGAGAGCCAAAATTGAACATTTAGTCATGCACTCATGCACTTTATTAATATTGCATATCTTCTATGCGACTGAGTGGAAAGACCATCTCATGACCAAAACATACTATATCGTGCACTCGTACTATACAAAACACAACATTTAAGACTTGTGCGAGTGAGCGGCAAGACCCTTCCTTTTACACCACTTGCTCAGTCACAAACCAAAAAGTGAAAGGCTTAAGACCACTGTGGATGTGTGATACATAAAGATTTAACTCATTGCTGACTTTCTGAAGCTTTTGACATAGAATTTGATCTCCTACGAGTGAGCAACATACAAAACAATTCCAACTCTCTCAGTCGCAAACTGATAACCCAACTTTGAAATTACATTGTGACTACGCGATTAAGACAAAATAATGACCAAGTCGCTCATTCGTACACCTAACTTGACTTAAGAAGATATGACCATGGCTGCGCAATTAACACCCAATATGACTCGTCGCTCACTCGCTCACTTAAATAGACACTTTAAAAGACTAGCGCGGGTGTGCGACTCAAACTTAAAACAAGGCAATTTGAAGACTTAACCATAAAATTGAAATTTTTTCATACGACCACTTGGATTTTGAATCAAAATATGTGGGAAACTTTTCCAAAGCATGGGAATTTGAAAAATTTGAAGCCCAGTGCTAACAATGTACATAATGCCAAAGACTTCAAAGAATCAATGGAACAAAGGTTATGCTTTGAGAAATGCATAAAAGTCAAGTATTCACTAAGTAACAGATAACACCAATGGAGTGCACACCATTGGTAAAGGAAAAGAAGAACAGTCACAGTGATACCCGACGAGTAGAAGACAGTGTTACCCGATGAAGCAAAACCACAGGATACCCGACGAGCTGAAAACAGAGTTTCCCGATGAGTAAAAATCTAATGATGCTCAACGGACAGAGATCCTGAAGCCAACTGGAGTCATGCCGATGAAACTTTCAGTTGTCACCGACAACTAACTACAAAGTTAACCACCGAAATAGAGAAGTTCAAAAAATGACAAAATATCTAGCTAGCAAGAGCTAAAGATAGACTTAACTAGTTGCTTTCTTTGTTTTATTCGACCAGAATTAAGTAATTGATTTAAAGAAGATTTGTATAGTTGGAAAGAAGATAACTATGAGATAAATCAAGAGTTATGCTTTAAATCAAATTGGATGGATTATTTTTCACGCCAAGAATAAAGATTCAAGAAATAGTGAATATCATGTTTATATAAGAGACAAGCTTAATTCATTTTTGCAATCACATGAAAAGGGGATTAAGGGGAGTGACTAGAAAGAGGATGCTGAAGAGAAACTTATAAAGAAGAACTTCATATAGTCCTGATCAGTCAAGCTGAAGGAAAGCAAAAGAATTATGCAGACATCGACAAATAGTAAAGCACAACATCACATAGACGAAAGTGTGGAGCACAAAGAATTGAATTGATATATTGATCAGAGAGGTAATGTACTTAAATAGATTTGAAAATCTGGAATTCAAAATTGCATTAGAAATAGGTCATAGTATTTCAGTTTAACCATTGAAGCATCAATTCTCTTAAAAGAGCAGGACGTAACAGTCTTCTATATATTGAGGTACATCTCAAGGAGTGCCAAAAATGTTGATTCATGAAAGTAGCATTTGATTTTCCTGATACCTATTGACAGTCTAAGAAGGAGGCTGATTCAAGGATGGTAGCAATAGATGTCTGATACTAAGTGACAACCTCTATATATAAAATCTTCTTAAAAAGTCACACTTAACAGTGTGTTTGTAACCTTTAACAGGGTTGGCTCCTAATAGGGCTCACTTCAGAAGAGTGAAAATTTAGGGTACCGGTCCTACTTGTTTTTTCTCTTAACAAGGTTTCCATGTTAAAAATTCATGTGTTATGTGTGTGTGATTCATTTATTTATTGTTTTGTATCTAACATAGTTAACACTGGGTTGATCGGTATACTCTACTTATTTACTGAGTTTGAGTAAATAGTTATACTACTTATCGATAATCAAGGAGAATAGGGACAGACAAGGAAAACTGACAGACAGTGAAATCATTATAATTATTTCATGGCATGCATCTTGTAGGGACTTAATAATCTGAGGTTTATTTGATTGGTGGTTAATGTTTGAAGGATAAATTTTTGAGGCCACTGATTCACCCCCCCCCGCTCCCTCTCAGTTATTACTAACAATTTGCCTCTTAGATACTCATGAGCATCCTTAGGTAAAGCCTTAGTAAATATATTTTATAACTATTCCTTTATATTAACATATTCAAGTCTTACTTCTTTGTCTTGTGCTAGCTCTCTCAAGTAATGATACTTGATAGAAATATGCTTGGGCTTTGTATGCATCACAAGGTTCTTTTAAATATTTATAGCACTAGTGTTATCACAAAAAATAACAACTGGGTCTATGATCTCCTCCTTCATACCTTTCAATAATTTCTTGATCCACACTATGTTTAAACAATTCACTGTTGTTGCGACATATTCAGCCTCTGTTGTAGATTGAGAAATATAGTTGTGTTTCTTTCTTTTCCAAGAGACTAATCTCTTTCCTAAAAATAATGCACTTGTGATCTTTCTATCATCAACATTACCTGCCCAATCCGCATCTATGCAAACTTATAGTTCAAACCTCTCATTCTTCTTGTAATATAATCCATAATCCTTTTTTCCCTTCAAATATCTCAGAATCCTTTTCACTTCCATTAAGTGACTATCTTTAGGATTTGTAGAAAATCTTGCAACAATCCCAACAGCTAATGCAATATCTAGTCTACTATGGACAACATATTGTAGTTTTCCAATCATTGATCTATATAGGGTTTGATTCACTTTAGTTGTCTCATCAGTCTTTGATAGTTTCTATCTAGTAGCCATAGGAGCACTTATAGGTTTGGAGTCCTCCATGTAAAAACATTTCAGTAACTCCTTGATATACTTAGATTGTGTAATGTAGATACCTTTCTTCGTCTGATATACTTGCAAACCAACAAAGAGTTTGATCTCTCCAAACATAGACATCTCAAATTTATTTTGCATCTCTTTTGCAAATAATTGGCATAAAACATCTTGTCCTCCAAATATGATATCATCAACAAATATTTCATCTAAAAATATCCCTTTACCTTTCTCAGACTTTAAGTACAAATTACTATTGTCATTTGTCCTTATAAATCCAATCTTGACTAAGTAATTATGCAATCTCTCATACCATGCTCTAGGGGCTTGCTTCAATCCATACAATGGTTTATGTAGCTTTCAAACCATATTCTTCTTGCTTGAATCAAAAAATCCTTCAGGTTGTTCAATGTATACCTTTTCTTCTACTATTCCATTCAAAAATGTTGATTTTACATCCATTTGGTATACTTTGAATCCCTTGTACGCTGCATAAGCCAACAAAGTTCTAACTCCTTCCAATATTGCAACTGGGGCAAACGTATCACCATAGTCAATGCCTTCTTATTGTGAATAAC
This sequence comes from Thuja plicata, assembly GCA_018584345.1. NCBI lineage: Eukaryota > Viridiplantae > Streptophyta > Pinopsida > Cupressales > Cupressaceae > Thuja > Thuja plicata. The sequence goes on along the minus strand of MU224655.1, from coordinate 821,132 downwards.
CTTTGCATACCAGTCTAGCCTTATTTCTTATAACTTCTCCATGTTCATTCAACTTATTTCTAAATACCCAGTTTGTTCCAATAACATTCTTGTCCTTTGGTCTAGGTACTAGTGTCAAGGTTTTTTTTTCTCAATTTGTTCAATTTCTTCATTCATGGCCTGTATCCAATCTTCATTTCCTAAAGCATATTTTGCTGATTTTGGCTCAAATTCACACAATAAGCATGTTTGATTTTTCAATTTGCTTCTTGTCATGACCTCTGAATATTTATCTCCAATAATTTTATCTGGTTTATGATGCCTTCTTCAATATTTTCTAGTGTAGTCTATGGTCTTCTTTGCTCTTATTTTTTATCCTCGAATTCATCATCAAAATTGATTTTGGGTTCATTTTGTGTCTCTCCTTCCTCAGCAGTCTCCTTTTGATGCTTAGCAACATCTTTCTGTAACTAAACATTTTCTTATTTTTGTTCGGCATCATCAGTCTTTTGTTTGGCAACTTCTTTTTCAGGTCTGGGCACACTGTTGAGCTCTCCTTCGTTCATGTAAATGAAAGATCTGTAATCTTCAGGTTCTTGCTTGCATTACACTTCATTCTTTTCTTCATATTCATCAATTCTAACATTTTTACTTTCTAGAAGTTTGTTAGTGTTAGAATTCAAACACTTATACACTTTGCTCTTAGTGGAATAACCTAGGAATATGCCTTCATCACTTTTAGCATCAAGTTTTCCATTTCTATTGTCCTTCAGTATATTATATTTTCTCCCAAAAACTTTAAAATATTTTACATTAGGTTCATAACAATACCATAACTTATAAGGTGTAATATTAGTACCTTTCCTAACTTGTCCTCAGTTCAATGTATAGACTATTGTACTTATAGCTTATCTCCAGTAATTTTGTGCAACATTCTTTTCTATCATCAGTGTTCTAGCACAATCTATTATTGATCTATTCCTTCTCTTGGCTATGTCATTCTGTGGGGGAGTCCTTGGAGAAGACATTTGTCTTTTAATTCCTATATCATTGTAGGATAAGTTGAACTCGTTAGATATAAACTCTCCTCCTCTGTCAGATCTTGGACATCTCAAGCTCTTACCTGTCTCTTTTTCAAATTTTTCCAAATACCACTTAAACAACTGATAAGCATCAGATTTTTCTTTGAGAAAGATAACAGTCATCATTCTAGAGTAATCATCAACAAATAGTATGAAATATTTATCACCTCGGTAGCTGTGTACACTAATAGGTCCACAAAGTTCAATATTAACCAATTCCAAAACATTATCAGAAGTATAGGTTTTTCTCTTAAAACTAGACTTTGTCATTTTTCTCAACTGACGTTGCTTACACATAACATTATCAGGTTTCTTCAATTTTGGTAACCCTCTTAATCTTTTCATCTTACTAATGTTTTCCAAATTGTCAAAGTTAACATGACATAACTATAAGGAAACTCAGGTGCGGAAACAGCTTCCTACACTAATCTCTATAGGAAAGTATTGTGCAAATTCTTTTAAATCCTTACAGTTTCAGATTCGTTAACTACTTTAACAAAGATATTGCAACCACATACCATGCATACAGAAAATAGAGAATGACACAATGATATACCCTGGGGAAAACCTTTCGGTAAAAAACCCCAACACTCCAAAAC
>MU224655.1:795448-819382 GCA_018584345.1 Thuja plicata | reverse complement strand
AAACCCTTGAAGACAAATCACAGCAGCATAAAATGTTCCAACAATACACTCGCATCACATCTCTTCGCAACCCTAACAAACGCTTATATCATGCGCTTCACTTTTTAGGGCTACTCCAAAAGATAATCATATTAGGGTTTTACCATTCTCTGAGAAAATAGGAAACCCAAAAAAAATTTCGGGGCGAGAGCTCATTGGTTCTTTAGTGTATTCGATTTGAATATGATCGGTTTATAGGATCAACGAGATACTCACATCAGTTTTGTGTATTTATTTTATTGTTTATAGTCAAGAGCTCAATCTGTGTACAGTACTCAAATTTATCAGTTGCCACATGTCTTCACCTGTCATTGAATCTTCCTGACATAGCTCTTACATGTCATAGGACTCTGTCATAACCATTTTAGCCATGATCTCCTTACACACAATTCAAGATGCCGACACATCAACATTATTTGCAAGAAATACATTTTACAAAACAAATAATAAGAATAGGAACTATCCAAGGTTGAGACACCTTATTCCTAACAATAACCTCTTATGACAACCATATATCATCATATTGTGCAAAAAAACATGTCTTATCAGATAAATCTAGATAGAACAAATTATCTTGTGTTTGTTCTCCACTTCCAATCATTTCACTAGTAGCATCAAAGATCTTAGATTTTCTATGATGGAACTCAACTCGGTATCCAAAAGTATTCAACTGAGAAACACTCAACAAATTACAATTTAGTCCTTTGATCACATATGATCTTATCAGTTAGTTTTATTAATCATTTTCCTTTCACAGGACATGGTTTTTCATTACCAAACTTAACACTACCACCTTTACAATACTTTAAGGTTTCAAATTTACTTTTATCATCATTCATGTGATGTGAGAAACCACTATCAATTATCCATCTATCACCTTTACTCATATATGAAATAATTGTATTTTTCTCATCTTCATCAAAATCATCTTTCATAGAAACATAAACAACTTCTATATCACTGTCATCAGATTTATCAGATTCACTATCAGTTTCTTCTTTAGCAATATAGTAGGATTTCTTACCTTTGCTTTACAGCCCTTAAACATTCTTAAATCTTTGTCATCCCTTTTGTTTTTATACTTGTTTTCTCTTCTCTCATCCTTGTCATTCCTGTCAAGACATCTTGCAGCAATATGACCAACTTTGTTACATGAAAAATAGATTATAGGAAGTGTGCCTTTGAATTTTCCTCTTCCTCTCGGCAATCTTCTAGCCATAAGTGCTTCAAGTTCATCAAGATATTCATCAAAAGTGTCATTTTCACTATTAACAAGTCTTTCTTTTCCTTTCCTAGATTTATGAAGAGTCAATTGTGATTTGAATGAAGAACCAACATGATGAGGAGTGAAATTATCAAAAATTGACATTTCAAAAGCAGTAAGTCTACCAACTAGACCTTTCAGAGTTAATTTGTTACCATGAGTGCATCTTAGATCTTGTATAGAAGATACTCTAATATCATATATAGGAAGTAAGGTTCTCAGTACCTTACTAATAACAGCATCATCACTAATAGTTCCATTTTCTCCTCTAATAGCATTTACAACCTCCTTAACTCGGCTACAATATTGAATGATAGTTTCACCATCTTGCATTCTCATCTCATCAAAATTACCTCTCAAACTTTCATATTTGTCTCTCAGTACATTTTTATCACCTCCATAGATAGTTGTTAGTGTATCCCACATTTCTTTTGCAATTTTTGCAATCTTTTATGTCTTCAAATTCAGGATAGCTTAGGATTGATGCAATCTCCAAAATTGCTTGGTTGTGTTCTTGTTTTTCTTTCATCTGCTGAGCTGTCATAGCAATAGGAACTATTATGAAATCATTTTCCACCTAGTATTTTGCAGCATCTCCAATTCCAGCTAGGAGTAACTTCATCAAACTTTGTCATGCAGGGAAATTCTCCTTGTTCAGCCTTGGTACCTCCATTTTATACATCTTGATCTTTAGCTTCAAGTACCTTCAAAATTTTCTCTATAAGCACCACAATATCTCTGATACCAATTGTTAGAATGATTTATAATAATTGAGTTATGGTTGAGACATCGGGAGGGAACGAGGAGCTCATGGGTGGGAAAACTGGTGCAATTTTGAATGGAATGTTTGTCAATAGTGATCTTCTTGTTGTTGTTGGGGTTACGATTATTCTTGCTAGTGTGGATATGGCTAGCATTTGTATGCCTATGGCTAGTACATCTAGAGGGGATCCACTTGAGATCAAGTCATATATTCTTGATTAGAAGGGTCAAAAGTTAACACAGGTTTTTGTTTCTGAGAGAAAAGAAAGGAAAATCTCCTCTGAAGTCGGTTGGCCTCTTCCACAAAGTGAATCTTCCAAGAAGGGACCTACCCCTTCTACTGAACAAAATATTGATGGTAGAGGTAAGTGGTCTACTTTATTTGGATTCAAACCATCTGGAAAATCTTATTTTCTAGAAGTGAACGTTGTCGCTAACCCCTCCAAGGGAGAATTCTCTATTTTTATCCCAGATCCGTTGATTGACTTCTCTGTCAACTCTATGGAAATGACTCTGATTGGAAAATTTGTTGGGGGCAGACCTAATATTGAAGTGGTGAGGAAGTTCACCCAGAGAAAATGGTTCCTTAAGGGACAAGTGGACATTGCTACCATGTCCAAGGGTTTTTTCTCCTTTGAGTTTTCCAGCAGTGAAGATTTGTCCAAATCTTGTGTGGTGGCCCTTAGATGGTTGGGATATTCTCTCTAGCACTCTCTAAATGGGCTCCTAATCTTGAACTCAATGATTCAGCTTTTTTTGTGTCTGCCCCAGTGTGGGTTAGATTCCCTAGCCTCCCTTTAGAATACTAGCATGAAGACATCTTGAGGGGGTTAGCTAGCTCATTTGGTGAGCTTCTCTCCATTGACCTAATGTTCGCTTCTACATCTAGACGTGTGTATGCCAAAATTTGTGTGGACATACTCCAATCTTCCAACCTTCCACAAAATATCAATATTATCTCAAAACTGGGCAAATGGGCTCAACCTATGGAGTTCAAGTCATTGCCTTTTTCCTTCTTCAACTATATTAAATTTGGTTATAGGGCAAAGTAATATCCTATTAAATCCCAAAAAGATAAGTTTGTGCCTAAGAAAGATCCTGTTAAGATATGGAAGGAAAAACCCCAGCCGAATCCCCCAGCAACCACCTTCTAGACTGCAGGCTCTAAAGATTCTATGCACAAGATTTGTAACTCTACAGAGTTCACCCATGTAGCTCCCATTCCTTTGAAGCCTCTAAATTTGGCTGAAGGTGGAAGTATGATGGATTTGGTGAGATGTATTCATATAGAGCATAAGGAAGCTTTTGAGGAAGGTGAAATAGTGATCCCTCCTGATCAACAGAATGATGAGAGGGATCTTGTGGCCTTTGGGGCCCTACTAGATTCAGAAAAAAGATAGTAAGATATTTAGCTTGGGAGAGGGAGCTATAGAGAGGGTTCTTATCCCTGAAAGACTGAGAAAGAAGAAAAGTTGGGCAGACTCAATGGAGGATCCAGTACCATTCTTGGATAGGGGGTGACCTTTGGACTGAGGTAGCCCATAATAAAAAAAAAAAATAGGAAGGTAAATATGATCTTAAATGTGGAATTTCCCAAGGAGGATTCATTACAAGAGCAATGAGAGTAGATGTTGGAATGCCTAAATCTCCTAGGGGTAGAAGATCTAACAAATTTGAGAGAATAGGAAAGTAAACAAAGTATTACAGATGGACGTCAACATACCATACAGGACATCTTCTCTTAAGGTAAGAAATAAAGGTCATATCTTAGAATATGAGGGGATTAAATAGCCCCCATAATAAGGATCTTCTCAAAAAATTTGTTCGAGACCATAAGCCAGATATTGTCCTCATTCAGGAAACAAAATGGCTAGAGAAAAAGTTGAAAAAATAAAAATTTTTAAGAATTGGGGTGTAGTTGGATGTAGCTCAAAAGGAGCCTCTAGGGGTACAAATTCCTTTTGGAACCTTAATACTATTAATGGTGACATTATTAAATCTGAAGGAAATATCTCCTCTATCAGATTTAACCACATTAGAGATGGCTTTAGTTGGGTTCTCTCAAATATTTACGCACCCAATTCTAAAAGTGTCAGGGATAAATTCTAGAGATGCCTGGAAGCTGGTAGAAGTAACTTTATTAATGATTTTTGGATGGTGGTTGGAGACTTCAATACCCCTCTTAGTGAGTCAAAGAAATTTGGTGGAGTTTCCTCTAAGCAATATAGTAGCTTGGCACTCATGGAATTCATTAATAATCAATAACTTTTGGACCTTGAACTTAGAGGAGGCACCTATACTTGGTCTAACCGTAGAACTGGGGATGACCCAATCCAAGCTTGGATGGATAGGGATCTGATCTCCACATACTGGCTTCTTAGCTATGCTTTCTCTTTGTTGGCATTGCATCGTATTGGCTCTGATCACTCTCCCATCTCTCTCTTGGCCAACCCTTCCTCTAGCAAAAGCAACTCTCCTTTTAGATTTGGAAAAGATGCAACACCCATTTCTACAAAGGAACATTGCAGGCTGGTGGGATGTTCATTTGGAGGTAATGGCTATGTTTAGAGTTGTCCAAAAACTCAAGAGAATTAAAAACAAGGTAATAAATTGGAATAAAAAGGTCTTTGTGGATATCTTTAAGGCCAAAATTGCTATCCAATCTAACCTCCAAGATATCCAAGACATCATTCAGGAGGAAGGTATGTCTGAGGAGAATAAAATAAAGGAAAATAATATTCAGGCAGATTACCACAATATCATCTCTAAAGAAGAAGAGTTTTGGAGGCAAAGATCTAGGGCTCTCTGGTTAAAATTTGTGGATAAGAACACTCGTTCTTCCACATGACAACCCAAAAAGATAAAGAAGAAGAAAGAATTGATTACCTATCTAGAAACCATGGGAAGTTGGAAAATTAAGTGGACATTAAGAAAGAAATCTTGGGCTTCTTCTCTGATCTTGTCACTAAGGACCCCTCTCTCTCCTTGGATAATCAGTCTAAACTTTTGAATGTTATCCCCTGCCTCATTGATAAGGAGACAAATGATATGTTGTGTAAAATCCCTTCTAAGAAGGAAATTAAAGAGGTTGCCTTCTCCTTTGAAGGAGATAAATCTCCTAGCCCAGATGGCTTCCCTCCCTTTTTTCAATCTTTCTGGCACATTGTGGAAAAAGATGTCTCAGCTACGGTGAAAGAATTTTTTGGGGCTGGTTCGTTGCTGAAGGAAACTAAGTATAATTTTTTATGCTTATTCCAAAGACTCCTGGTGCCGATTCAGTGGATAGCTTCAGGCTGATCATTCTATGTAATACCTTCTATAAGATTATCTCTAAAGTCCTCACTGTTAGGATTCTTTCCACCCTCCCCTCTATTATTTCCCTCTGGCATAATGGTTTTTTGTTGGGTAGATAGATTCTGGACTCCCTTATGACTATTCATGAAAATATCCACTTTCTAGAGGCATCTCAAAAACAAGGATTCCTTATGAAGTTGGATCTTTCTAAAGCTTATGATAGGGTGGACTGAGCCTTCCTTTGTAAAGTTTTGGCGGCTTTTAGTTTTCTTGGGAAATCTATCAACCTTATCCATCAATTGATTTCCTCTCCTTCTATCTTTTTTTTGGTCAATGGTTCTACTTCCAACTTCTTCTCCCCCTCTAGGGGCCTTTTCCAAGGGGATCCTATCTCCCCCATTCTCTTTTCTATTATGGTTGAAAGCTTGGGGAGATTTTTTTCAAGATTGGTTCAGTTTGGGTCATTTTAGGGTCTCCTCCCATCCTCCAACTTCCAGTCTTTCTCTCTTGAATAGTTTGTGGATGACACTGTTCTTATGGGGACATCTTCTATCAAGGAAGCTATAATTTTCAAGCATGTTCTTAACACTTACTCTTCTACTATGGGGTAGCTTATAAACTGGGAGAAAATCTCTTTTGTTTTGTTAACACTCCCCCTCATAGATAGCAGAAGATGGATACCATTCTGAGATGTAAGATCTCTCCCTTCCCCTCTGTCTACTTAGGCCTCCCTTTCTATTTAAAACCTCTGGAGTCCTTTTGGAATGGTATCATAGACAGAGTTAATCAAAAACTTGCTGGATGGAAAGGAGCTCTTCTCAGCCAATCTGGGAAGGTCCTGCTCCTTAAATCTTCTCTCCAAAATCTCCATGTGTATGTTCTTAGTCTGTTTTGTGTCCCCCCTAAGTTTGTTGATTCTATTGAGAAGTTGCATAGGAGATTTTTGTGGTCTGGCACTAAGGAAAAGAATAGACTCCACCTTGTGGCATGGGATAATGTGTGTAAACCTCTTAAGTACGGAGGCCTTGGCATTAAAAAAGTCAAAGAGGTTAATCAATCTTTGCTGGCGAAATAGATATGAAGAATCTTTGATGAAGAGAAATAAAGGAACAAAATTATCAAATCTAAATACCTCTATGATTCTCCTACTTTAGGAGACTTCCTCTCTTCACCTACCAATGTGCATGGATCTTTTATTTGGAACAGTGTTCTGAAAGCTAAATCTCTTGTGGATAAAGGTGCTAGATGGAGAGTTGGTAATGGCACTAAAATCAAATTTTGGGAGGACCCTTGGATCAAAGATAAACCTCTCATTTAGTATGTTGAATTTTCCCTTCTTGCCTAAACTTGTATAACTAGGTTTGATAGGCAATTTTCTTATTACTGGAAGGATAACAAGTGGGTACAACTCAATGACATCACCCTATATCTCAAAGCTATTGATCTTGACCTAATCCCTTGGCAGATTAAAGATACTAGGGAAGATCAGTTGATCTGGTCCCCCAACCCGAATGGTAGATTCTTTGTTTCCTCGACTTACTCCATCTCTTTCAAGTAGTACTATGCGCCCTTCTAGGCTAAGGTTTAGACCCCCTATCTCATCCCTAAGATTAACATGTTTTACTGGTTGTTTGTTTAGGATAAGATGCTCTCTATTGAAAAGCTTGCTAAGAGAGGATGGATGCTTCCTAATAGATTCTACCTGTGCACCCAAGTTGTTGGGACATCCACCCACCTTCTCTTGCATTATTCTTTCTCTAGAGAGGTTTGGTCAATTTTTATGCAGAATTGGAACATTAAATGGGTTCTCCCAAATTCCATCTTTGATTTTATCTCCCATTGGTGTTATCTTTTCTCAAATTTTTTGGGGAAATTAATATGGAACCTAACTTCCCCCCATGTTGTCTAGATGATTTCAAAGGAGAGGAACAACCAAATCTTTAGAAATGATAGTTCTAGTACCTGTGTGGTAGGCTCTAAAATTATCAGGAATATTGTTGAGAATATTCAGATGGCCTGTGATCTGAAACTTGCCCTGATGGAAGGTGTCAAAGACAAGAATATTATAAATAATTGGAATTTCTCCTCCATTGGAACCCATAGCCATAAAAAATGGGATGGTGATGTGTGGTCTTCCCCCCCAGCAGGTTGGCTCAGTGATAATTTTGATGGGGCTGCAAAAGGGAACCCAGGCAAATCGGTTTGTGGTGGCATCATTAGAAACTCTCATGGCTCTTGTGTTTCTTTTGTGGCCCTCCCCATTGGCATACAAACTAGCCACATAGCCAAAACTATGGCTTCCCTTTAGGTCTATAAGGTGGCAAAGAATCAAAATTGCAATAAGCTCTGGCTTAAAGGTGACTCAATGAATATAATTAATTTCATTAAAGGAAATCATAAAGCCTCTTGGAATATTAGTCACATCATAGTGCAAATTAAAATGATTTTAAGTAGCTTCAGGGCTACTCGCGTCACCCATGCATTTAGAGAAACTAATGTTGTGGCTGACAACTAGGCTAATTTGGGTGTACGAAGTGATGATGTCATATTTTGGAAAGGCGAAGATGGGTTAAACTATGAAGTCCATAGCCTCATAAGGTATGACCAAATCCATCAGAATCAAGGATTAATTAGTACTAATGATGACAAGGAAAGGTAAGTTCTTAATAAGAGTCATGCAGGAGTCTAGCACGCATGAAGGTTGGGGAAATCATTACTCCAAATGTGAGAGTTTCTAAGTGCAGGGTCTTTTCAAACCTATTAAAAGCATCACTTTAATTATTATTCCTATGCTCTACTATTTGATTGTTGCCTCTAATAGATTTTTTCCACTGTGTATCCTTCTTGTGCTTCATTCTCTGTGATCATGGGAGGTAAAATCAAATGTGAAGAACCCACTATCTGCAAGTGGAAAAAAGAGGAAAAGGTGTGGGTATTATTAAACAGGGTGGAGTCACCAATTACATGGAGAGGCTTCATGGGTATGACAAAGACATTTCTAGAGAATTTTTTGATAGCTAGAATGATGGCAATGTTACTTTGTGTGGTAATACCTTTAAGGTTAATGAGAAGCTAATTTCTAAAATTATGGGTATGAGTATGTCTAGTTTGAAATATTATAGAGGTCGTGTTATGGCCCAGAATGCGACCAGGAACTTCCCCAAAACCCCTAAGGAAAAATCCCTCCTTGTCAAGCATAGTGGGGATTTTTACCTGCATGGCCACATGAAACTGATATGGGGGAAAATTGCTAAGGAACTTATGCAATATTTCACTCTTGAAGGCCGCTTGACTAGGGTTTATAATTCTCATTTTATGATGATCAACCATTTTAGGTATAAAAGGAATATTTGTTTCCTTTTTGGCTACTAGAGTCCTTATGTTCGAATATCTTGGAGAACAGGAAAAGCCTTGATAGGCCTATCTTACATGATGGGCTTATTATGCTCATCTATGATTATGAAAATTTTAAGTTGCAGGTTCCTTCCCCAATGTGTGTGAAGGGAAAATATAGCAAGGGTAAAAGACCTCTCATGGCTGAGACTAGCTCCACCAAGACAAGCTCAAAAAATGAGAAAATTGAAGTGGACAAGTTCCTCACAGAGGAGGTTGGTATGGACACTGAAGATGACATAGAAGTGTGGGAGGAGGATAAAGATATCTATGACTCCTAATGCCAAGAAGAAATGGAACAGAGCACTGGGGAAGAAGTTGTAGAGTATACTTCGAACACAGAGAGTCATAATGGTGAGTATTATAGGCCAAGGGATAGGGACACTGAAGACCTAGAAGATGACTTAGTGCTAGAGGAGGAAGGGATCATGGATACTTATGTGGAAAACAAAGGCCATTTTAACATGTTCCCTAACATGACTGATATTTCTACTACTCCCAATTCTGAGGTTAATACGGTTATTTTGACTCAGCTAGAGTCGGGCAACAAATTTTAGAATGCTCCTAGTTCTACTGTTCTGGTGGACTATGAAGACTCTGAGATAAAAATAAAAAAAAATAAAAAAATGGGTCTACATCTAGGGGTAAATCTGATAAAGCTGGAGAAAAAAGCACAGATTTGAAGAATCGGGAAGAAGGTGACAAGGAAAAACCTGAGAAAAATCAGGAGGAAACTAATGAGAAGAGCAATGTCGTGTGTAGGTTTATGCAGGCTGCCAAAGATTGCATTGATACTGAGATTCAAATGATTATTTGGGTGTATGAAGAAATTAAAGACTTCAGTACCAAATAGATAGAGCTAGAGGATAGTGTTGGTACTCTCAAATTTGGCACAAATTTGGAGTGACCATTTTGATAATTTTCTATAAGGCAAAATGATTACCCTGAAAAACTTTTGTAAGAAGGCTTAGTTGGAGTGCTTGTAAAAGATACCCTGATGATTTTCATGATGTACCACTTGGGAAGAGGGTTCAGTACCTTTCATTTGACATATGCAGTGGGTTCCAACTCCTGAATTTCAATTCTGGCATGTTTCGGGAGTAGTCATTTTGAGGTGGCTACATAAATTTGCATTTTTGCTAAGTGTTATTTTGTTGTCCCAGGCCTTGTTTACTTCTGAATATCTTGCAACCTGTTAGGTTTCATAATTCACTACTTTGGGAATGTGTTAAATGTATGAAAAAGATCTTATGTTTAAAATCCTAATTCATTTTGAATCCATTTGATGGGTTTTCAGTTTCCCCAAAGTTGGTCCTACAAAACTGTCATGTTTCTCTATTATGCCCAAATTGCTTAATAGCCTACTTTGACCTTATGTGAGTTGTATCCGGTTGAATTCATTGAATAATTGAATGTTCCCCTATGTTTTAAACATGATAGAGTACTTACCTAAATATTTTTAGAATCCTTCCAATCCAGTTAACCACTTTTCCAGAGCCTTTCCATTTCCAATTTATTAAGTTTCACTGAACGTGCATAATTCAGATTTAAATAACCTACTTTGTGGTTTCCCTGTTTGCACCCGGTTCAAGGTCAAGTATAATTGAAATTTGTTTTGTATTGTAGACCTAGAAGTGAACTTCTCTGAATATTTTCATACTTTGGTCAATCCAGTTGATCAGTTTTCCATGCTATTTCCAAATTTAGTTTATGCATTTTTACTGTGCTAAAGTTCAGAAAGGTCTTTTAAGTGCTGACTTTGCAGATTGATTCCATTTAATCAGTTGATCATTGGAGAAATTAAATGAAATATTTATGTTCCTTGTATGAAAATGAATCAATTCCCATAGGTTCAAATTCTGAAGGATCTTTTTGATGGGTTTGCAAATTCAGTATCAGAGACAGTTTGTGCAGTTTGCAGTGCAGAACAAATTGAAATCTACAGAATGCTCATTTTGCAAAAGTGATAACTTCTGGCCTGAATGTTGTTTTCAAGAACCGATCATGGCATCAATATCATAGCATGTAAATGAACTATCTGACCTAATGGTGAAGTCTCAGAGCATATCTTGGTAATCTTTCAATGATTGATCTAGATGAAGTTTATGTTGTTTCAGCATATTGCATTTGCACAGTTTTTTGAATTGTTAAGTTTGAACAGTTACATCTTGTACTTGAGGATGAATCTGGTGAAGCCTTTTCACATGGGTATTTTATGTGGATAAATGAGTCATTTTTCCAAGTAACCAAGCTTTAGGAGGCAATCTGATGACTTTCCAAATTGTATTTCCGGCAGGGTTTGCACAAGTCTGAATTTGTGTAGTTGCAGAATATAACAAAATGGCATATTGGCATATATTATCTTTTGGTCCAAGTATTTTCAAGCCATTCTAGTTGATGAAAAGTGTACAGATGTTGGAGATGAGATGTTCTTTCTGGTTCCCATTCTTGCAAAGTATCATTAAGTCAATTTTCAAAGCTCATTTAGGAAGCTACTTGTCATTAGTGAGTTCAATTTGCAGAGTTGTAAAAGTCAAATTTTAATGATTGCCAGTTCAGTATTTCAATACTCAATGGCACAATGGTTATGTTTAGAATATGGATGCTTATCTGAGGCATATTTGAGGCACATGAAAAGTTGACTAGCATAACAAAATCACAGAATCTATTTAGTTGATGCTCAAATGACAACAAATGAAATTGATGAAGTTGTTCTAGTTGGAAGCTCCACCCAGATTCCAAAGCTACAAATTCTGTTTAAAAGGTTGTTTGGAAAAACAAATTTGTGTTGAAGCATCAATCAAGATGAAGTTGTGGTTTATGGAAGCTTCATTGTCTTGCTGATATTTTTACTAGTCAGATTTGCAATGCATGTGGCACCTTCAATGTTTCTACTGGATAATTCGGTGTTAAATCCATTTACAAAGACTCCAGCAGACATACTTTTATTTCCTATTTGATTTCCATTTTCTTTTTAAGCATTTCAGACCATGAGCAACTTTTCAAGAATTCAGTGCTAGATATAAATGATTACCCATAGTAAATGAATGAGTATACTATTATGCAAAGTTTATACTACTGTTTGAAAAGTCAGCGCTGGATGTTTGAGGGAGAGTCAGCATCTTTTACAAACCAAAGGAGGCATTTCAAAAGTATGAGAGCCAGTGCATAAAGTATATTCCAAAAATGAAAAACTTTGACAAGATGAATGCCACATGAGCAATGGAGGGAGAATGACAGACCTTTAAGATGGCTGCGTTGATTTTGATGGGAGCTATTTTGGCATTCAAATAGAAAAAATACACCAGTATATAGTGTCTGTGCATCATAATGGAAGGGGGAATATCTTATGCAGTGTAAATTTTAACCAGCAAACACCATGGGATGCTATGTACTGACTTTGGAGGGCATTTTAAACAATGTAAACTGCAAACCAAAATGCCACGCATAGGAGAATGGAGTAGTTGTTTTAATCTTCAAACAACCAAATGCAAATTGCCAGAAATCATGCAGGTACAGAGAAAGGCTAAAATATTGAAAAATTTGTAAATGCCTTTATCCCACATTGGTGGGGTGAGGTCATTTATTAGTATTTTATATGATTTCACTTGTATTATGAAATAAGTGAAAGAACCAAGAGGCCATTTGGTGGGCTTCTTGGCTGGAAGGATATAATGCACGGTGGGACCCGAATTTTGGAGCCAAGAATTTGACAGTCTTTAAAAACATTCAAACCAATATCCCACATTGCTTGCATAGTAGAAATTCATGATGTTCATAACCAAAAGCACTATCATATTGAAATGTGAAGAAAAGCTAGTAGGCTCTCTCCATTCCTACGCAGGAAGGTGCCTCAATTTCTGTGCCCGGCTAAACGGTGACCAAATTTTGTAGAAAAATGGTGATGACATGGAAAAGGTGGCATGTGGCAGCTAGTCATGAAGTCAGGAGACAAAGAGCAGTTAGCCACCAAGATCAAGAGACTTGGAGACTAACCGCTAGCGGTTAGTCACGAGGTCGTCGGATGCTAGCGGTTAATGTGAAAAGACTTGGAGACATGGAGACTGAGGAGATGGTCGTCGGGTCTCTAGATTAAACCATAGTTAGTGAAGAAATCAAGAGACTTGGAGACAAGGAGGAAAAGGTGACTACGGTTAAAAGGTGAGTTAAAGACTAGTCAGGAGCAGCGAATCAGCATGTGACACATGTCAATTTCTGGTGAGTTCTGGGCAGGAATGAAGAAAATTGAAAATTTCAAAGCATTGGAATGTGCACAGGATAATTTTTAAAAAGAATTTTATAATCTTTTGCATTGCAAAGCTTGAAATGTGTTCATAGAGATGAAGATCAAATTTTTCTCAGCAAAAGAAAGATCAGATTTGAGGATATTTTTCTCAAGAAATGAAGATTAGATTTGCACAGAATGGAACAAATATATATATTTTATTTCAAAACTTGACAAAGGAACTTACGGGGAAGATATTTATCAGAAAATAAGATGAATTTTTAGGGGCAAATTGAATCTGATTTAAAAGAAGATATTTCTCAGTTAAAGACAAATCATATTTGCATGCAAAGGGTCAGATCTGGAAGATATTTTTCATGAATGAATCAAATTGTGAGGTTAGATTTGTTTAAAGATTAGTTGGAAAAGGGGATAAATACCAGGTAGAATCAGATTTCTTTGATAAAACAGACTTTGGGTAGATAAAATGAAATAGATATTAACATATTTTGAAGGGGCAAATAAGATCAGATGGAAGAATGAAGACAGAGTTAGAAAAGACAAATAAATCATATTTTATCACCGATGAGTTTAGATTTTTATGGAGAAAAAATAGACAAGTGCATAACAGATTTTGAAAGAGAACAGGTGTTAACTAGGCATGATTTCTAGGGTTTCTTCTCTCCTATATCTTTCTATCTTTTCTCAGTTGTAAAGGTTCCTTTCCTCTGTTCTGTTAGGTTTTTTCCCTGCAAATGTTCAGAGCAGGTCCCTATTGGTTTGATGAATTTCTATTGCAAGATAGACTTCTATGTCTTTTGTAATTTCTTGAAAGCTTAAGGTCTAGATATGTTTGAAGTAGAATTTATTAATGAAATACAGTGTAGTTTCCCTCTTCTATGTTGTCTTGTCTCTTTTATATTTTGTTTGTGTTCTAGTATGATTTTTTTGTAAGGCATCCAAAACATACCTGCTACAAGGTAGTGTGTCTAATTGTTTATGATTTCCTTTCAAGGAGAGGACTAAGTTTCATAGATAATTTTAGAGAGAAAAGTAGTATTGTAAGGATTTGATGTAGTGATATGGATATGAGAGGATATTTGGTAAGGCATTCTATCTCAACTGCATGTAGTTTGTAAGGCACTCTACAGTATCTTCATTAGTTTATCTCTATTGATTTATGTTTTCATTGACTCTTTGCCCAAGGAGTAGGCACTGGTATAGGATATAGTTTGCAATTTGTTCCTCATCCAATATCAAAATCATTTCAATCAATTTCATTTAGTTTTTAAAACAAATGAGTTGAACTCATTAGGGACTCATATCAACAGGATATTGTCCATTTTAGTGATTCCTTGGAGAGTGAATCAACTAGGTTATCCCTCCTTAAAAGGAAGAAGGATGAAAGTCCTTATATCATTGGTCTTGCAATATTGACAATCATGATTTGTATAGTTAAGATTTGTATTTGATTATGCTTGGTCATTTGCAAATTGACTCATAAGTTGGTTAGATAAACTCCTAATAGAAAATCAGTGTCCACATTCATAAATACTATGTAATCAGTAATCATAAAGAGGTAAAACCTGCCTGAGTATATGTGAAGCTCAAAAATGAAGAAGGATTTTACTCAATCCTTAGCAATTAGGCTTTTCTTGGCTTGAAACAGTATTAAAGAGTATGGTGTTCAAGTAGTTTATCAAGCATTGTGTTTCATGCAAGAAGAAATTCTAACAAATTGGCGACTCTGCTGGGGAAGAGATTATAAAGTCTTGTTGAAGTATTCATAAATCTATGGTGTATCAATTCAAATCCTCCAAACCAGTTTCAGTTGAGTTTTCCCATCCGAGTTGCCCTAACAAATTGGTGACTCTACTGGTGATGCCATTGAAGTCATAGAGTCATTTTCTACAAAAGGACATATTTCTCAAATTTTTGAAAAGTGGGTCAAGTTTGCTTTGTTTGTCATTGCAAAGTATCTGAAAGTCCAAGTTCCTCAAAGATATATTCATACAATCTCACATGTGGTGAGTGGCTACTCTGAGTTCTCTAATTTGCACCAGTGTACATGTTAAAGAAAGACAACAAAAGAAGGTGGACTTGCAACAATAGTGACAACAGATTTTTGGGCTCCTATGGTTATGGACATAGCCAAGTGAGGAATCATTAAAAGGATTTATATGTGGTATGTGTGAGTGAGCTAATTTGAAGAAGCTAGATCTAAAAAAGGATCTCAGCCAGTTGTAAATCTTTCTCTGCAACAAGGTGGCAGCTCTATAAGTTGGAAGGATGATTTGGAGGTGTTTTCAAATCACATATTTGCAGCAGCTCAAGTACATCCAGGTATTTCACAAATTTTTGATAGTTTTCCTTATCAAGTGATTGTAGCACTAAAGCAAAAAAGGATAAAGGTGTAAAAGAGGTTTACATATTTCAAGTTTTTACTTGTTTTTCTGCAAAATCTGAATGAGATATGTACTAGATAAGAGTGGCAGTTTGTAATCTTTTTGGCTGCTAAGATGTCACAATCTAGTGATTGGAGAGGTATTAATTTGTATGGGGCAATTATTTTTGAGGGTATCCATGGATATCCAAATCATATTCCATCAAAGATTAGGGAGTGTTTTCCAAAATTTACTAGTTTTGGTGAGCAGTTAGCCGAAGATCATTTAGAAATGTTTGTTGACTTGGTAGATAGTCATAACATTTCACATGAGGATATATTGATGAAACTTTTTGCAATATCTTTGGTTGATGTTGCAAGAGATTGGATTAGGGATCTACCTCATGGTTCAATAGAATCCATGGAAGCATTAGAGGCTTGTTTTATTGAAATATTTAGTAATTTTGAGCAGCCTAGTTATGTAGAGCAGTATGAGGATAAGGAGCACAGTGATGAGCAAGGCATATCTAAATCAAAAGATCCTATATCAGAGTTTGATCTTGTCAAAGAAGAGAAAGATATGTTGAGGCAAAGGCTTCAAGAAAAGGTGGTGCTAATTTTACAAGGACACATAAATAGAGAAGAAAGTGAATCACCAAATCATTTCTACATAAGATTTCCTAATAAGCTAAAAGGCTACGGTATCATTTTTTGTCCTCAGAAGTTTGTATGGGTTGAGTTATTTGTCCAAATTTGTTTCCCTCATACACGTAAGTTATCAATTGCTCAGAGGGCAGAATATTTTCAGCAAACTATAGAATGGATAAAGCATTTAGAAGATGCTTCTTCTAAAGACATATCAGATGTTGAGAATAATGATATTGAATCTGAAAATTCTGAGATTATTGAAGATGCTGATGATAAATCTGATTGTAAAGAATATAATGAATATGATTTTAAAGATGAATATATGATTAGTAATGATGAGGAGTTTACTGCTGGTAAATATACTACTGAAATTAATATTGATAATAATTTATATGAGCAGCAAGAAAATGAAGAAGATATATGCAGCCAACAAGAAGACAACTATGATGCAGACATGAGTGTTTGTAGCGAGGATCTTACACAAGATGATATGGTTTCAGTGGTTTCACTACAAGACTCCAATAAAGAAGAAAATTGCAGCATCATGCAAGAAGACAGTAAGGAGATAAATGAAAAAGATGACTATTGTTCCCTTCACAATGAAAAAATTGCAGAGATTTTATCTTTTGAGTATCTCAGATATTCAAGAAATAGAAGCTTTGAACTTTCATGTCCAACACATATTGATTTTGACAAGGAAAGTGAATCAGTGCATTCTGATTTGGACGTGTGTGATAGTGTTTCTTCTTGCACTCCTTTTTCACTAGGCTACAATAGATGTCAGTTTGATTTATCAAATGATGAGGTTTTCAGTATGGTTTTAGATTTAGCAGATGTGAAAATTCCAAGTATTGAGTTTGTATTAATTTAGAGAATAGTGTGGATTTTGAATCTTGTCTTGATTCTAAGTCTGCCTTTGAACAATTAAAAAGTGGTCAATCAATAGCTCAAGTTTCATTGGCCAATATTCAATGTACTGGTATTTTCCCTCCCACCCACCACTTTTCTTTGTGTTTGTTTGATGGTGATAAGTTGCAGGGTGCTCTTGTTTTTGATGAAGAGGTTATTGCTCCATGTCCTAAGTTTGATCATATCCAAGGTGATGAGTCTTCTCTAATTTTGCATGATATGAAAGTGATGGATGTGAATGAACTTAATGATGCTTTCCCAAGAAATATGATAGAGGTTGAGTATCCCTCCTTTCATTTGGATGGTGAGTTTTTAAGTTGTGGTTTACAGATGGAAGATGATAAATGTTATAGATATCAAAGTATGTTCTTATCTAATGAATGTGACATGTATATGCCACAATTGTTTTATGATGAAAATCTGCCTAAGGTTTATGGAAGCTCATATGAAGAATTTGTAGATTTTTTTTCATGTGATGATTTGATACAGGATGATAGTGGATTGGATTAGACAGATAAGAGTGGCACTATTATCATATTTTTGAAACATGGGGCAGAGAGCTTTGTGTTTGACAGAGGTAAGAGTTGATTTCAGTTGTGGGGATTTAGGCCTGTTGTAGATAATGAACATATTGTATATTTGATTTCCCTTTTAGTTGTTTGTTTTCTTTCAGTAAGAGGTTTCCTCATTTTTTTAAGAAGAGGTGAAAGTGAAAAGAGATAAAATCTGATTTTGAAGTTTTGGGGTGGTCTGCTTCTACCATGAAATTCTGAAAGTTCTCTACATGCCCGCATGGGGAATGCATCCACAGTCAGAGCCATTGTTGGTACTCTCAAATTTGGCACAAATTTGGAGTGACCATTTTGAAAAAAAATTATAAGGCAAAATGATTACCCTGAAAAA
This sequence comes from Thuja plicata, assembly GCA_018584345.1. NCBI lineage: Eukaryota > Viridiplantae > Streptophyta > Pinopsida > Cupressales > Cupressaceae > Thuja > Thuja plicata. The sequence continues at coordinate 801,562 of MU224655.1, read as the reverse complement.
CTTTTGTAAGAAGGCTTAGTTGGAGTGCTTGTAAAAGATACCCTGATGACTTTCATGATGTACCACTTGGGAAGAGGGTTTAGTACCTTTCATTTGACATATGCAGTGGGTTCCAACTCCTGAATTTCAATTCTGGCATGTTTAGGGAGTAGTCAATTTGAGGTGGTTACATAAATTTGCATTTTTGCAAAGTGTTATTTTGTTGTCCCAGGCCTAGTTTGCTTCTGAATATCTTGCACCTTGTTAGGTTTCATAAGTCACTACTTTGGGAATGTGTTACATGTATTAAAAGAGATTATGTTTCAAATCCTAAGTCATTTTGAATCCATTTGATGGGTTTTCAGTTTCCCCAAACTTGGTCCTGCAGAACTGTCATGTTTCTCTGTTATGCCCAAATTGCTGAATAGCCTACTTTGAGCTTCTGTGAGTTGTATCTGGTTGAATGAATTACATAATTGAATGTTTCCCCATGTTTCAAACATGATAGAGTACTTACCTAAAGATTTTTAGAATCCTTCCAATCTAGTTAACCACTTTTCCAGAGCCTTTCCATTTCCAATTTATTAAGTTTCACTGAATGTGCAAAATTCAGATTTAAGTGACCTACTTTGTGGTTTCCCTGTTTGCACCCGGTTCAAGGTCAAGTATAATTGAAATTTTTTTTGTATTTTAGACCTGGAAGTGAACTTCTCTGAATATTTTCAGACTTTGGTCAATCTAGTTGATCAGTTTTCCATGCTATTTCCAAATTCAGTTTATGCATTTTTACTGTGCTAAAGTTCAGAAAGGTCTTTTAAGTGCTGACTTTGCAGATTGACTCAATTATATAAGTTAATCATTGGAGCAAGTAAATGAAAGATTTATGTTACTTATATGAAAATGAATCAATTCCCATAGGTTCAAATCCTGAAGGATCTTTTTGATGGGTTTGCAAATTCAGTATTAGAGATAGTTTGTGCAGTTTGCAATGCAGAACAAATTGAAATCTACATAATGGTCATTTTGCAAAAGTGATAACTTCTGGCCTGAATGTTTTTTTCAAGAACCAATCATGGAATCATTCTCATAGCATGTAAATGAACTATCTAACTTGATAGTGAAGTCTCAGAGCATATCTTGGTAATCTTTCAATGACTGGTTTGGATGAAGTTTATGTTGTTTCAGCATATTGCATTTGCACAATTTTCTAAATTGCTAAGTTTGAACGGTTACATCTTGTACTTGAGGATGAATCTGGAGAAGCCTTTTTGCATGGGTATTCAATGTGGATAAATGAGTCATTTCACAAAGTAACTGAGCTTCAGGAGGCAATCTGATGACTTTCAAATTGTATTTCTGGCAGGGTTTGCACAAGTCTGAATTCGTGTAGTTGCAGAATATAATGAAATGGTATACTTGGCATATATTATATTTTGGCATGAGTCTTTTCAAGCCAGTCTAGTTGATGAAAAGTGTGTAGATGCTGGAGATGAGATGTTCTTTCCAGTTCCCATGCTTGCAACGTATCATTAATTTAGTTTTCAAAGCTCATTTAGGAAGCTACTTGTCATTAGTGAGTTCAATTTGCAGAGTTGTAAAAGTCAAATTTTAATGATCATCAGTTCAGTACTTCATTACTCAGTGGCACAATGGTTATGTTTAGAATATGGATGCTTATCTGAGGCATATTTGAGGCACATGAAAATTTTACTAGCATAACAAAATCACAGACTTTGTTTAGCTGATGCTCAAATGACAACAAATGAAATTGATGAAGTTGTTCTAGTTGGAAGCTCCACCCAGATTCCAAAGCTGCAAAATTTGTTTAAAAGGTTGTTTGGAAAAATGAATTTGTGCTGAAGCATCAATCAAGATGAAGTAGTGGTTTATCGAAGCTTGATTGTCTTGCTGATATTTTTACCATTCAGATTTGTAATGCATGTCGCACCTTCAATGTTTCTACTTGATACTTCGGTGTTAAATCCGTTTACAAAGACTCCAGTAGACCTACTTTTATTTTCTATTTGTTTTCCATTTTATTTTTAAATATTTCAGACCATGAGCAACTTTTCAAGAATTCAGTGCTAGATATAAATGATTGCCCGTAGTAAATGAATGAGTATACTATTATGCAAAGTTTATACTGTTGTTTGAAAAGTCAGCGTTGGATGTTTGAGGGAGAGTCAGCATCTTTTACAAACCAAAGGAGGCATTTCAAAAGTATGAGAGCCAACGCATAAAGTAGATTCCAAAAATGACAAACTTTGACAAGAAAAATGCCACGTGAGCAATGGAGGGAGAATGACAGACTTTGAAGATGGCTACACTGATTTTGATGGGAGCTATTTTGGCATTCAAACAGCAAAAAAACACCAATATATAGTGTCTACGCATCATAATGGAAGGGGGAATATCTTATGCAATGTAAATTTTAACCAGAAAACACCATGGGATGCTATGTGCTAAATTTGGAGGGCATTTTAAACAATGTAAACTACAAACCAAAATGCCATGCATAGGAGAATGGAGGAGTTGTTTTAATCTTCAAACAACCAAATGCAAATTGCTAGAAATCATGCAGGTACAAAGAAAGGCTAAAATATTGAAAATTTGTAAATGCCTTTATCCCACATTGGTGGGGTGAGGTCATTTATTAGTATTTTATATGATTGCACTTGTATTATGAAATAAGTGAAAGAACCAAGAGGCCATTTGGTGGGCCTCTTGGCTGGAAGGATATAATGCGCGGTGGGACCCGCAATTTTGGCACCAAGAATTTGACAATCTTTAAAAACATTCAAACCAATATCCCACATTGCTTGCACAGTAGAAATTCATGATGTTTATAACCAAAAGCACTATCATATTGAAATGTGAAGAAAAGCCAGTAGGCTCTCTCCATTCCTGCACAGGAAGGTGCCCCAATTTCTGTGCCCGACTAAATAGCGACCAAATTTTGCAAAAAAAATGTTGATGACATGGCAAAGGTGACACATGGTGGCTAGTCGCGAAGTTGGGAGACAAAGAGAAGTTAGCCGCCAGGATCAAGAGACTTGGAGACTAACCACTAGCAGTTAGTCGCGAGGTCGCCGGATGCTAGCAATTAATGCGAAAAGACTTTGAGACTTGGAGACTGAGGAGATGGTCGCTGGGTCTCTAGATTAAACCATAGTTAGTGAAGAAATCAAGAGACTTGGAGAAAAGGAGGAAAAGGTGAGTGCGGTTAAAACATGAGTTAAAGACCAATCAGGAGCAGCGAATTAGCATGTGACACATGTCAATTTCTGGTGAGTTCTAGGTAGAAATGAAGAAAATTGAAAATTTAAAGGCACTGGAATGTGCACAAGATAATTTTTAAAAATAATTTTATAATCTTTTGCATTGCAAAGCTTGAAATGTGTTCCCAGAGATGAAGATCAAATTTTTCTCAGTAAAAGAAAGATCAGATTTGAGGATATTTTTCTCAGGAAATGAAGATTAGATTTGCACAGAATGGAACAAATATATATATTTTATTTCAAAACTTGACAAAGGAACTTATGGGGAAGATATTTATCAGAAAATAAGATGAGTTTTTAGAGGCATATCAAATCTGATTTAAAAGAAGATATTTCTCAGTTAAAGACTAAAATTAGATTTGTAAGCAAATGGTCAGATCTGGAAGATATTTTTCATGAATGAATCAGATTATGAGGTTAGATTTGTTGAAAGATTAGTTGGAAAAGGGGATAAATACCGGGTAGAATCAGATTTCTTTGATAAAATAGACTTTGGGCAGATAAAATGAAACAGATTTTGATAGATTTTGAAGGGGCAAATAGGATCAGATGGCAGAATGAAGACAGAGTTAGAAAAGACAAATAAATCAGATTTTATCACCGATGAGTTCAGATTTTTATGGAGAAAAGACAGACAAGTGCATATCAAATTTTGAAAGAGAATAGGTGTTAACCAGGCATGATTTATAGGGTTTCTTCTCTCCTATATTTTTCTATCTTTTCTCAGTTGTAAAGGTTCCATTCCTCTGTTCTGTTAGTTTTTTCCCTACAAATGTTCAGAGCAGGTCCCTATTGGTTTGATGAATTTCTATTGCAAGATAGACTTCTATGTCTATTGTAAATTCTTGAAAGCTTAAGGTCTAGATATGTTTGAAGTAGAATTTATTAATGAAATACATTGTAGTTTCCCTCTTCTATATTGTCTTGTCTCTTTTATATTTTTTGTGTGCTCTAGTATGGTTTGTTTGTAAGGCATCCAAAACATACCTGCTATAAGGTAGTGTGTCTAATTGTTTATGAGTTCCTTTCAAGGAGACGACTAAGTTTCATAGATAATTTTAGAGAGAAAAACATTATTGTAAGGATTTGATGCAGTGATATGGATATGAGAGGATAGTTTGTAAGGCATTATATCTCAACTGCATGTAGTTTGTAAGGCACTCTACAGTATCTTCATTAGGTTATCTCTATTGATTCAAATTTTCATTGACTCTTTGCCCAAGGAGTAGGCACTGGTCTAGGATATAGTTTGTAGTTTGTTCCTCATCCAATATCAAAATCATTTCAATCAATTTCATTTATTTTTTAGAACAAATGAGCTAAACTCATTAGGGACTCATATCAATAGGATATTGTCCATTTTTGTGATTCCTTGGAGAGTGAATCAACTAGGTTATCCCTCCTTAAAAGGAAGAAGGATGAAAGTCCTTATATCATTGGTCTTGCAATATTGCAATCATAATTTCTATAGTTAAGATTTGTATTTGATTATGCTTGGTCATTTGCAAATTGACTCATAAGTTGGTTAAACAAACTCCTAATAGGAAATCAGTGTCCACATTCATATATACTATGTAATCAGTAATCATAAAGAGGCAAAACCTGCCTGAGTATATGTGGAGCTCAAAAATGAAGAAGGATTTTATTCAATCCTTAGTAATTAGGATTTTCTTGGCTTGAAACAATATTAAAGAGTATGGTGTTCAAGTAGTTTATCAAGAATTGTGTTTCATGCAAGAAAAAACCCTAACAAACAGAATGGGTAAAATCACGTTGTTGATGGATAAGCCAAATACAAAAGATGGCCAAGATGATTGCGCTAGAGGGGATGTGAAGGGGCTGATGGAAAAACTAGAACTTAAAATCAATGCGATGGTCAACTTCCTTCTGCAGACTACTTCTAGCCATATCCAAAGTATTGAGGAAACCCTCAACAGGATCATGAAGTAGAACTATGAAGGTATGAAGGTGAAAACTGATAATCTGCGGTCCCTTTTGGTTGTGATGGAGAAAAATTTAACTTCATTAATGTCAAATATGTCGATAAAAAGGCACCAATTTTGCTGGTCCTGGCTCTAGAACTAGATAAAATACTAAAAAGAATAAGATGGTAAGGTCTAAAGATATTGACAATCTTGGGGATTCTATCAAGCAATACGAGTTGCTGAAGGAGGACACTGCTGATCTCATGAAAAGTATTTCTTACTCTGTCTGTCTATCTGGACCAGTCTATTTTTTGTTGTCAGGTGTTCTTTGTTTTTTTTTTGCTGCTAGTGTTGGGGAGGTGTTTTAATTTCTTATTTTGTTCCCCCCAATTGTTTCTTTTTGGTCTAATCTTAATCTTCTTATCTTTTTGATGCAGGAGCATCCTGGGTGTAAGGGCAATCTTGCATCACCCAAAAATATGTGTTTTTCTATTCAATAAGGGCTATTTTGTACAAAGTTGCTATATTTGGAAACTTACTATTTTTAGTAAGTTGGTNNTTTGAACTCAGAATGTTCTAATTTTTCAGGTGAAGGTTCATCTTAGTCATATAAGAATGCCAGTTAAATTTCATTGCCAGATCATCTGTATTGGCGAAGTTATTAAGGATTTACTGTTGAGATTTTAGCGTGCAAAACCTTTGAGCTCAATTTTCAGGACCTTAGAGGCTCTGGATCGAGGTCGAACCCCTAGCTGACTGGCGCTTTGTGAGTTAGGCATTGTAGATCGCGATCTCCCATTTCCATAAAGTGGTTATAATAGCCAAACGGAGCTACGGTTCAAAAGTTATGGCTTCCGGAAGTTGGGCTACCTAATCTCATATTTTGTAAATATTTAAAGCTGACCTTTTTGTAATAAAAGTGAAAAATAATT
>MU224655.1:713449-779014 GCA_018584345.1 Thuja plicata | reverse complement strand
GTAGTCAATGCTATACAAGGTGTTGGAGGTACACTTGAAGAGGAGATAGTGGTAAGTAAAATTTTAAGAACCTTATTGCCTGTATATGCTATTAGAGTTTCTGCCATTCAAGAAATGAGAGTAGTAGAAAACAATACAGTTACTCTTGATAGTTTAATTGGCTGACTGATTTCATTTAAGATGAATAACTTTGATAATAGTGTCTTACCAAACTTAGATTCTGCATTTAAGTCTTCTATGAAAATAAGCAAATCAAGTCATAGACAATCATCTAGAAGAGACAGTGAAAGTGAAAGTGAAGAAGAAGATCTAGATGAAATAGAAGCACTTATGACTAGAAGAATGCAGAGAGGCAAAGGTAAAGACAGAGGCAAGTTACCACTTGTATGCTTTAATTGTAAAGAGATTGGACACTTTGCTGCAAGATGTCCTAACAGAAGAAAAGATGACAAAAGTAATGATAGATCTTTTGAGAAAAAATCTGACAGAGGTGATAACAAAGATTACAGAGGTTACCGATAATTAGAAAGAAGAGATACCCGAGACTACAAGGATAAAGGAAAGAAGGCTAGCTACCTAGTTGCTTGCAAAGATGAAGATAGTGGCACTGAACCTGATGAAGACATCGAGATTGTATTTGTAGTTGTGAAGGATGATTCAGATGAAGATGAAAGGTATGTAGAAACTGCACTCATATCTAAGGTTAGAAAGAATGACATCGGGATTATAGATAGTGACTACACTCACCACATGACCGGTGACAAAGAAAATTTTAACACTTATGAGTATTATAATGGTGGTACAGTAAGAATGGGTAATGATACACTTTGTCCAGTTGAAGCTAAAGGAACAATAATGCTGAATAACCTGATTAAATGTGAAAATGCTTATTGGGTAAAAGGATTGAATTATAATCTATTGATTGTTTCTCAGCTGAATAATTCAGGTCACAGAGTAGCATTTGAGAACAAGAAGGCAAAGATCTTCAATGAATTAGGAAAACTGATTGGTACCGGTGAATAGACTAAAGGTAACTTATTCTATCTAAATGATACTAACACCACTTGCTTAATGACTAGAAATGAAGACATATGGCTGTGGCACAAAAGATTTTTTCATGTGAATTTTGACAACATGATGAAAATAAGAAAAAGGAGAAATGTAAGAGGTTTACCGACGAAGACAAAGCCAGACAACATCATGTGCAAAAATTGTCAAAAAGGTAAAATGACCAAGTCAAGTTTCAAAAGTAAAACCCATACATCTGATGACATTATAGAATTAGTCCATACTGATTTATGTGGACCTATGAGGACAAAGAGTTATTATGGAGATAGATAATTTATTCTCTTTATTGATGATTACTCTAGAATGATTACAGTTATGTTTCTAAAAGATAAATATGAAGCATTCAAGATGTTTAAATGGTATAAGGCTATGGTAGAAAAACAAAGTGGTAAGGATTTGAAATGTTTGAAATCAGATAGAGGAGGATAATTTATATCAGATGAATTCACTAATTTTTGTAATGAGCATGGTATAAAAAGACAGGTTTCTACACCAAGAACACCACAGTAAAATGGGATTGCTGACAGAAGGAACATATCAATAGTTGATTGTGCAAGAACATTGATGATAGAGAAAGGCATCACCCAAATCTTCTGGAGGGAAGTTGTCAACACTGCTATCTATACACTTAACAGAGTACAATTAAAGGACACAAAGAAGACACCTTATGAGCTATGGTATGGTAAAACACCAAATGTAAGTTACTTCAAAATATTTGGTAGTCAATTTTATGTCTTAAAGGATGATAGAAATGGAAATATTGATGCCAAAAGTGATGAATTTATTTTTCTAGGGTATTCTACGAAAATCAAAGCTTTTAAATGTCTCATCAAGGCCTCTAACAAAATAGTTGAAAGTGCAAATGTAAAGATTGATGAATTTGGAGAAAAGAATGAGTTGGAAAGAACAAAAGAATGAGAGGACTACAACAATTTTGTATATTTTGAAGAACCCAACACTCTGCCCCAGCAACAGTGCTTAATTCCAAAACAACAGAATGTAGCAACCGACGGCTAGAATGTTGTTACCGATGGTCAGGATAATGATAAAGATAATGTGCAAGGTAATGAAGAACAGAATGAGGATCAAAATAATGATCAAGTTGATAGACAAAGAACTATACCTGTACTTGCAAGATATATAATAAGGAACCATCTAGAGGTCTAGATCATAGGAGATAAGAAAGTTGGTACAAGAACAAGAGGTAAGTCTTTAACCTCACATTGTTTAATTTGCGAGTTTGAGCCAAAATCTGTCAATACTGCACTAGATAATGAGGAATGGATAAGTGCTATGAATGATGAGATTGAGAAGATTGAGAATAACAAAACATGGTCACTTGTGCCAAGACCAAATGACAAGAATGTCATCGGTACAAAATGGATATTCAAGAATAAGCTAAATGAGAATGGAGAAGTCACAAGGAACAAAGCAAGACTAGTATGCAAAGGGTATGCACAAGAGGAAGGTATAGACTATGGAGAAACCTTTGCACCCATTTATAAGCTAGAAGGAGTAAGAATACTACTTGCTTATGTTGCATATAAAGGATTCAAAGTATATCAAATGGATGTCAAGTCAGCATTCCTAAATGGAATACTTGAAGAAGAGGTATACATTGAACAACCAGAAGGGTTTGTCGATCCAGACAAGAGAAACATGGTATGTAGACTTCACAAAGCCTTGTATGGATTGAATCAAGCTCCTAGAGCCTAGTATGAATGAATTCATTCCTATCTAATAAGTATTGGATTTATAAGGACTAGTGAAAACAGTAATATTTATTTGAAAGAAGATACTGATGCTAACACTTTGATTGCTCAAATATTTGTTGATGACATCATATTTGGAGGAAATGATATGCTATGAAAATCATTTGCTGATGATATGAGCAAAGATTTTGAGATTTCTATGTTTGGAGAGATCAAGTTCTTTCTTGGTCTATAGATCATTCAACAAAGTGAAGGTATTTTCATTACACAGTCCAAATACATCAAAGAGGTCCTGAAAATATTCAAGATGGAAGATTCCAAACTAGTTGGAACATCGATGGATACTGGATGTAAGTTGACAAAGGAAGACAAGACAATAGAGGTAAATTAGGCTTTGTACATATTCATGATTGGAAAACTCATGTATGTTGTACACACTAGACCAGATATTGCACATGCAGTAGGAATTGTTGCGAGATTTTCTACTAATCCCAGGGAATCACATATGACTGCTGTGAAAAGAATTTTAAGATATCTGAAGAATACTGAGGAATTTGGCTTATGGTATAGAAGAGAAAGAAAATTTTAACTTAAGGTATTTACCGATGCCGATTGGGCTGGAAATCTTGATGACTGAAAGAGCACAACTGGAGGAGCATTCTTTATGGGTGACAGACTTGTCACATGGATTAGCAAGAAGTAGGGATGCATCTTTCAATCTACTACAGAAGTAGAATATGTTGTTGCTGCTACAAATTGCTCAAACATTGCATGGATCAAATAGTTGCTGGAAGATATGCATATGAAGAATCCAAAACCAATGATTATCTATTGTGATAACACCAGTGCAATAAACATTTCCAAGAATCCAGTCATGCATTCCAAGACTAAACACATTGCAATCAAGTATCATTATATAAGAGAACAAGTTCAATAAAAAGAGGTGATACTTGAGTATGTGCAATCAAAAGAACAATTAGCTGATATCTTCACCAAGTCACTACCCAAGGATACGTTTGAGTACTTGAGAAAGAGACTAGGGGTCAAACTCTTGTCTACCAGTCAGTAAAAGACTGAAGGGTGCATCAGCCTACATATTATTATAATATCATTCATGTTGATGCGAGAAAAAATATGAACTTAAAAGATACATCTATATACAGAGAGGTATATATCAGAACCGAGCACCAGAGCATATTAATGTATTTCTGATGGATAAGGGAAATTCAAGGAATATATTATGGATTGAGAGAAAAGATTGTTTGACATGAATGTTAGATATTTGTAAAAATATTTGTTTGGAATTGTTTTCAAAGGGAGAGAGATTATCCATATTATCACATTCTTCTGAAAAAGAGAGAGATTATCCATCATCAGATTACTCCAACATGGAGAGATTATATCCTTAGGGAGAGAAAATTGTATGAAAGTTTATAGAAAGGGAGAGTTGTTGAAAAGAGAAAAAGACATCATAAAAGAGAGAATAGGAAAAGGAGAGAAATTGACATAAGAAGAAGACTCAACACATCATAAAGTAAAAAGCTGCAAGAATCAAATCTAAGCTAAAACAGAGCTTACCAGTGATCAAACATTTATCGGTTGACAGAACAAAATGATTGGTAGTTTGATAAATCTCAGCTGTTGTATTTCATATTGTATTAGAAATAGTATAGTTTGATAATATATTATGTTTCCATCAATTCCAAAGGGATATATTGATGACATGTAACTAATTGAATGTTTGACAATGTTAAGTTGAAGATAATGCAAGGCATTAAATCAGTTAATGGTTTGTATTGTCATTGATGTCAATTTGATATCATCTATATGGTCATGTACATAATGCCAAAGACTTCAGAGAATCAATAGAACAAATTTTATGCTTTCAGCGATGCATAAATGTCAAGTATTCACCAAGTGACAGACAACACCGATAGAGTGCACACCATCAATAAAGGAAAAGAAGAAAAGTCATAGTGTTGCCCGACAAAGAAAAACCACAGGAAGCCCGACGAGCTAAAAATAGAGTTTCCTGATGAGTAAAATCTAATTATGCCCAATAGAGGGAGATCCTAAAGCTAACTAGAGTCACACCGACAGAACTAGAAATTGTCACTGATGACTAACTACAGAGTTGACTGACAGAACAAAGAGTTTAGAAAATGATAAAATATCTAGCTGCCAAGAGCTAAAGATAGACTTAACTAGTTGTTTTATTTGTTTTACTCGACCAGAGTTAAGTAATTGATTTAAAGTTGATTTACAGAGCTGGCATGAAGATAACTATGAGATAAATCAGGATTTATTCTTTAAATCAAGTTGGATGGATTATTTTTCACGCCAAGAATCAAGAAACGGTGAATATCATATCTATATAAGAGACAAGCTTAATTCATTTCTATATGCATGGGAAGGGGAGTGAATAGAAAGAGGATGTTGAAGAGAAACTGATGAAGAAGAAATTCATACAGTCCTGATTAGTCAAGCTAAAGGAGAGCTAAAGAATTATGTAGACACCGATGAACAGTGAAGCACATCATCACAGAGTAGAAACTATGGAGCACAAAGAATTGAATTGATATATTGATCAGAGAGGTAATGTACTTAAATAGAACTAAAAGTCTACAATTCAAAGTTGCATTAGAAACAGATCATAGTGTTTCAGTTTAACCATTGAAGCATCAATTATCTTAACCAAGAAGGACTTAACAGTCTTCTATATATTGGGGTACATCCCAAGGAGTTCCAAAAAGGTTAATTCATAAAAGTAGCATTGGACTTGCCCGATACCTATTGACAGTCTAAGAAGGAGGTTGATTCAAGGATGGTAGCAATAGATGACTGATACTAAGTGACAACCTTTATGTATAAAATCCTCTAACAAGGTCACACTTGACAGTGTGTTTGTAACCTTTAACAGGGTTGGCTCCTAACAGGGCTCACTTCAGAAGAGTGAAAATTTGGGGTACTGGTCCCAATGGTTTTTTCCCTTAATAGGGTTTCCACATTAAAATCCATGTGTTATGTATATGTTTTATTACTTTACTATTTTTACATTTCACATATGCATTTCTGGATTGATTGGTATACTCTTCTTATTTACTGAGTTTCGGTGAATAGTTTTACTACTTATCGGTAATCAAGGAGAATAAGGACAGACAAGGAAAACTGATAAATAATTAATCAATATAAGTATTTCATGGCATGCATCTTGTAGGGACATAATAAACTCAGGTTTATTTGATTGGTGGTAAATAGTTGAAGGATAAATTTTGAGGCCACTGATTCAACCCCCCCCTTCTCAGTTAGTACTAACAAATTCATGTACATAGTTTGTACATTCCTTTGAGTCCTACCCATCCCATGACGAGCTCACTGCACCCTCCACATCATTTGATAAAATTCAAGCTCACCCACTTGATTTTTGCTGGACTTGAACTCATCACCTCGCTTGTTTGGGTTGTGGCCTTTCTCTCTCCTCCATCGCTTCAACATTAATGGTGGGATTAATTCCCTATGTGCAAGAATTTAAAACCATCCCAAGTGGAATTCACTCTATTCGTGTTAAGACAAATGTCACAATAAATGTCATTACTTTGTTCATAGCATGACCATGTAACAGTCCACATCAGCCCGGTCATTTCAATCATTTCAATAATGCTCAGTTTCTTTGGACTCCAGGTTTCGCATAATCCCAAAGCCTTCATCTCATTTTTTGCATGACCCAGAATCCCTAGAACCCTCGAGTATTGATCAAATTTGAAGTTATTTTGTTTTTTGTATTACCAAAATTTGATATAAACTAGCATCTTCTCGAGGACAGGTGCGAAATGGTGATGAAGTCTCCAAAACCCAAGAATTTATAATATTTTATTATTTGTAATAATGGTTGTTCGGTCTTGTAGGCTATGAATAAATCATCAAGCAACATGTCTGAAGTATCTTCCCCTCTCGAAAGTCTAGAACTCCCATACACCTCAACAAGGGTGGCCACCAAGACAAGGGTCAAGAAAGAATTAGAGAAGCTCTCACTCACATCAAAATATCTGAAGGATGGTGTCATTATGGGATCCAAGGTGGATTCCAAATTACAACAAATCACTGACACAGAGGTCAAACTGTGGGCCAAATTGTAGCGCCTTGTAAGGACAATGTTCAATCAGTGTTTCATCAGAGATAGTATAGCAAAGAACGTGGCCAGCTCCACCATAATCAAAACCGCTTGCTTCCCTTTCTTTGTGTAGTCCCCAGAGCTGATTCTCACCCTAGTGAAACATTACAACACAACCATCCAGGTTATTATACTTGTTTCTTCCCTTCCTTCAGGTTACCCAATGCCCCTAGTATCTCTCAACGCTGCCACTTTTGCTTTGGGACTAGGGATCTCTGAGTTTTCCAATTCTATCGTTATCTCTCAGGCCGTGTCACTGCAAGACTTTAACAATGTTCAACAGGCTGCCCGATAGCACCTTAACACCAACTCATTGAAGACGCTGAAGAAGGATTACAAGAAAATGAAGTTGGAGATCCCCCGTATGGACTTCAAGGAATGCATATAAGCGGGGATCATCTTCCTATGTTGGGTCTTTAGGGAACCACATGCCTAGGACTTTTCATCCTCGATGTACTAATTTCTATACAACATTAACACCAATGGGAAAAATTTTGATTGGGAAACCATTGTTGCCAATCATGTGGACTTCTAGCTGAACAAGGTCAGCAAGACATCTAATTTCCATATGAATTTTTATGTTCTATGGGTATTGGCACAACAGAGACCTAGAATCTAGGGTTTACTTATAGTGGGCATCCTTTGGATAGGGCCTGGCCAGAGTGCTCCTTGGGATCATTTCCCCCATATTCAATGGGAAGAAAGCTTCCCCAATTTCTGTCGGGTAAATGATACCTTCATTTACTACAAAAAATTTATACCCACTCAGGATTCCAGTTACCTATTGTCAAAAGAAGCCATGGCCTTGGTAAGTTCCTACGGTAATTATTTCATTCAATTCCAACAACATTCATACATTCGAGTGACCGGACTCTCTGGAAAGCCCTACCTATTGCCCAAACACTGCGGGGACAGGATTATTTTAATAGAATATTATAGATAGATCCTGGAGGTCCATACTTATTATGGCCTCAAGAAGGTTACCACCATCCCTTTCTCGATCACTTGCAGGAATTACACTTGGAGCCTTGCAGCGGCCAAGGAGGCTGACAATGAATTGAAGAGTCTAGGGCTAGTAGAGTTCTACCTGGCATGGAGAAATTTTTATCTTCTAGGAAAAATAAATGAAGCATTACCTTGGGTGTTAGGGCCCCATGAGCCTTACATGGAGGATTTTTGGGCAGATTTCCAGGACAAATTTGAGGTTTAGAGTCAGCATTATGAGAGAATGACAAAAGGTATGATCAAGCGCATTGGTCTACAAACCTTTCCAAAGGATTTCTTAGATAGCGGGCCCTTGGAAGACCCAGAATATAAATCCAAAGGGATTGATAAGATGGCTCTCCCTCTGGTAGATTGGGACACCCCAAAAAATTTTACGATAGAGGATATCACTAAGGATATATTGAAGCGCAGTCATGAATATTTTTCACGTGTATGTAAAAAGAGCACCCACCGAGATGGTAAAGTCTTGCAGGGGTCCACTTCTAGCTCTAGAATGTTATGGCAGGGTAGAGATAAGGGGAAACAAAAGAGAGTACCCTAGCCCCAATTCCACCCTCGGCTCTAGCCCCTTTGATGGAACAACTTAGTACTCGGCTGGAGTCATCTCGATAGCTGGGAAAAAAAATCAGTGTTAGAATTTCCCTTGGTCTTGCGGTCACTCCGATGGGATCTTCTCTTCCTTGAGGTTCCCCTTCACTCGCAACACTTATATACTGAGCAGCGAAAATGGAGGATGAGGGTGCGGCTATTCTAGATGTCGGGGCCTCGTTACAAATGAGGAGAAAGAAACAAAGAATAGAAAATCCTCCACCAAGAACACATGCAAGCCCTGGACCATCGGGCATTATTCTTGTGGAGCTTGTCCCTTCCTCCCCTGAACCAAAAGATCCTCCGGAGGCCTCCCCTCTCCACGATAATTATGACATCTTTCAAACTGACGATCTGGTAAATTTGTAGGAAGATGTAGAGAGGGTGGTGGAAGAGATCGCCGCACAAGAAGTAGAGATTATCCCCAAGGAAGGGGAAGGACAATAAAAGTAGGTTATCCTAGAAAAAGAAACCCGAGAATAGGAATAGGAAAACACACAAGATGTGGAAGAGACACCGGTCCCAAGGACCAAGACAGGAAAGAGGTAGGTACAAGTCAAGAAATTGACTACGGCTGGGGAAACTGTACATTTAGGAACAACTGTACCCTTAGTCATCATGCTTCAAATGCCTCCAAACACCCTGGGTAACCTATTACCCCAGGATGGGACATTCAGCAAGGTGGTCTCTATAGCACAATAGTCAGACCCAGGTCGGACACCTTCACCCCCTCTAGAAAATAGGCCCCTGGAGGAGAATGTCCTGGCAAAGAACACCGAAGGAACTCAGCAGTAGCAAGATGTAGGGGAAAACCCCAAAAATATAGATATAGACACCATAGGTATTGGGGAAGGTGGGAACCCCAAAACTATAGATGTAAATACCACTGAGGTGGGAGAAGTAGGAAATCCTAGGAATAAAGAAAAGGGGTCCACAGTGACCACTGATGTCAGGGAAGCATAACAAGCCCCCGAAGAGGACCCATGTATCCAAGTCATAGTAGTAAGAATTCCCGTGCCACCACAATGGCTGGTAGAATCAAGGAAGAGAAAGGCCCCAGCGGCAATAAGAGCCCTTCTCTCTCTGGCCGAGATGATGGCTCAAAATTAAGAGGCCCATAAGCCTATGAAGGCTCAGACCCTCCATACCATTCAGACTAGTCTGGGAGGGAACATAATTATGGTAGTAGCGACACCTCCCCCAAATAAAGAAGAGGCAGTAGTAGGAGCTGCAGATTACACCATCACAGAGGTCTCTCTTAGGAGAAGAGATAAACAAGGGGAACTGGACCTGTTAAGAGAAGCTAGTCAGGAAATTGAGGCCAAGTATGAAAAGCAAGTGCAGAAGTTAAAGGAGGCAAAAGAAACAAATGATAATCTCCTTGGGCTTCTTATAGAGCTCACATAGCCATTGGCTGTGATTCCTCTGGAGGCATCCACATTCAGAAAATCTCTCCCGCAGGGTGATATCGATGTACTAAGGACAATGAAGAAGAAGGTGCAGGTTGTGGATGATTGGGTAATTGAGTAGGTAGGAGCCATAAGGCATTTCCTAAAAGTGACACTCCCAGACCTGCACTAGGCTAGTAACATCATGGGCCAGGTAAACGACATCATTTCTTAGTGGGAGGGGGAGATAGAAAAGTATGAAGAATGGAAGAGTGAGCTGGAAGACATAATGAATTTTAGGGAAGAAGTCATCACGAAGATGGGTATTTTGGGAGATGAGCATTTTGGGTTCCTTTGGGCCCAACACTCCAAACTTGGTCTTAAAGTTTAGACAAGCAAGCAACTAGTAGCGGCCCTGAAGGATAAAGTCTCGGTGATCCAAAATTCATTAAATTTGTATGTGGCATTCATCACAAGGGTTTTGGGGGTCGATCCCTTTAGCATCGACACATGTGCTCTGCTGGATTTTTTTTAGTACATTTGATGAAATAATGGAGGCATATTTCTAGTCCTCTAAAGATTTTGATGTAGAAAAGATGTGATGTCTCACTCGTATTTTTCTCTGAGCGCATGACACCGTGAACATGGTGGTAGATTTTAAGGAAGGTGCCCGAGATGTGGGCGACCAGTTGGAGTTTTCCATAGACCGCTAGAAATGTATTAAAGAGATAGACAAGGAAGGAATTCTCTAGATTTTGGAGACATTCCAAAAATGTAAAGAATAGTGAATTCTTTCGGTCTCTAGATATTTCCACCAGCAGGGCAAAGTTTTGAAGATATGTTATTCTTTGAGCGTAAGCTCCTAGACTCCAGAATTTTGGGTCCCAATTTTGTAGTCTTTTGCAACAATCTACGTCAAGGTTCTCTAGAGCTGACCGATCATTGTAAGTAATTAATAATGGTCAGAATGCAGGTGATCTAGATAATGATAGGTCAGGCAGATGGGATGGTTCTGATAGACGTCTTCTTATTCTCCCAAGGCACTGCTCCCACATTTACTACCTGATGCACCTCAAAGACAAGGAGCCATAATCAGCATTGATGAGGTGTGTGGCCTAAGTTACCGAGATAAGCAAGTTTCCTCTATCAATACCATGGCTCTCTTCTCTAGGCCGATTCTTCTAGATTTCTCCCCTTTCTTCTTCTTCTATCTTGTCAGAACTCTATACATCCTGAGATGATTGTAAGTGGTGCAGGTAGTACCATCCATGAATATTGTATTTTATTTAGCAAGTGTATAGGTAGATTATGTCAATTTTGTGTATAAATAATAAGACCAATGCCTTAACAAGGGTCGGCAAAATTGAGGATTTTGTTGTCTAGTAATAATAGCAAATAGCATTTTTCAGGTTCATTGTAGTTAGAATTTTACTTTCAATCTGTTCTTAGTAGCTTAATGCTCCCTTGGAGCCATGAATGTACTCACCAGTGATGCTAGAATTATTTCAAGTTAATGAAATAAAGAAGAACAGCTTGTGGCCCTATGTTATTTGTTGTTCTGATCTGCGAAGTTAGAAAACATCTTTTGTGTTGTATGTCTTCTTATGTCCTTCGCTCTGGTGTTTTTCATTTAGTTAAATGATCTTATCTCCCTCTGCTATTGAATGCATATGAATCGTTGATTCTTTGTGTATCTAGTATTTAGTGTTGTTTTCTTGCATTGGAGCATTGTTGATGTTTGAATATATATTGCATGATTATAAGTAGAAATATACTCTAACTCTGATCTAGCAATTGTGATTTCTTTGATAAATCTAAGATGCTTGCAGGAAATCTCACCCTCTTTTGAAATCCCCAGAAGTGATGAGTAAAAAACAGCTATCCCCTCAAACAATAGTCACTGCCAAACTTAGCTCCCCCGCACCATCGAGACCTAACTACCAAGTGCTTGGAGGCTAGGAGAATTCGTTCTCCAAAAAACCTCTATATGTGGAGTTGGCTGGTACTCCGGTACCCGGTGACAACTTATCCCCTATTGGAAAAGCTGGTCACAAAGTCATGTCAATAGAAATTGGTGCTAGAAGGAGGGCTTGAGCTCATCTCCCCCAAAATATTTTGATTTCACACTGCCTGACAACTCCCCAAGCAGTAGTTTTAGGAACCAGGCTTTTCATGGGATAGGGTCATTTTCATCCCTATGCTTTGAAAGAGTCCTCTAATTGACCCCTGATCCTAGAGATTTTGTAGAACTCAGACCTCCTGTCTGAAGAAAAAAGACCCACCAAACGAGACACCCATTGAATGTTCTATGGGGATCTACCACACACTAGAATACCCAAATCCCTCAGATAATCTTAGGGACTCACATTCACCAAAGCTAAAACCAAACAGTCTCGATGGATACCTACTTTAACAATATCGGGTCCCCAATGGGGCAGTTCCCTAGTGCTACTAATGATCTTCCTCCACACCCAGAGAAGATATGCCCCAAATACGAGCATCTAGGTCCCCAAACTGCAGAAGAACACCTTCAATCCTACAAAGATGCCATGAATAGACATTGAATACAACATCAATATGTTGTAACCCAAAATTTTTCATTATCCCTAGGATAGAATGAGGTGAACTAGTATTTAAACTTGCCTTCCAATTCCATCAATAGTTGGCAGGATATGGAAAATGCCTTTCTAGTTGCATTCTGCATTCACATGGACCCAGCTTGGTCCCACAGCCAGTTCATTTCCATCATAAAGGAACCAAACAAGTCTCTCGCTACCTTCAATCATTAGTTCCAATGGGCTTTGAAGTGGTGCATAGGCCCATTTATCCCATCCACCAATGTGACTATCCAGATGTACCTAAATGCTATGGACCCCTTTTTTGCTACTCTCCTTTGGAGAACTACCGTCGCTAACAACCGGGATACCTTGGTGAAAGTTTACAACTTAGCCCTGGAGTTGTCCCACAGTTTGAGAAAGGCCCCTGGTGGGATTGGACAAAGCGTACCCTTCAACATGTTTCCCAGAGGAACTCCTTATGCTAGAGGATACAATCCCAATTTGATGATGGGTGCCCCAACAATGGCCATAGGCCCACCACCAATAGACCAACAGGCCCAGTACATTTACCCATCTCAAGTCTAGGCAACCCCAGGTCTAGAATACATTCCCTGGAATCAGCCACAATAGATGTAGGAACCTTTGACACAATCCCCTAGAGTACCTTTCTTCCAATTTTCTGTGGCTAGAGGATTGTCGTCCTCGACTCCAGGAGTTGTTGCCACTTTCCAAAGTAACCCACCACCTCAACTGTCACACTGTGACACCACTACCTAGCTGTCTACTGAGGTTGAATCCCTCTAGAAATTGGTGTCCTCCTTGAAAACAGACATGGGACAGCTGAAGGTGGGGCCTTCTACACCCCACAACTCCAATTCTCAGAGAGGGAGTGTTTTCTCAGGTGAATGGAACTCTAGTTTCGGAGGTCAAAACTACAACAATCGACCTCGGCCCACCCAACAACAATGGAGCAATAACATGAATACTGGAGGTCCTCCTCCAAATCAAGCTACCACTCAGGGTGGTGCTAGACCTATTCATTCTGTGTAGCTCATAGAACACCACCCCTTGACCATCTGGTGTAGATTTCACGATATTCTCGCATTTTGAGGTGAACTATGCCACACTGGAGAGGATCATCCAGATATCCCATTCGGATAGACAACAGCCTGTTGATCCAACTCCCCTGGAATCCTCCCCATTAAAGCCCCCTCACACTACTTTCACATGTGAGACCATCTTCTTTCAGATAGATGAAGAGGATGAAGAAGAACCCGATTTATAGGGGTTCTTTGATGAATCTATTCCACCCTTCGAGGCTAACACCTTCACTAACCCACAAAATTCATATAACACTTAGAGTCAATCTAGTAAAGGGTCATCCTAAATGTCAGTGCCTCTCAAGAGAACCCCACTAGGACTCTAACACAAATGATCATTCCCTCCCACTGAAAGGACTTGGCCATAGCCACGCCAGGGATCTAGCTGGGGTGAGCCAACTTTACCCAAAGGGGTGGTTTGATATCATCAAGGCATTGGAAAACACCACTACCTCCATGACCTTGATGGAGGTTTTACTTAATTATCCCAAGTAAAATAAGTCCCTCCTACAGCTCTTAGGGAACTCGAAAGTTGTTAGTCACCCGCCAAAGATTGTCACTTTCGACGATGCCAACTTAGCAGTCTTCCGGGGAAATACAAAAGCTCCTCCCTTCTTGCTAGGCCTAAACATCCAAGGGAAAAACCTGTACAACTACCTTGTGGATTTTGGTTCTTTGGGTAACGTTATTCCCTTGTCCATCTACCAGAAGCTCAGACTCACTCCCACACCCTCCAAAGGTGGAGTAGTCCAATTGGACAAAACTACTATGAAGATGGTTGGTGAGTTGAAGAACATCCAGATTCAGCTCATCCAAGGTCCCTGGATATCTAGCATCATTGACATCCAAGTGGTCGACATCCCCAAAACCTACGGGATGTTATTGAGTCAAAATTGGTTAAAGGCCCTCAACAAGTATTTCTCGATAGACTTCTCACCTATGGCTCCCCTGGAAAGGGAAATCAAATTAGATCTGGGTAGAAAGCGAGCCTAGAATGAAACAAGCCCTTACCAAGGTCAGGAAGGTAAATGAAATCTTTTTCTCTGACTCCTCACTCGGGGTATATCAACCATGGGAAATATTTACCTTTGACTTCATCCCCAATGGTACCTTTCCTAGGGAGGATCCAATAATCACTCAGAGGATTCAAGATCTGGACGTAAAGATGAAATGTGAGGTAGACTTACAAGGTAGCAGGGTGACTCTGGCCACCCTCTTTTCCAGCACTTGGTGTCGGGTACATTACCAAAAACACTCTAAACTAGAGTGTGACCCCTATATAGCCACCGCTACCCATTACATCACCAATCTCCAAGAGAAGGAGCACAAAGTTGGGTTCCCTAGACCAAGCAATTGTTATTAATAATTGAGAGGGGGGGTGAATCGATGGCCTCAAAAATTTATCCTTTAAACTTTAATCCACCAATCAATACACCTCAGATTATTAAGTCCCTACAAGATGTATGCCTTGAAATACTTGAAATAATTAACTTTTTTTCAGTTTACCTTGTTTGTCCTTATTCTCCTTGATTACCGATATGCAGTAAAACTTATTTACCGAAGCTCAGTGAATATGTAGAGTAAACCAATCAATCCAGAAATGCATATGTGAAATGTAAAACAATAAAGTAATAAACCATACACACATAACACATGGATTTTTAACAAGGAAACACTATTAAGGGAAAAATCACTAGGACCAGTACCCCAAATTTTCACTCTTCTGAAGTGAGCTCTGTTAGGAGCCAATCTTGTTAAAGGTTACAAACACACAGTTAAGTGCGACCTTGTTAGAATATTTTTATACATAGGTTGTCACTTAGTATCTGGCATCTACGCTACCATCCTTGAATCAGCCTTTAGACTGTCAATAGGGTTTATGCTAATCTTACTACCATCCTTGAATCATCCTCCTTCTTAGACTATCAATAGGATTTAGGTAAGACCGATGCTACTATCATGAATCAACCTTTTTGGTAATCTGTTAGGATATACCTCAATTATAGAAGAAAGTTAAGTCCTTCTCTATTAAGAGACTTAATGCTTCAATAGTTAAACTGAAACACAATGACCTATATGTACAATACCTCTCTAATCAATGTATAAATTCAATTCCTTTATGCTTCACACTTTCTGCTCTGTGATGCTGTGCTTCACTGTTCGTCAGTGTCTACAGAATTCTTTAGCTCTCCCTTAGCTTGATTGATCAGGACTGTATGAAGTTTATCCTTCACCAGTTTCTCTTCAGCATCTTCTTTCAATTCACTCCCCCATGTATCTGATTACTTGCAGAAATGAATTATGCTTGTCTCTTATATAGACACGATATTCCTTTATTTCTAATTCTTGATTCTTGATTCTTGATTCTTGGCGTGAAAAACAATCCAGCCAATTTGATTTACGGCTTTAACTCCTGATTTATCACATAGTTATCTTCTTTCCAACTGTATAAATAAATTTCTTAACTATGGTTGAATAAAACAAATAAAACAATCAGTTAAGTCTATCCTTAAGCTCTGTCAGCTAGATATTTTGTCATTTTCTGGTCTCTCTATTCTGTCGGTCAATTCTGTAGTTCGTCGATGGTGACAACTGCCAATTTTGTCAGTACAACTTTAGTTAGCTTCAGGATCTCCATCCGTCGGGCATCATTGGATCTTTCTTGTTAGGAAACACTATCTTCTTGTTCATCAGTAATTATTGGATCTTGCTTGTCGGGCAACATTGTCTTCTTGTTCATCGGGCATCATTGGATCTTGCTTGTCGGGCAACACTATCTTTTTGTTTGTCGGACATCACTATGACTTTATCTCTGTCTTTATTGATGGTGTGCACTCCGCCAGTGTGGTCTATCACTTAGTGAATACTTTACTTTTATGCATTTCTAAAAGCATAACCCCTATTCCATTGATTCTCTAAAGTCTTTTGCATTATGTATATGACTGTACATATGATATCAAGTTGACATCAATGACAATACAAACCACTAACTAGTTTAATTTTTTGCATCATCTTCAACTTAACATTATCAAACATTCAATCAGTTACATGTCATCAACAATCCACCCATCAGTATACTTGAGGTGTCACTCATCCAGGAACCTAAACCAGAAGATTCTCTGGAGGAAATTCTCACCTACACACCATCCAAGCCAAAGGAATCACCTGACAAACCTCCCAACCTTGAACCCAATCCAAAGGCCACTTCACTTACTCAACCCCATAAAACTAGAAATGATCTATGGATCCTAAATTTTGATGGGTCCTGGTCCAAACAAGGTTGTGGGGTTGGAGTGGAATTAATCAACCCACGAGGGAAATCCTTCCTTGCATCCTTTAGATTGCATTTTTCCTACACCAACAATGTCACAGAGTATTAGGCCTTAGTCCTCAGACTCCTATTCGCTTTGAGAAAAGTGATCACTCACCTTCAGGAAATGGGTGATTCAGAACTAATTGTAAAACAAATCTAGAGCTAGTACACTTGTCATGATAAAAGGCTAGCCGCATACCGCAACCAGGCATGGAGCCTAATCAAGGACTTTGATGCTTTCAGCATCAAACTTATCCCCCAAAAATGTAATTATGTTTTGGATTCCCTCACTGTGTTCACCAGTACCCTCAAGTTGATGGCTGGTTCCAACCTCTGGAGATTCTTTGTTTAAATGGTCCCCACCCCATCCTTCCCAGACAATATAACACACTTTCAGGTTTTCAAAGATGACTAGCACATTTTGGCCTTCATGGAAAATGTTGGCATCTTTGAATATTAGATCATGGAAGAAACCGCTCATGATGATACTAGGAAAGGGGAAGAAGATGATGGGATCATTGAACTACCTACCAACACCATTCCTAAGGGGATGGTTTCTCTAGAATGAATCTTTGATTTGGACCCTCGGGGCTGAGACAAGATATCATCCTCCTCTGAAGGAGGAAAATATGAAAAGGTTAACGTTGGTAAAGCCGATGAAGAAAAGTTTTTCCACATTGGTACCTCCTACTCCCAAGAGGAGAAGGAGAAGATTCTCATGATTCTCTGAGAATATATTGATGCTATCACCTTGCGGTATGAAGATCTCAAAAAAAATGATACATCTATCATGACACACACCATCCCCCTGTAACCAGACGCCAAACCTTTCTGGCAAAAATAGAGACCAATAAACCCTTTGATTGAACCCCTAATCCACCAGGAGGTTTAGAAATTACTATCAGCCAGGATCATCTTTCCTATCTGGCATACCACATGGGTGGCCAACCTTGTCCCTATACACAAAAAGAGTGGCGAGATTTGCCTGTGTGTGGATTTCTGCAACCTGAACAAAGCCTACAAGAAGGATAATCACCCTCTCCCTTCGCTGGACGACGTGTTGCAAATTGTAAAGGGTTCACAAATGATGTCCTTCCTAGATGGCTACTCCAAGTATAACCAAGTCATTATCAAATTTGAAGATAGGATTAAAATGGTGTTCACCACCAAGTGGGGGACATTTACATACTAGAGAATGTCTTTCATCCTAATTAACATTGGGGCCACATTTCAAAAGTCCATGGACATTGCATTTGAAGGTCTGGTTAATAAATGCATAATCATATAGATGGATGATTTAACGGTCTTTTCTTGGGACAGGCATGATCATCTCGCCCACCTTGCTCATATTTGTGAGAGATGTCGTTGGTATGGTATCTCCCTTAACCCCAAGAAGTGTATATTTGGGGTCACTAAAGGTAAATTTCTTGGGCATATAGTCTTTGAGAAAGGGATATCCATCGACCCTAAGAGAGTAGAAGCATTGCTAAATTTACAAATGCCTAGTAGTAAGAAGGAAATGAGTTCTTTCTTTGGGAAGATAAACTTTTTTCGGCAATTCATTACCAGATTCGTTGAGATTGTCAGACCACTCAATGATATGATGAAGAAAGATACTAAGATTGAGTGGAGTTCTGAAGCAAAGCAAGCATTTTCCCAAATCAAGTAGACTATAGTGGAAGCTGCGGTCTTGGCAAGTCTAGAATATTCCCTCCCATTCCACATTTATTCCTTCACTTTGCTGCACTCTATCATTGTAGTTTTAACCCAGAAATTTGAGGGAGAGGAACGACCTATTGCTTCCATGAGCTCCCCCTTTAAGAACATAAAAGTCTGGTACACACCATTGGAAAAATGGGCCTTTTCTTTAGTCTAGGCTGTGAAGAAATTCTGGCACTACATTCTCCAGAGAAAAGTGCATGCCATTATCCCAGACCAGGATGTCAAGTCTTTATTGCTACAAAGTGAACTAGGAAAATGCCAGGGGAAATGGATTGCCATCCTACAGAAATATGACCTTGAAATGAAACTGATGAAAATAGTTTGAGGCCAAGGACTATGTAAAGAAATGGCAGAGGTCACTCCAAACATAGAATTCCAGACTTAAACTATGGAGTCGATCACTCAAGATCTGTGGTATACCGATTTGGTGTACCTATTACTCAACAACCAGTGCCTAGAGGGGTTCCCTCCTAAAAAATGTCGCATCTTGCGACTGAAAAGTACCCACTTCATGATAAAAAATGGGACACTTTTCCATAGGAAATTTGAGGGGATTTATCTCCAGTGTGTAGACAGGGACCAAGCTGCCAAGATGACAGAGGAATTTCATGGGCAGTATGGAACCAGGCATGGCTCAACTGATGCCACCACCTATCAAATTCTTTGGGATAGATATTATTGGCCCTTTATCTTCAAAGATGCGCATGCTCATGTAAGGAAGTGACATACCTATCAAACTGCTACTTCTTGTGAGTGGAACCCAACAATGCCTTTACAATCAGTCTTTGAGGTTTGACCCTTTGCCCAATGGGTGTTCAAATTTATCGAGGAGATAAACCCCAACTCATCGCTAACCATTGGTACCTTTTAACTACTATCGATTACTATACCCGGTGGTCTGATGCAATCTCATGCAAAACAAATACTGCAGATGTAGTCATCAAGTTCTTGGAAGAGAACATCGTCACAAGATTTGGAATGCCTTTTGCTATCGTATGTGACAATGGTCTGGGATTTTCTTCATTACAACTTTTGGAATGGGCCTATCAAAGAAAGATCACCTTGAAATTTTCTAGCAACTATTATCCCCAGGGTAACCGTGTCACTGAATCCACCAATAAAAACCTATTGGAAGTAGTCAAACATTTGCTAGAGAAGAATCCTCAGGACTGGCACTAGAAACTAAAGTTCGCCCTTTGGGCAGATTGCATCAGAATGAAGATAGCACTGGGAACTTCTCCATTTCACCTAGTTTATGGCCAGAATCTTGTATTCCCCATAAACTTACAAATCCATGTCTTGCATTTCATGCAAGAATTCAACACCTGGGATAACGTTGTGGAGGTTCGCCTCTTGAACCTGGTGAAAATGGAAGAACAAAGAGATACGACACTTGAGCATTTTGTGCATCACCAAGTAGTTGTCAAATGTTAGTTCAATAGAAGAGCCCAATACAAAGTATTTTGGATTTAGGACCTAGTCCTCTTGTGGGACAAAGCTTGGGAGAAGAAGGGAAAGCATACTAAATTTCAAAGGCTCTAGCTCAGACCTTATTTAATCTCAGAGATTTGTGGGGCCAACACTTATCACCTTAGCGCCATGATTGGAGAAGTCTTTCCACTACCCATCAATGGATAGTTTCTCAATTATTACTTCAAGTGAAGGTGGGAGGTAAATTTCCCTGAAGTTGTATCATATGTATATTCATGCCTGTAAATTTTCTCGGCACTCCTTGGGAGTGTTTTTTCCTTGTAGATAGTCGGTAGCCCTCTAGCACCGCTTTCTTTTCTTCATTTTAATTTGTCTTTGGTTTATTTTTTCTTTGCGTGTCTTTCTTTTTTGGGTCCCAAGCATGTTTCTCTCTTCTTGTAGACAGGTATGCTTTGCATGACATCTAGTCCCTAGAATGGTGCCTTACACATTTTGGTTTGTCCAAAATCTGTTGTTAGCATGGTGAGATTTCTCCGCACTCCAGACTTATTTTATATGCATGGTAAAATGTTATGGGAAATCTTCACCAGATTCGCATCTCAAAATTCTTGACATCAATTAACAATAAATCATAAAGAATAAGTAATTGTATGATCCTTGACACCAGAGCGGTTGCACTGGCTATTGGCCATATCCAAAAATCAAAAGAATATCCTAGGTCTAGAGTGTCTCTCCCATTCAATAAATCAAAATGGATGGCAAGGTGAAATAAGTACCACCATGAAAATTAGCTAAGCTTAAGGTTCACTATGAAAGGAGTACCGCCTTCCCCATCTTTAAAAGAAAATTAAAAGAAAACTAGAGAATAGAGAATTCTAGGACCCGGGGGATTGTGCATGATATAGAAATTTTGGTCTGATTCACTCAGTTTCATCTCTCTATTTCTCTCAAATATCATCAGCTTGACTTTCTTCCAAAGCACACACTTCACAACTGACAAGAGATTGAAGGATTGAATCATGGTGAGTTATATTTTCTCAAACACCCCGCGCCTTGCAAGTGAAATGCTTCAGGTAATGATGAGTCTAAGTTTCGCTAACCAGATATTTGGTGGTTCTCGAATGTACTAAGGAATTCATCCCAATGAGTCACCATTTGTTATGCCCTACATACCTATCCCTAAATTTTGTTGGAAAAATTTTGGGTCCCCCTTTTTTCACTTTTTGGTTCTTCCTTTTGTTTCTTTTCACCCCTTTTTCTTTCTCTAGCCTTTGCCTCCACGCGGCCATTTTTTTGCCTCCTTTTGGTTTTTCGCACTCCAGGATCCTATCTCGGAGTGTATTGTTCCTTCGTGCCAGCCAAATTCTAGACCCTAGGATTCTTGTGTCATTACTTCCTCTTTAGTTGGAGGGTGTGGTCACGCAGGATCCATGGGCCTGAAGTCTGGAGGTTTTCTTTTTTCTCAGGGTTTGCAGAAAGGAATGGTGCATTTTAATCCAAGGGATATAAATTAAGCTTCACCTATCATTGTTACACTTACCACAAACAATTTACCCTTAGAGAAAATTAAGATCAAATTGTGCGATTTCCCAGTGAGCTAAGTGTGATTTGATTCGAGTGATTAGCAATGATTTGGAGTTCAAACTTGTGCATGTTTCAAGGTATCCTGCAGGGTTCTCGGTGTGTTTGTGGGTTTTGAAGATTTGTTAATTTGCAGAGCACCTCTTGTGCCCTTCCTTTTGCATCTCTAGTTTTTAGGTAGGTCCTTCTGGCCCTTATCTTTCTTTCTTTTGGTTTGTGCTTCATTCCCTTCCTTTTGGGATTTGTTTTCTTTGTGTTCAGATCTTTTTTGTCGACTCCCATTTGTGGGATGGCTCTGCAAGAGGGTTGTCATCCCTCTGCACATTTGTGGATAGTGTAAAATAGTGTAAATAATTGTAATTTTTTAGGTAGTGGTTTGTAGGTTAGTTTTAAATTTGTTTGCGTCTATGGGTAGCCCATGTAAATATTGTTCTTCGGCTTCCTATTTGTAGTGTTCATAGCATGTTGTTCTTGTGTGGTTGTCTGTAAATTCATGTACACAATTTGTACATTCCTTCAAGTCCTACCCATCCCATGATGAGCTCACCATGCCCTCCACATTGTTTGATCAAATTCAAGCTCAGCCGCTTGGTTTTTGCTGGACTCGAACTCATCAACTTGCTTATTTGGGTTGTGGCCTTTCTCTCTCCTCTATTGCTTCAACATTAATGGTAGGATTAATTCCACATGCGTGAGAATTTAAAACCATCCCAAGTGGAATTCACTCCATTCATGTTAAGATAACTGTCACAATAAATTTCATTACTCTATTCATTGCATGACCATGTGACAGTCCACGTTAGCCCGGTATGGAAAATTGCCTGATCATTTCAATAATGGTTAGTTTCTCTAGACTCCTAGTTCCGCATAATCCCAAAGCCTTCATCTCATTTTTTGCATGAACCAGAATCCCCATAACCCCTGGGTATCCATCAAATTTAAAGTAATTTTTTTTTTTTTTTTCATTTCTTTAATTTGATATAAACTAGCGTCTTCTCAAGGACAGGTGTGAAATGGTGATGAAATCTCCGGAACCCAGGAATTTATTATATTTGATTATTTGTAGTAATGGTTGTCCGGTATTGCAAGCTATGAATAACTCATCAAGAAACATGTCTAAAGTATCTTCCCCTCCCAAAAATCTGGAACTCCCATCCACCTCAACAAGGGCGACAACCAAGACAAGGGCTGAGAAAGCATTAGAGAAGCTCCTACTCACATCAAAATATCTAAAGGATGGGTGGGATCCAAGGTGGATTTCAAATTTAAAAAAATCACCGACATAAAGGTCAGACCGTGGGACAAATTACAGGGCCTTGTAAGGACAATGTTCAATTAGTGGTCCACCAGAGACAGTATGGAAAAGAATGTGGCCACCTTCAGCATAATCAAAGCCACCTACTTCCCTTTCTCAATGAAGTCCTCGGAGTTGATTCTCACCCTAGAGGAACATTACAACACAACCATCTAGGTTTTTATACTTATTGCTTCCCTTCCTTCGGGTTACCCAACACCCCTAGTATCCCTTGACACTACCACTTTTGCTTCAGGACTGGGGATCCCCCAGTTTTCCAATTCTATCATTATCTCCCGGGCCGCATCGCTGCAAGAGTTCAACAATGTTCAACAGGCTACCCATCAGCACCTTACCCCCCACTGGCAGAAGACGTCGAAGAAGGATTACAAGAAAATGAAGTTGGAGATCCCCTGTATGGACTTCAAGGAATGCATACAAGCGTGGATCATCTTCCTATGTCATTTCTTTGGGGAACCACATGCCTGGGACTTTTCAACTTGGATGTACTACTTTCTATATAGCATCACCACCAACAGGAAAAATTTTGATTGGGAAACCATTGTTGTCAATCATGTGGACTTCCAGCTGAACAAGTTTAGTGAGACATCTAAGTTCCACATGACTTCTTATGTTCTATGGGCACTAGCACAATAGAGACCCATAATTTGGGGTTTACTTATAGTGGGCGTCCTTGGGACAGGGCCCAGCCAGAGTGCTCCTTGGGATCATTTTCCCCATATTCAACGGGAAGCTAACTTCCCCAATTTTTGAGTAAATGATACCTTCATTTACTACAACATTTTGATACCCACTCAAGATGTTGGTTACCAGTTGTCAAAGGAAGCCATGGCCTTGGTAAGTTTCTATAGTAATTATTTCATTCAATTCCAACAACATTCATACATTCAGGTGATCAGATTCTCTGGAAATCCCTACCTATTTCCCAAACTCTACGGGGATTGCATTATTTTAATGGAATACTACACACAAATCCTAGAGGTCCATACTTATTATGGCCTCAATAAGGTTACCACCATCCATTTCCTGATAACTTGCGGGAATTACACTTGCAGTCTTGCAACGGCCAAGGAGGTCGACAATGAAGTGAAAGTTGGAGCTGGCATACTTCTACCTTGCACAGAGCAATTTTGATCTATTAGGAAAAATTAAACAAGCATTACCTCAGGCGTCAACACCCCATGAGCCTCACATGGAGGATTTTTGGGTGGATTGTCAGGACAACTTCGAGGTCTGAAGTCAGCATTACGAGAGAATGAAAAAAGGTATGGTGAAGTGCATTGGTCTCCTGACCTTTCCAAAGGATTTCTTAGATAGCGGGCCCTTGGAGGACCCAGGATATAAATCCAAAGGGATTGATAAGATGGCTCTCCCTCTGGTGGACTGGGACACACCGTAAATTTTGATGATAGAGGATATCACTAAGGATATAGTGAATCTCAGTCATGAATATTTTTCACGGGTATGTAAAAAGAGCACCCGCCGAGATGGTCCAATTTTGTGGGGGTCCTCTTCTGGCTTAGGAATGTTAGGGAAGGGTGGAGATAAGGAGAAAACAAAAGAGAGCACCCCAACCGAGGTTCCACCCCCGGCTCTAGCCCCTTTCATGGAACAACTTAGTACCCGGCTGGAGTCGTCTTGACAGCTAGGTGAAACAATCATCGCCAGACTTTCCCTTGGTCTTGCAATCACTCTGGTGGGATCTTCCCTTCCTTAAGGCTCCCCTTCACTCTCAACACTCATGAGTCGGGCATCAAAGATGGAGGATAAGGGTGTGTCTATTATGGACGTTGGGGCCTCATTACAAATGAGGAGAAGGAAACAAAGAATAGGCAATCCTCCACCAAGAATAGATGCAAGCCTCAAACCATTAGGAAGTATTCCTATGGAGCTTATCTCTTCCTCCCCTAAACTAGAAGATCCTCTAGAGGCCTCCCCTCCCCACGATAATTTTGATGGCATCTTTCAAACTGACAATCTAGTAAATTTGCAGATAGATGTGGAGAGGGCGGTGGAAGAGATCGTCACACAAGAAGTAGAGATTATCCCCAAGGAAGGGGGAGGATAAGAAAAGGAGGTTATCCTAGAAAAAGAAACCCAAGAACAGGAATAGGAAAACATAGAAGATATGGAAGAGAAACTGGTCTTTGGGACCGAGACAAGAAAGAGGTAGGTACAAGTTGAGCAATTGACTATGGCTAGGGAAACTGGACCTTCTAGAACAACCGTACCCTTAGTTTTCATGCTCCAAACACCTCTAGACACCCTGGGTAACTTGTTACCCCAGGATATGACATTCAACAAGGTGGTCTCCATAGCATAGCAATTAGACCTAGGTTAGACACCTTCACCCCCTCTAGAAAATAGGCCCCTAGAGGAGAATGTCCCAGCAAAGAACATCGAAGGAACTCAACAACAATAGGATGTGGGAGAAAACCCTAAAAAATATGGATACAGACATCATAGGTGTTGGGGAAGGTGGGAACTCCAAAACTATAGATGTAAATACCACTAAGGTGGTAGAAGTGAGAAATCCTAGGAATAAAGAAAAGGAGTCCCCAATGACCACTGATGTCGGGGAAGCACAGCAAGCCCCCGAAAAGGACCCAAGTATCCAAGTCATAGTAGTAAGACCGCCCATGCCACCACAATGGCTGGTAGAATCAAGGAAGAGAAAGGCCTTGACAGCAATAAGATCCCCTCTCTCTCTCTCTGGCCAAGATGATGGCTCAAAATAAAGAGACCCTTAAGCCTAAGAAGGCCCAGACCCTCCATACCATTAGGACTATTCCAGGAGGAAACACTATTGTGGTAGTAGCAACACCTCCCATAGATAAAGAAGAGGTAGCAGTAGGAGATATAGATTACACCGTCACAGAGGTCTCTATTGGGAGAAGAGATAAACAGGAGGAACTAGACCTGTTAAGAGAAGTTAACGGGCAATTGAGGCCCAGTATGAAAAGAAAGTGCAGAAGCTGAAGGAGGCAAAAGAAACAAATGATAATATCCTTGGGCTTCTTGCAGAGCTAATGCAGCCATTGGCTATGATTCCTTCAGAGGCCTCCACATCTGGGACACCGCTCCTGTAGGGTTATATCGACACGCTAAGGACAATGAAGAAGAAGGCGCAGGCTATGGATGATTGGGTAACTAAGCGGGTAGGAGCCATAAGGAATTTCCTAATAGTGACACTCCCACACCTACACCAGGCCAGTAACATCATGGGCCAGGTAAATGGCATCATTTCTTAGTGGGAGGGGGAGATAGAAAAGTATGAAGAATGGAAGAGTGAGCTGGAAGAGAATGAATTTTGGGGAAGAAGTCATCACAGAGACGGGTATTTTGGGAGATCAGAATTTTGGGTTCCTCTGGGCCCAACACTCTAGACTTGGTCTTAAATTTTAGACATGCAAGAAACTGGTAGTGGCCCTGAAGGATAAATTCTTGGTGATCCAAAATTCATTAAATTTGTATGCAGTATTCATCACAAGGGTTTCGGCGGTTGATCCCTTTAGCACCGAGACATGTGCTCTGGTGGATTTTGTTTTGAGTAGATTTGATGAAATAATAGAGGCACGGTTCCAGTCCTCCGTATATTTTGATGGATAAAAGATGTCATGTCTCACCTGTATGTTGCTCTGGGCACACCATGTCACAAAGATGGCAGCAGAGTTTAAGGAAGGTGCTCGAGATGTGGGCGACCAGTGGAGGCTTCCAAAGACCATCAGGAATGTATTAAAGAGATAGATGAGGAGGGAATTCTCCAGATTTTGGAGACATTCCAAAAATTTAAAGAACATTGAAGTCTTCCGGTCTCCAAATATTTCCACCAGCAGGGCAAAGTTTTGAAGATATGTTATTCTTTGAGCGTAAGCTCCCGGACTCTGGAATTTTGGGTCCCAATTTTGTATTCTTCTGCGGCAATCTACATCAAGGTTCTCTAGAGCCGACCGATCACTATCAACAATTAATAATGGTTAGAATGTAGGTGATCCAGATAATGATAGGTCAGGAAGATGGGATGGTTATGACAGACATCTTCTTATTCCCCCAAGGCGTCGCTTTCGCATGTACTACCTGGCACCCATAAAGAAAGGGAGCCGCAATCAGCATTGATGAGGCGTGTGGCCTAAGTTACCGAGATAAGAAAGTTTCCTCTATCAGTACCATAGCTCTCTTCTCTAGGATGATTCTTCTATATTTCTCCCCTTTCTTCTTCTTCTATCTTTTCAGAACTTTGTACATCTCGAGATGATTGTAAGTGGTGCAAGTAGTACCAGCCACAGATATTGTATTTTATTTAGCAAGTGTATAGGTAGATTAGGTCAATTTTGTGTATAAATAATAAGACTGATGCCTTAACAAGGGTCAAAAAATTTGAGGATTTTGTTGTCTAGTAATAATAGCAAATAGCATTTTCAAGTTCATTACAATTAGAAGTTTACTTTCACTCTATTCTCAGTAGCTTAATGCTCCCTTAGAGCCATGAATGTACGCACTAGTGATGCTGGAATCATTTCAAGTTAATGAAAGAAAGAAGAAAAGCTTGTGGCCCTATGTTATTTGTTGTTCAGATCTCCAAATTTAGTGAAAATATTTTGTGTTTTATGTCTTCTTATGTCCTTCCCTGCGGTGTTTTTCATTTAGTTAAATGATCTTATCTCCCTCTGCTATTGGATGTGTATGAATCACTGATTCTTTGTGTATCCGCTAATTAGTGTTGTTTTCTTACATTGGAGCATTGTTGATGTTTGAATATGTATTTAGTGACTATAAGTAGAAATATACTCTAAGTCTGATCTAGCTTTTGTGATTTCTTTGATAAATCTAAGATGCTTGTAGGAAATCTCACCCCCTTTTGAAATATCAGGAAGTGGTGAGTAAAAACTAGCTATCCCCTCAAACAACAGTCACCTGCCCAAATTAGCTCCCTTGCACCCTCGAGACCCGACTACCAGGTGCTTGGAGGCTAGGATAATTTATTCTCTGAAAAACCTCTACAAGCAGAGTTGGCTGATACTCCGATACCTGGTGACAACTTATCCCATGTTGGCGGAGCTGGTCACAAAGTCCCATCAATAGGTTGGGATCATGTGAAGATGCCTTGAGATGATCACCAATACGAGTTCATAGGTGAATGATACAGTTTCATTTAAAGGTTGCGACCATGCAAAATGACTATTATAGTCTGGCACAAGTTCACAAGGTATAATATAAGTTAGAATTTGGTGATGCGAAGCCGTGCTAAGTTAGCATATCAATTTTACTAATAGTTGACTTAAGTTTAAAAGTGACAAGTGGGGTCGTGCTGGCATTTTTTCAAAATTATTTAAAACCGTTAAAGGGTTATGAGCTCCAACTTGATGATTTGATTGTTTTCTTCCACGACTAATCTCATTTATTTTGCATGCATAACATTAACATGGAGTTGATGGATAGATGGTTTGTACATCATAAAACTTTAAATTTGCATCCAAATCTATTATTTGTATATCAAATCATGATTTTTTTTTTGTGTGACAGCGAAAGAGCCCCTGGTTTGATAATTCATAAAACATCAAAGAGGTGTGTGCGCTACTAAATATTGTCTACTTGGTAATTGAAGTTTTTATTTCACAGAGATGACATAACCAAGTACTTCCACCAGGTCAATAGTTGTGGGGAAACAAAAGAAAGACAAATTTTTTGAGGAATGGGTACAATTTCTGCTTGGGACATCAAATGCACAATCAGCAAATAAGAAGGTATGGAGGGATACGTGTTTTCAATGTAAGAACCTGGATACTCCTAGTTCAACTGGTTCTTCTTAATTTCTATTCTTTTTCAATAGAAGAGTGAAGGAAGTCCCTTTGTGTAACCCTTGGCTTCTAAATATGGAAAAATTGATAGTCCCTGATGTTTTTTTAGATGTTGACCTATTTAATGCATTAACAAAAGGTTATTGTCCACTCACCAAGTGTATCATAAAAAAAGGATAAATCTGCATTGGTCAGAATTGATAGGGCTATCTTTGTGGGGGTATTTGGTATCACCGGAGCTATGAGTGTTGACATGGACTTAGATGAGGAAAAATGACAATATATCTTGCATAAAAGTGTATTAAAAAAGAATACAATTCCTAATTTTATGCCAAGAGATGGGAGGAAAATAGTGCCAATTCCATATATAATGTTAATGAACCACATGAACTGGATACCTTCCGCAATTATATCAAGTACATGGTGTATGGGTTGTGTAAGGTGAGAGAATTGAGGAAAAATAGTGATAGTGGATATGTTGATGTTAGCTATGGACAGTCAGCACACACATGTAAATAAATAATATGATTATGTGGGCTTCGTTGTTAATATAATTCACAATTATTTGGTTACTATTCAAAGCAATCCTTCTAAAATTGATTTCAAGCATCATTCACTTCTGATGCATCTCATCTTGTTTTACAATGTTGACTATATGGATAAGGAGCTGATACTGATGAAGGAAGACATGGGCGAGCAGATTCGAGTACAACTCTGGACAAAGGTATGGAAAAGTACTACGTATTCTTTTTCTTTCTTACATTTTGAAAATTGGATTGTGAATCCTATTAGGAATATGCTAGGTGCAAAAGAGGGTAGGATCCCTCTTGAACTTTGAATAATAATCATACCTTTGCATGCTAATAGTAAGGTGTTGTTTTATGTGGCATCTGATTAGTCCCCAAGTGGGAGATTTTTATATTGTGGTGACTCATCAAGTAAGTCATGTACACTTTTCCCCTTATTCTAGCCCTAAAGCTATATAAATATTGTATAAATTGGCTTAGGGTTATGTTTTGATATAATGTATGTTTTTAGTAGCTTCTTATGACAGTATTAAGCTATAAGGGATTGTGGATTGTAATTAGGTTGTAATCACTGGATAACAATAAAATTGGACTCACTGTTGGTGGACGTAGCCCAGGGATTGGATGAACCATGTTAAATCTTTGTGTCTTGTGTTCTCTTCTATTTGGTTTATTATTTTTTGAGATAGGTTATATTTATGTATGTAATTGTTAGTTTTTTGTCTTCTATTTCTAACATTAGGGGCCCATTATTCATAACTAGGGAGATGCCTTTTTTATTGGAAAATTTTACTATTATTAGATTTTTTGGGTGTCCTCGACCACCCCATATCTTGCCAAAATATGTCCCTATCATGGTGGGTATATTGAATTCATTTTGCAGTTGACATTAGTTGATAAGGAATATTTAGGTCCCAAGAAGAAGAAAGACACATTATTACCTAGATTGTGGGTGGTAGGTGATTTTACAATAGGTAAATGGGCCTAAGATTCTATGAATGATTTATTAAGACATTATAGATTATATACTATCAAATTGAGAATATGTGATCTCGGGGGATTCATGAGAATCACTTTGAAGGAAATGGTAGGTTTTACTTTTCCAATTCATGAGTCTCTACATGGAGAGGATATCATAAGAAATACAATTGTCACTAATGAGGTGATTGAGAAGAGGAGAAGATCGGATGATATCTAGAGAGTTGAATGAGAATTCAAGGAATTTTCTCCTTCTTTCCCTGGCTTTTACCATGAACTTGCATATTGGGATAGATTGAAAACTTTGCTTGAAAAGTATGATGAGATTATGGAGAAGATGCCCAATGTTCCTTCTGGAGCTAAGGCAAAGGTTAATCCTAAGGATGTAGAATCATCATAGGGAAATGTGCCTCTAGGGAAGGAATTTATCAAGATTGTGGAGAAAGGTTATGAGGTTGAGTCTTCACAAAGTCCAGCAATTAAAAGACAAATGGTTGAGCATGTTCCCAAGATAATGAAGGATTTTTCCAGGGTAATAATAACTGAGAAGGGGCCTTATTTCCATGATTTGAGGCAAACGTTGAGAGATGCACAAAAAACACCTGAGGGTGAAGAGACTAGAGAATCAAATTTGAGATTGATTTCTCAGATGGATGATAGGTTATCTCTCTCCAGTATATTTCTGTAGGATGATGATTTCATCCAATCTCATGAGTTCAAAAAATTTATGTTTAAATTAAAGGAAAATGAGTTAAAGTTGACCTTGGGACCAGAGGATGACATTCATGAAAATAAAGAAAATTTAGTGCTGGAACTATAAGAGTATGAGCCTAATAATCATGCACTTACTATGGCACAGGCCAAGGAACTTGTGAAAAGAAGTGGAATTCTTCTAATGCATGGATGGGATATGCAATCCTCTTTTGTTATTGATCAGATAAGAAGACAACCTGATCCAATTTTCAAATCTAAAGTTGAAGTTGGTGAACTTATCAGAGGCTCTAGTTTTGATCCAAAGAGTAAGAAATTAGTTATCTAGTCACTTGTAACTGCTACACAGTAGCCTAAGCTTATTGATATACAAGCTAATAGGCAGGGTGACAAGCTTATCTAGAACATTTAAAATGTGAGTAATAGAGAGATTGTTGATATTTTAACTCGTGTTATTTTAAATCGAGCAAAAGTTGAAGATTTAGAAAGAAGCGTTACAGAGACATATGCTAGTCTAATCAAGATTTAAAAGGAATATGAAGGGAATCTTATGCTAAATAGTAAGCTTGATGAGAAAATTACTGAGCTAACTGAAAAGTTAGCTAATGTGCTAGTGCTTTCTACTCATGAAATGGTGGATGCTTTAGTTGACACTATTGGTGAGTTTGATCCATCTATTTACAGTGTTATTGTTTATGTTCCTGCTATAACTAATGAAAAGATAAATGATTATGTTGGTAGTATATGAAATTTAGAATTAGAAAAGAATACTTTGGGAGTCAAAGTGTTGTTATAAATACTACAGCATAGGATAGATATTTTGAAGAAAAAAATGGATGTTGTCCATGCTTCCCATTTAGCCTTGCAAGTTACTGAAGGGAAGTGTGTAGAGGCAATGACCTTCTTGAACCCTATTTTCACTCTATGATCAGGAAGAAATTTGTCAATGAAGAAACTGGTAGCTATTTTGATTTATAGGCCTGACTTTCCTGATAAGATTGCAGAAACAAATGATATGATTAACATAGTAAACACATTAGTTGCCTTTTTCAAAGACAAAGATCAGATAATTAAGGGCAAGTTGCATTTATTTCTTGAGTCATACAACACCTATATTCCCACCATTTATGACAAGGAGGAAAAATTAAAAAAATATCCATACATGGATGGAATATTTTGATTTGATTTTTGATATCATTTAAACAAATTTGCATCTAACAAATGATATTGATACACCCAGTTTCAATGATGTGTTCAAAAATATTTTCAAAGCTGAGGTGGACCTTGTTAAGTTTATTGCAGATGTGAGGGCTATAGTTGATGCTCATTAGAATGAGGTAGTTGGACAAATAGAAACTGTTAAAACTTTTGGTTGGCTAGCAGATGGGGAATTTTCCAAATGAGAGATGGAATTGAATAAAGGAAAATCTATTTGAATAGTTAAATTCTATCAATTTTGTCTTTTTGTGGGTGGTTACTAATGTGGCACTTGAGCATGTTTACAGGGAGAACAATTATCTCAATATGTACCTTGAATTTGCCTTCAAAAGCTTTCGTTATCCTTCATGATCCAAAGAATTTGTATATGATTTATCTTCAGACAAAAGTGTTAGTTGTCATTTTGCTGATATCTAGATTCCCGCATTGCAAAATTTGAAGACTTGATGTGTTTTTCCTGGGTTTTTTGTTGTTAAGAAGTTAATTATTTTTCCCTAAGTGATTGGTAGCTTATTGTAATCCTTTTTCTATAAAATTATTTCCATGATCACTTAGGAAGGGATGGGAAATTTTGTCTTGAATTCAATAGAGTTTTTTCAACCTCAATCAGGTTTAACAGATGTAGTGAGTCGTGTATAATATTCTACAGAGAAAATTATATTTTAGTATTAGAGATTGTCATATTAAGTCTTATTTTAGTGAGAAAATCAGTGTATGAAGACAATGATTTTGAGGTTAATGAAATATAATCCAGATTTGGTTCTCTCCTTTGTATTCATTTTACGAGTTGTGAATTAAATAATTCAAAGTTCTTATTCAATTCACTCCATATTTTTATGTGAATGTTTTTAATTCTAAGATTTGATCAAGTATCAATTAAAATGATGATAATTAATTCATTGGTTCATAAGGTTGGCACAAGTATCAATATAAGAAGTCTAATTTTGGATTACATGAATAGATGTTATTGTAATGCAATAATAATCTAATTCTTGGATCATTGGAAGTTTTATGTCATTCATATAAGGGATTGTAAACTGAGAGTATTGCTCAATAATAAGGCACTGATCTAAATATGCTATAATTATTATCTTGTTGGTTCAGGTTGTCTGGTTATACCATCTTTTGATAATAAATATTTTTAGTTTTTTAGTTTTATATGTGGTGCGTGTATGTCTTTTTTTTATTAAGGTAAATACAGGTTTTGAAAGGACCCCGAAACCTTTTACAAAAATCTACTAGAGATAAGAATCAAAGGCACATACAAACATAGTAAGCCTACATTGAAGAAAAGGTAGGACCCAAAGAGACACCCTAGAACTAAAATAGGAAAATACAAAAACTGCCAAAAGAATGCATAGTTTCTAGCACAAAGACTAGCACAATTTCCAGCAAAAATTCCAGACCAAAAGAAGAAACATTACATCATTTTCTGGTAGGCTTCCTCAGCCTCCTTTTTCATTTCTTAAATTTTTTCAATGGACTCCTTCAGCTCAATCATCTCTTTCAGGATCTCAGGGACTTTTCTTTTTATACCACTTCGGGTTCTAAGGCCTAAGCTTCCTGCCTTTTCTTCAATAGTAATTGTTGTATTTTCCAGCAAACTTATTTCCAAATAAGCGTATAATGCTTTCAGGTTCTAAACCAAAACTTGAAGCCCAGCATTACTGTGCTTTAGGATAACCCATATCATGTGCCCATTGTGGCTTATTTTTTCTTTTAGTTCTTTTATCTTTTCTTCCACACTCTCATTAACTCTAGTGGTGAACTCGTCATCTTTGTTACTGTCATTTACCTTAATCATAAGAATTTTCTCCATTTTCTTGACCTTGGCTTTGAAAGGCTCCATTGCCTCCTTCATCTCAGTCAATTATTGCTTCATAATCTTCATCTCCTCACTAAGCCAATCTTCCATACTCACCCCATAGTCCACTTTGCTTTTCAGGATTCTGTCATCTCTTTGAAAACTGACCTCTTCTGGGCCCATTCTCCATTTCTTACTATTCCTTTTCTCAGCCTTTAAATTCAGCTCCTTATTATGACCCTCCTCACCTTCGTCCTCATTCTTCTTCTCCTCTTTTCCATCTCCCTCTTTTCCATCTCCCTCAATTTCCATTTCTTTGTAACTTACTTCAGTGCCCTTGCCCTCTTCATCAGAAATAGGCATTTCCTCCTCTTCCATCTGAGAGTAATCCTTACTCATCTGATCATCTTTCTCCTTTTCTAGATTATCTTTATTAGTCTCACTATCTTTATCATTCTGGTTCTCTTTATCTTTTCCCTGATTCTCTAGGGTTTTAGCACCAGTCTCCTCTTGTTTTTCTGCATTTTCCCTCTTCTTAGTTCTAACCCTTTTCTTTAGACTCTATTTTTACTTTCCTTCTTAACCTGCATCGCAATCCATTTAACCCTCTTGGGGATAGGTTCTAGAATATGGTTGCGGTCATACTCAAAAATTAATAGAATGAGCCCCACATGGAGCACCGGGTTACTCAATTTCTTTCTATGCTCCATCACGCTATTATGCAATGAACTCAAGAGATAAAAAGGGAAAAAAATCTTTTTACCATGCCTGAAGTGGTTGGCCAGGACAAAGTGCAGATTATAGATTTTAGAGTATCTACCGTCCAAAGTAAAATACTCGATCATAACTATGATAATGTCGGCCCAATGGGATTTAATTTTTTGGATATCAACATGATCCCCTATCCCTTTACTAAGAAGGGCCTCTTCATCTTCTGTTTTTGGGAAAATCTTGAAAGCTTGAGTTTTTACCCTCTTATTGTCCCTATAGAATTTCATGCCCTCACAAGACAAGCCCGTAATTTTAGAAATAACCCTCATGTTGAGAGTAAAATATTTTCCCCATAGGTTCACTTTCCCATCCTTCCAACCCTCTGCAAACCTTTTTTTTATCTCCGTATCCCAGCCATGGAGCTTCTCCAGATACTGAGAAATGTCTCCCTTTCTCAACCTTCTCTAGGCCTTCTTCTTCTCTTTCCATTTAGTGCAATCAATCAGCTCCTCTCTCTTCAAAGCTCCACCCATTTTTCTCATCGCTTTCTGAAAATGCCGATACTTAGTAGTATTGAACACATAATTTTGACAAGCTTTACTATTATGATTGTTCCAGTTCAAGTTTAACACCCAGAAAGCATGCGGTGTCACAATTCTCATTAATCTCATTTCCTTTGAATGACAGCACACATTAATTTTAATAATTAAAGATGACCTCATCATTAATTATGATTATTTATAACTCCTTCAATATTGTTCATCCTATCACACCTGATAAGAATAACCATCTCCATTTTAAAATTTGCCTCACCTCGCCATGATTGCATGACATCAGATAATACTCCCACATTTTCTAATCCATCTTCCGTCATGTTACCTTCTCTGAAAACATGTGAAGTATGGTAATCTTCAAAATTGGACAAAATGGATTTGATTTTTTCAATGATATGGCTTATTGTCCATGAAGCTTCA
The DNA here is from genome assembly GCA_018584345.1 of Thuja plicata. Classification (NCBI taxonomy): domain Eukaryota; kingdom Viridiplantae; phylum Streptophyta; class Pinopsida; order Cupressales; family Cupressaceae; genus Thuja; species Thuja plicata. Next base: position 743,341 of record MU224655.1, on the reverse strand, counting down.
TGAGTGCCTTTTATACGATTAATTATATTCAAAGAATCTCCCTCCAACCATAGTTTAGAGAAGCCCATATCTTTGGCCAACATGACCACATGAAGGGCAGCCATCACTTCAGCCATATGGTTTTTTTGAACTCCCAATGGAGCCGCTACAGCTCCCAAACAGTTTCTAGCAGAATCCCTTATTAGGCCTCCCACACCAGTAGTCCCCAGATTCCCTTTAGCAGCCCCGTCAAAATTCCCTTTAACCCAACCACTCGAAGGGGCACTCCATCTAATTTTTTCCCTCAAGTTTTGGTTGTTGTCTTTCTACACTTGAGCATTCATAAATATATCTCTAATACAGAGAGAATTCTTGTAGGGGGAGTCGCTAGATAGCTGATTTTTAAAATTTTCCAGAAGACTTCTACACACACTATTAGCCACAGTTTGATAGGGGGAGATTTTTTCTCTGAAGATTATATTATTTCTTTCCTTCCATATTCTCCATGTGAAGTGGGGTAGAATTAGCTTCCAAATATCTTTGGCTTCCTTACCCTTAAGGGGACAGTTCCATTGTTTAACCATGTCCTGGAAATTAAAAGGTTTGACCCACTCCATGTTAATGATATTAAGCACTGAATTCTAGACTTTACAGGAGTAGGGACAATGAATCATTATATGATTACAATTTTCAGCTTTAGAGAAGTAGAGGATACATCTATTAGGCATACTAAATCACCTCTTGCAAAGATTATCCACTGTAAGGATTTTATTCTGAACAAGAAGCCAGAAGAACATGTTAATTTTAGGAATAAGGATGTTGTTCCATACCTTACAGCTAGAAGAGTGGTTATCCTCCTGGTGCAGAAGAGTAGAGGCAGAAGAAATAGAGAATTTTCCATTAGACTCCAGCCCCCATATCAAAGAATCTTGTTTATTAGGTGTAATAAACCAGGGAGAAAGAAACTTACTGACCAAATGAAGAGAATCATCAAAGGAACTAAGGTCTACCCATTTATCATTGATCCAGCAATCAGAAACCTTCTCTCCAAAAATTTCCATACAATCTGCTATCACTGGCCTCCATTCCTACTTGTCACTAACGGCTTCTTCCTTCAGCCATTTATCAATCTAGAAATTGATTTTCCTACCATTTCCCAGCTTCCATCTAGCCCCTTTTCTGATCAAATCCCTACTTTTTCTTATGTTGTTCCAGATGAAAGAGCCATTTATCTTCAAAGGGTCCCTAAGCACTTCCTCCAGAGTGGTTAAGTGGTACTTTCTCTTAATGATAGCATTCCATTCCTTCTCTTCTTCAAAGATTCTCCAGCATTGTTTTTCTAGCAGAGACTTATTTGTATTTTTGATACTTCCGATGCCAAGCCCACCTCATTTCTTAGGTTTACACACCACCTCCTAGGCCACCAGGCTTAACCTCTTCTTCTCTTCCACTCCAGACCAAAGAAACATTTTCTAAATTTTTTCAATCAAGTCAGCATATTTCTAAGGAATTTTAAACAGACTAAGAGCGTAGACAGGAAGATTTTGAAGAGTAGATTTTAGAAGTTGAACTTTTCCAGCTTGGCTAAGAGTAGCACCTTTCCATCCAGCCAACTTATTATGAAATCAATCAATAATGCCATTCTAGAATGCCTCATCAAGTTTAAGGCAAAGAGGGAGACCCATGTAGGTAGATGGAAGAGTCCCTATCTTGCATCCCAAGATAGAGGAGATCTTCCTTTGTCTATCTTCATGGGTATTGTAAAAAAATAAAGAACTGTTCTCCCAGTTAATAGATTGACCTGACACTTTAGTGTAATTGTTCAAAGCCTTTTTCATGTTCCTAGCTTCCATAACAGAGGCCTCTCCCATCATAATAGAATCATCCACAAATTTCTCATGAGAGAACTTATGCTGAGCCGAAGAAGGTTGGAGACCAGAAATCTGACCTAATAAAACCAAGCTTTTTATGGATCTCCCAAGACTTTCTGCCATTATAGAAAAGAGAATAGGGGAGATGGGATCACGTTGTCTAAGCCCTCTAGAGGGGTGGAAGAAGATGGAAGATCCTCCATTTACCAGCACAGAGGAAGACACCATTGTAACCAATTACATTATCATTCTTATAACGTCTTTATTAATTCCAGAGGAGCTAAGAATTTTAGATAGGAAAGACCAGTCCACTCTGTCATAAGATTTGGACAAGTCCAGTTTCATCAAAAACCCCTATTTTTTAGAGGCTTGAAGGGAATGAATATTCTCATGCACAACCATAATAGAATCAAGAATTTATCTTCCAGGGACAAACCCATTCTGATGAGGTGAGATAAGATTTGGTAGTAATCTTAAGATTCTTGACGTCATAACCTTCGAAATGATTTTATAAAGAGAATTGCATAGGCTTATAGGTCTAAAGCCATCAACCGTGTCCACTCCAGATTTTTTTGGGATGAGAGAAATAAATGTTGAATCAATTTCCTTGAGAATAGATTTTGTGCCAAATAATTCTTTAACAGCAGAACAGACATTTCTCCCAACAATACTCCAAAACTGCTGGAAAAAGAACATCTGAAACCCATCTGAGCCAGGAGATTTATCTCCTTCAAAGGAGAGGACAGCCTTCTTAATTTTAGTCTCCAAAGGAATAGCTTTTAAGAGGGCATTAGTAGGAGGATCCAGCATGTGTGGAATAGAAGCTAGAAGATTCCTCTACTCAACCATGTCAAGGCTTTGATCTTTAGAGAGTAAAGACACAAAATAGCTCACCATTTCTTCCCTTATTTCTTCATCTTTGGATATTTTGCCATTTCTTTAGGACAAAGAATGGATTTTGTTTATATCCTTATGTTTAAGAGTAGTGAGATGAAAGAATATTGTATTCGTATCTCCTACTTTAAGCCAAAGGGATCTAGATCTCTGTCTCCAAAAAGTCTCTTCTTCAGCTATGATATTATGAAGTTCAGCAAGGGCTATATTCTCTTGACTTCTCAGATTTTTTGATAACCCGTTCCTTTGGATTTCCTCCTGGATATCATTCAGTTCTATTTGGGATTTCATTTTTTCTTTGAAGATATCTCCATAGGTATGCTTATTCTAGCTTTTAACGTTTGTTTTGACATTAGCCAGTTTCTTGACCACTTTGAACATAGCAATTCCTTCCACCTCAATACTCCACCACTCCCTAATTTTATTTTCCAGATCAGGATGGTCAAGCCACATCTTCTCAAATCTAAAAGGAGCATTTATTTTACCTAAAAACAAAGAGACATTGAGGGAGATAGGGAAATGATCTGATCCAATTCTTGTAAGGGATGAGAGGGCACAAGAGAACTTGGTATACCATTCTAGATTTATCAGAGCCCTATCCAAATTAACTTGTATTAGGTCCTCTCCCACCCTACAATTAGACCAAGTGTAGTTTATCACTTCCATATCAACATCCATCAGCCCTTCATTGATAATGAAATTCATAAAGTCTACTCTGCTTTCCACTTGGGCTAAATTACCACCTTTTTTATCTTCTTGCTTAAGAGGGGTGTTGAAGTCTCCCAAAAGGATGAAATTGTTATCTCTTCTTCCTTCCATCTGCTCATGTAGATTCTTCCATAATTTAAGTCTTCCTGTCTTAGTATTAGGAGCATACACATTGATTAAAGTCCAAGAAAATTTGTCCTTCAAACTCCTAAGATCAGCAACAATGAAATTTTTATCTTCTTTTAGGAGCTTACAATCAAAACAAGATTGGTTCCAGAAGATAGGCAGACCTCCCGATGCCCCTTCTGAACTGCTTCCAATGCATTTTCCATGTTTAACCAGCTTCATATTTTCTATCTTATCTTTGCTCATTTTAGTTTCTTGAATCAAGAGAATATCAGGTTTAGAGTCTCTAACTAGATTCCTAACTACATCTTGCTTATGAGGACTATTGAGTCCTCGACTATTCCATGAAATAATTTTCATTTAAAGATTGGGGTACAAACCTGATGGATAGTTAATTATTTTCCATCAGCAATGTTTTATTTTGCTTCCTCCTCCCTTTGATTTTTCTCTGACCTTCTTCCTTTTTCTTGTTTTGGATTTCCTATATCTTCTTTATGTTGTCTAGTTAGAACTTCTGGTTTTTGGCCTCCTGCCTTCTTGTTTGATTTCTCCATAGATGAGCTCTTCGCTTTCTTTCCAGAGCTTAATTTTGATTCAAAGGTAATGTGCCTTCCCTCAGGGGATTTTGGGATTTTCTTATTTGATCCCTTCTTTGAACCCACAGTTGACCATGACTTATCCTCTACTTCTTCCTCCTCTTTATTTTGTTTCTCTTTCTGGTTTGAGACTATTGGAGAGTCAACTTTACTTTCCTTGATTAAGTCATTTTACTTCTTTTGTTTTTATTCTAACCATTGATTTTCCTTTACTACCATCTCCTTCTCTACTTCATGATCCCTCTCTTTCTCTTCTCCTTTTACCATAGTAATTTTGTCTTCTTTTCTTTTATCATTTTTTTTGTTTCAGCAGCTTTGGTGATCTCCCCTCTTTCTTCTATTATTGAAGTATCATGGGTGAATAGCTTATCATTTTCTTGGACATCTTCACCATTTTACTCTTGTTAGGAGGACACATTCTTTTCTTCCAGCAAGCTCGAGGTCACCTATGTTTCCTCTATTTTTCTTTTCCACTCCATTCTATGTCCTTTAGTTTGGTCCTAATCCTTCTTTTTTTCCTTTTGTGTTTTCTGAGGGCATTGTTTCACCCAATGACCCAATTTATTACAATTAAAATAGGAAAAAGGCATCGATTCATAAGCTATCTCTTGATTCCATGTCCCCAATTTTGATTTCAGAGATATTACCTGAGGAAGGTCAACATTCTATTCAATGTTTGCACATATTCTAGCATAAACTTGTTTGGTTCTGGCTTCAGTCATTGAATCAATAGATAAGAGTTCCCCAAAAGACCCTACTATAGCTATTAATATATCTTCATGCCAGTATTTCCATGGCATCCCAGGAAGATGGATCCAAACTGGCACTGCCGTGAAAAAACTTTCATTATAGTCTAGACTCGTTGTCCACTTTTGCAGTGACAGGGAAGATTTTCCCATCATCCAAGGTCCCCCACACAAAAATTTTGAAATATCTTCCCCACTTGAAAACACAAAGGAGAAGAAACCTTTCGGCATAGCCGCAACATCGACTTGACCTTTTAGCCTCCATTTTTTGTCCACAAAGGATCTATCTAGATCAATATTCGGTCTCGGGCCCAAAAATTTACCTACTAGGGTAGAGGCCATGATAGAAACTATGTGGTCAACTAACTGAACTGGTATCTTAATACCAATCTCGCCTTTCAATGGGTCAGATAGTATATAAACTTTGGGGAAGATAGACTTACCCGATGGTTTTATGCCAAAGAGGCCCGCCCACTTGCCTTTCCCCAGATTCATGGAGAGATCATGTGACTTTTCTTGGGACGAATCTCTCCCTTCCTTAAAATTTTTTGGATTTTTCACCTCTGGTCCCATATCTGACCCATTGTCCCCGCTAGACAGAAGCACCATTGATTCTCCTACCTTTTCCATTGATCTGACAGCATTCTCTTCTCCTGCCGTCGAAGATCCCGCAGCAGGACCATCAACTTCCAGCTTCCCTCCAAGATCAGAATTCAAAATTTGAATTCCCACCTTCTCTCTCTCTCTCCTCCTCCTCCTTCCCTCTTGTGCTCCATTCCCTTGTGGTGTGTGTATGTCATGCTCCATAACAACTAAGAATTAATGAGTAATTAGTTTTTACTTAGTATTTTCTTGTTAATGTTGAGCCTCTTGTGTGATAATTTGTTTATCAAATTTAGGGGTGTTTAACGAAAGTAGTATTATACTAAATTTAGGTTTTCCCTCCTTGGTCTTGCATAGCCAAAATTCTAGGGGAGTTTTTCATCCTTGTTGGTTGGTCCAGTCATTCATGGGGGTTTGATCATTGGAGTTAGAAACTCTTAGAATTTGTAGTGAGTGTATTTGTAGCTATTGAATCATAAAAAAAATTTGGGAACCAACAGTTAGCTCTTTTTCTTGTAGAATTAGTATATAGTAGTAAATGATAGACTCTTTAGTTCCCAATTAATATTCTCACGGGGAAAAGGATAATTAACAAGGATGAAAATTGTTCTACACTTTGGGCTCCACATACCCGGGCGGGTGCACCTTCAACAGACTACTATCTTTCAGCAAGTCTGACAGTGGATTAAGGATTCATGATCCATCTTCTTTTTAAGCCTCTTGGCTTAGGAAGGATAACCTATTGATTCTCTCTTCAAGGAATTGGTAAGATGAATTGTACTCAATACAATTATCTAGACATGTATTTTAGATAACAAAAATATAAATATTGATTAATATTTGATTGACGATAACAACCAATTATCAGAAATTGACCAGTGCCTAATCCTAGGCCATATAGTCAAAATAAAACATATGTACAACAAAGATAATTAATTGGAATACAAATAAAACCTCAGATAGAATGCCTTACAGAATATCTTCTCACCCTCACACCCCTGTATCAAATTCCTACATAAACCCTAACCCTTTGTAACTATTTGCAAGGTTTAAACCCTCCTTGAAAGCAACTTACAAATAATGACACGGCTACCTTATAACCAGTACATTTAAGATGCCTTACAAATTAAACATACAAGAGCTAACTGTAAATGCAAAAAGACATCATTGGTATCAAAATGGAGATTCCATTGTATTTTTATTAATAAAAGCCTAGTCTCAATACATTCAAATTGATTCAAAACTAAAGCTTAGACACAATTCAGAAGTCTGCTTCGCAGTCTTATTATTACCATCCTTTACAATATGTTACAACTTACTATTTATAGCTAGCACTAGTCATCTTGGGATCCATAAAGATCAAGGATGCAACAAGCTTTGGATGACTAGGCTAAAAGACAAAATTCAAGAATACAATAGGACAAAATGACAAGTGGATAGAAGAACCACTTTTGTTACAAGATATTCTAACTGATTCTTTGTCCTATGACCGCATGCTGATTGCATTTGCCTTGCACTTGTTGGGGATCTTCCATCTAGAACTCGTTGCCTCTGATGCTAGTGATGTGTAATCTCTATCTTCAACTACATCAACTATTTTATTGGGCTTCATCATCCACCTGCATATCTTCACCTTCACCCGGTTCAATTATTGTGTACTTGTCCTTCCAGGAAGAGTACACTTAATCACTTGGCCAAATGAAACCAAGGATCTCATCATTTCTGTTGTTGATCTCCTTCCAAGTGACATGTTCCTTTTCAATCTCATATGTCTAGAATGAAAAAAATGACCTGGCCTTGCCCACTATCTTATTGGTTTAAGAAAAAAGTAGTGTACTCTCCAAAGTTAATATACTATTAGTTCTAACTGCTAATGCTTCATTCATTTTTCAGTGCCACAACCCCTCATCTTTGATTTTTCCATTCTTCCTAAAGAGGTTTGGGAACATTTCATATTTATCTTGTGAATATTCCCTTTTCAAAGTCAGCACCTTCCTCATAATAATGTCTCTCCTGATATCCATATCCAAAAGTAATTTGACACATTTGTGGGTGCCAGTTAGGACTATGTCAACATCATTAATTTTCTTTCAAGAGGTGTGACAGAATTTTAATTCCTCTATTTTCCCTTTCCACTTTCTCACCAACTGATCCAGATTGTCTTTGTTTTCATGATATTCATTCATAATATTGAAAATCTTCTTACCTTGAGCATATATAGCAGTGGGTACTACTTCATGAGTATAATGCATAAGAGCACTGTGTATTTTATCTACATACCTCTGCTTTACCCATGCTTCTACTTCTCTGATGGCCATAGACAGCTCTACCCATTCTTTCTTCTGCCTTTCTAATTCTACTCTTGTAGCTTTCAACATTGTCTTTTCCTGTTCTAGCTCTTCTAATGTAGTGGAAGTAGATGGTGTAGGGGAAGGAGGGTAAGTGATGATGGGACTTGATGAGGAAGGCTGGTTAGGTCCCTTTGCAATCCTCTTCTGAGGCATTATTTGTACTATTTGCCTCCCCTCTAGAAATGCAATTGTCTCATCCTTGTGTAGGGACTTAACCCTTTCATCATTGTATGCCTTTACGAAAAATTCATATTTTTGGTTCAGGCTATCAAAAGCATCTTTCTCCTTTTCAACTACCTTAAGACTCAAATTGGCAGTTTGAAAAGCAAGATTAGTTTCCTCAATACCTGAGATATCAGAAACTCTTTTGATAATGAAGCTACATGTATCCTCAGTTTGATCATCTTCTTTCTCTCTTCTTTTATCCTTCCTCTTCAGGGACCATATTGCCAAATCTGCATGATCTTCACTAAACTGGGCACTAATTGATGCTCCAGTAGGCTCAATGGTTTGGTTTCCTTCCTAACAGCATCAAAAACTATGGCATCAGCCAAATCCCATTGGGGTAGGATAAGAACTCCTTTCTTCTTTACCAACTCCATTCCCTCTTTAGGAGTGATTTTGTCAAATTTGGTCATTAACTCTTGCTTGACCTCTTTTTCAATATCATCCTTGGTTTGATTTGGTTGGGCTTCTTGCAACCTCTGGAACTTATCTTTGAACTCATCGATATGAGTTCTCCATAAAAACTAAATAAAGGCCCTAGCCTTAATAAAATTGTCATTTGAAAGAAATTCTTCATTGACCTATTTGGTTACAGGGTCCAGCTCTTTTCTTGCAAATTTTTCCACTGTGAGATTGGCAGTTGTATGCCTAGGTGCCTCTAGAACTCCTTCTTGTAGCTCTTGTGCAATGACAAAGACTTTCCCTGTGTTTCCCATTTGAACCAATTGTTCAGCAATGGCTTGGTCATCCATATGTAAAGGGGACTGGGAAGGAGAGTATAACTCACTCTCTTGCTCTTTTCCTTCCACCTTTTGTTTCTTGGGAGAGGGCATCTTTTGGGAACTAGCACTTGCTGGCCTCTTTCCTTTCTAATAAAAATATTTATCAATCTTGGGCATGATAGTATTGTACCCTCTCCTTTTGTAGACCACATAATTCACAGGTGGGATTATCCTTGTGAAATTTTTCTTAAGATGGACTTAGCCTTTTCTAGCTCAGCTTCCATTATTTTTTGTTTCTTCTCACTAAGAGCCTGCATAATACCTTCAAATAATGTCATCAGGGACTCAATATTTCTAGCCCAGGGTAAAAATTCCTTCAAAGGATCATAAGATCTATCAAAATTGTAGAAAAACTCCAAAGAATTTATATACACGAGCCACTTTTCTTTCCTGACCTCATGGTCACTCAGGTCAAAAATATTTCTAACAATATCCTTGGGGAAATTGAATTGGTGCTCTAATGCTTAGCACTTGGTTCTCTTTCTAAACATGCCCATTATGAAGTCTTCATTGTCTGCACACCTGGATACAGATGTTGCTAGATGGTAGGGATCAAAATATTTATCAAACTGTGTCCACCCACATTTTATGATGATGAAATGATGGGCTCTTGTAAGGGTAGGGAAGATACTTCCCTTCAATTTCCCTATCAGGGCTTCTTCTTGTAATCCACCCAGTTGTCTCATAATCTCTGCAATTCCAATCTTTAAAGCCATTATGTAGGGCAGAATATTGGGGGTTCCCCTGAATCCATAAACCCTTATCACTGTAGAAATAGGGTATAAAATCAAATCTCCCCAATTGTGGGCAATTTTTAACTCTGGGGAAAACTCCATAGGTCTCAATAATTTCATCATATCTGTATGAATTCTAGCATTCTGTCAGCATAATAATGACTTAAGCCTAGCGGTAAAAACCCTGTCGAATTATACATAACTAGCTTCTTTTCTATCGCATGATAGATCATCACTCCACATTTGAACAAGAAAATCCTCATCATCTTGGAACTTAGTTAGGTCCATCTCCTCCTCAAAGAAGTTGGCACTATTGAACAGAAACATGTGCATCATAAGGGAATACCACCCCATTGGTTTGAGTATATTACTATCTTGGATACCTATTAGACCTTCATGCACTTGTTGAGCAATGTAAGAAGCATAGTCAAAAACTACTAACAGGTGGGGATGTAGAATCTGAACCACCATGAGCATCATATAAATAGGCATTGTTGTTTCTTCATCCTCTCCTAGAACCAGGCATAGGGCACTATACATTTTCTTGGCCTTACCATTGAAATAATCCAACTTGAATGGCTCTGGCATGTTAGGGCCCACAACAATCAAATCCCCTATCTTATTAAAGTACCCTTCCAGAGCCTCATTCCTGTAATATTCCCTCTGGGTCTGGTATACCTCCTTAAAATAATTGAAGTCAATATCATCCATTTGTACTGAGGTATTACTTAACTTTAAAATTCTTTTGATTTTATATGTTGTGATAGTCAATAGCACATTTCCATATGTATCCCTAACAACCCTGGATACTCTGTCATAAGTGTTGGCTATCAAGGTGAACAAATCTGTATCCATGAACACCCTGGGTACTATCAATTTTCCCATGTCTAAGTCCCATATGTTACAATCTGGGGTAGGAGCGTTCCTTTGGCTGTAGGCAGTTCTAAATAGACTTAGACCGTTTATACTGGTTTTAACATCTTTGGCCCACCTACCCGTGTCATATAAACCCTCTCCTACTCTGAAGTGGGGATGTGTTGGGACAATTCTCTTAACCTAGGTTGCATCACTCGTGGACCCTTTCAATTATTGCAAAAGATCCTCTCTAACATTTCTCTTTTAGTAATCTACCTCTCTAGAGAGTTTAATCCTAGGGGCCATTTATGAATCTAGGGCCTTTTACTAAGACGATATTCAAAATTAAACAAGAATCCTGAAAGCCTTTTAAATTTCAAATCTTAACTGGAAGCCTAAATTTTAGTGTATTAGAGAAAACTTACCCGTTTTGTAGTTTTGTCGCAAGGAGCTAAAAATTGCTGCAATTCTATTCTTCTCTTGAATGATTTTGGTAAATTATGGAGACTTCAAGCTGAAACAATGAATTATACTGCTTTAATCAAATCAATCTTTCACACTGAATCAAACTAAAATGGCCACATGCTCTATAATCAATTTGCCTACTTCAAATTCACGGCTTAACGGCTCACTGAAACTCATTTGAGTAACTTTGAATCTAGGTCATAGATTTCAAGTAGCATCTTCTTCATCTAACGGCCCTCTTCTATTACCGGAAACAACTATTCATTTGGGACACGTATTAGCACAACTTAATTTCTTACATGATATATGTCATGCTCCTTCTCCTTAAGTGATTAATTCTACCGTTAGATTCATCTTAACTTGTCTAGAAGTTATCTCACCTTGAGTTTACTAACTACAGCTGCAATGTCATCACCTGGGACATATGTCAACACAACTTAATGGCTTAATCACTAGATCTTGATTACTTTGCCTTTAAGCCATTAAGTGGATAGTCCAATCTTTTCATACTTGCAACCTCATTAACATGATAACTGCGATGTATAGGACCCACCTTTTATGCCACGCGTCATCACGGCTTAATCACTTATCCATTAGATCTTGAGTACTTTACCTTCAAGTGATTAAGCTGACTGTCTATTTTTTCTGTACATGTTTTTAATTTAATCCTATCTTTACGACCTCAGCAGGACCCACTAGGACATGTGGTGTCACAGCTTAATGGCTTACATGATAGATGTCGATTACTTTCTTTTTAAGCCATTAAGTGAGCTGTTAGATCTTTTCAAACTTCTCCAACTTTTATCCCGCAGTCAGCTTTATGTTTAATGGATTACATGTCATCCTTTGGACATGAGTCTACACTGCTTAATGGCTTAGACATTAGATCTCACGCATCTTCATGATAAGCCATTAAGTCATCCATTGGATCAGAAATAAGTTGTCTGTACTTTAATCCTCACCTACTCAGAATACCTGGGTCCACTAACTACCACATGTCATAAGCGCTTAATCACTTAATTGATAGATGTCGTGCACCACTTCGTTTAACACGCATTGGCACCACTTAATTTCTTACATGATAGATGTCATGCATCTTGGGACTAATCTATTAAGTCTACCATTGATTCTTTCAGGATCTTCCCATTGATTAATTGAGAACCTTTACGACTATCAGACCCACCAAGAACACATGGCGTCATAGCTTAATGGCTTAGATGATAGATTTCGATTGGTTTGGGATTAATCCATTAAGCAGGCCATCCGATTAAAACAAACTTTCTCGACAGATAATAACTTTAATTAAAACATCAGCAGACTTTGGACTTAGGAAATTATTGGACCACAGTGTTAGGATTAATAACTTAATGAACAAGAACAATTTAAATGGAACCCCTTTGAGACATGACTTAAGTGACAAAAGGTAACGTGAAATTAGAAGGCATTTCAACGCTTAGGTTTTTTATGACCAAATCTACACTAGGAGACATGAAACAACGGTTTTTTGAGCATTTCCACCTAGGTTGAGGGCTAGAATAAAATTTGCAGAGGCACAAGAACAATTTTAACCATGATTTTAAACCTTTGGATAACATGAATGACAGGAGACTTCAAAATTTTACAAGGTATATTCCAAATAGGAAAAATTACCAACAGTGGCTCTCTCTGAGGATGCTTAAATGCTAGGTTATAGCAAGAATACAAATCTTTGGGGAGGCAGACCACAAACCAGACTAACCTATTATTGGAAAAAAAACACATAACAGAAAGAAAACACACTTGTACATATGATACATACTACTGTGCATGGAATAGAAGAGATAATTGAAGAAATTTTATAGAAACTGTCCATGCACTAGCAAGTCCTATTCTTCATCATCCAAATTCTTGAGGAAATAAGAATCTTTTACAAAAAGCTGAGATATGAAAAAAGGCCCCATCCATAGCGACTCAAATTTTTTGTGCTTTCCTTTGTCTTCAGCCCTGGTATTCCATTGCAATACAAAATCATCAGGCTAAAACTTTCTTTCATCTACCCTTCTGTCAAAAAGATACTTCATTTTTTTTTGCAATTTGACATTTTCCCTCTGGCTTTCTCTCCTTATTTCATCCAATTCTACCAATTGAATCAGTCTCTCCTCCATAGTTAATGAGACTTCAATCTCCTCATCTTGAATAAACTTATAAATTGGGAGAAGATTATTGACAGGCATCCTTGATTGAATACCATAAACCAACTCAAAGGGAGATTTTCCAGTGGCCTTTTTGAAAGTAATCCTATCCGCCCAAAGGGTAAGTTTCAATTTTACATGCCAAGCTCTTTTATTTCCTTCTAAGGTCTTTTTCAAAAATTTTAATATACTCTTGTTGTTGGATTATGCCTGACCATTGGCTTGAGTATGGTATGGGGATGAATAAGACATAACAATTCCCATATTGGAGCAAAATCGGTAAATTCTTCAGACCTGAAGCACATGGCATTATCCATCACCAACTTGAGGGGAACACCAAATCTTGTAATTACATTATCTATCAGAAAGTCAATGACCACAGTGCTTGTTTCTCTTTTAGTTGTAAATGCCTCCACCCATTTTGTAAAATAATCAGTTACCAGCAGAATCCAGCTATGGCCTCCACTTGATTTCTCAACAAATTCTCCTATGAAGTCCATTCCCCACATAGCAAAGGGGGCCTCTGCTACTACAGGGTTCAACAGTAATGCTCTTGAATACTTCATCTTGCTTGAGAATCTTTGGCATGGCTCACATTTCCTGACCACATTGTAAGAATCTTGGAACAAACAAGGCCAATAGTATCCAGCTCTCAAAATTTTATGAGTTGTTGACCAAGCAGAATAGTGCCCTCCACACATTCCAACATGCATTTCCTTCAACATCTTCTTTGATTGACCTTTTTCAAGACATAATAGTAGGATCCCATCTGTGTTTTTCCAAAATAAGTCTCCATGCAACAAAACATGTTTCTGAGCTTGTAATCTTAAACTCCTCCTTTGGTTATCACTTGGGTTATTTGGACACTTAGCATTCTTCAAAAAATATACAATATTGGCATACCAGGGTTGCATTTCAATACTTGTTAAGCAATTCTCATTTGTATCAACACTATTGACCTGGTCCAAATCCAAATTTTCTTCTATCATCAACTTTGCCAATCCTAGTCCTCTCACAAACTTGGTGATATGGATGTCTAGATTGAACTCTTGAATTTTTCTATCCATTTACATCTTTTTCCTGTTACTTCATTCTGAACAAAAATGTCCTTGACAGTAGCATGAGGAACATAATCATTTACCTTTGCACATACCAAATATGGCCTGAAAGCCTTGACTTCCTTTACTAGAGGATAGGCTTGTTTCTCCATCAACTGATAGTTTAGCTCAGCTGACTATAATGACTTGCTGAAAAATGCAATGGGATGTTCAAATCCCTCACCATCCTTTTGCAATAGGACTACTACAATAGTATGGAAGGAAGCAAAATTGAACAAAGAGAAAGGCTTGGTGTAATCATGGGATACAAGGATTGGTGCTTCTTGCATAGCTTGTTTTATTTTTTCAAAGGCTAATTGTGCCTCTTGGTCCCATTCAAACTTTATATTTTTCTCCAGCAATTTGACAATTGGCTTAACCAGTTTTGCAAAGTTGGCAATAAATCTCCTAACAAAATTAATTTTCCCTAGAAATGATTGTATACCTTTTAAATTCTTGGGAGCAAGTACCTTTTGAATAGCTTCAACTCTTTCAAGATCTATCCTTACTCCCTCTTTTGATACTATGTGTCCCAAGAGTTTCCCCTCAATAGCAGCAAAGTGACACTTTTTTGCGTTTAAAGACACCCCATATTCCAGTGCTTTTATCATCACTTTCTCCAAGTGATTGCAATCATCCTCTGCCCTTTTTGAAAAAGTTGTCAAATCATCTTGGTATACTAGCATTAGAACATCTATAAGGTCTTTGAAAGATACATCCATGGCCCTTTGAAAGGTTGCACCAGCATTTTTCAACCCAAATGGCATACGAGCATACACATAAGTGCCCCAAGGAGTAGTAAATATTGTTTTGAATTGCTTAGATTCTTTAACTAGCACTTGATTGTACCCTGAGAACCCATCCATCATGGACAACAAGTAACACCCAGTGAATTTATGCAACATATCCTCCATGTTAGGTAGTCCATAGTTATCCTTTAATGAGGCCACATTCAGGTTTCTAAAATCAATGCACAGTCTTATGTCCCCATTCTTTTTTCTTACGGGGACTACGTTAGAGACCCATGATGAATGTCTTATTGGCTGAACTATATCTACAACTCTTAATTTCATCAATTCTACCTGCATTTTGGTAGCCAGCGGGGGACTAATGGGCCTTTGTTTTTGTCTGAATGGTTTTATAGCTTATTTCAAAGGGATACCATGCTGAAATAAGTCTTTTCTATAAGCTTTCAAATCCTCATATGACCATGCAAATACATGCTTGTATTTCTTCAACAATTTTATCAAATTTTGTCTCACATTGCTATCTAATTTTTTACCAATATAGACTGATTGGAGAGATGTTTCAGATCCCAAGTTAACTTCCTCTAAATCTCCCACCTTGACATTGGACTTCTAAGTCATATAATTTTCATTTATGTTGAACATGCCTTCCAATTCAACCAACCCTTTGGGAATATGATTAGTATCCAATTGGATGACTTCTTGATCAAAGATATACTCCTTATTGTCCACAACTAATACTAGAGATTCACAATCAATCTTCTGACCATCATATCGATCTACACACTAGATAAACCTAAGGATATCATCATCATCCTCAAATACTTGCCAATTATGAATATTGTCATGAACTGCAGGCCTACTTTTTATTTCCACCACAGACATGCCAGTAAGAGTAGCATCATTATTTTTCAGGGCAACATTTGCCAATAAATCTTCCATTATGTTGTTGGATCTCTCTATCCATAGGATATGGAAAGCATCAAAGAATTCTATCCTATCCCAGAGAGCATGCTTGTACAATTTTAATATGTCATCTTTAGCAGCATAATGCTCCCTAATCTAAGATATAATTAACTGGGAATCCTCGTGAACTTTCAAACACTTAATACCATGCTTGATAGCAATATCCATTCCCAAGATTAAGGCTTCATACTCAATAGTATTATTTGTACATTGAAAAGTCAGTGGGAAAGAGTACTTGAAGGTGATACCTGATGGGGAAATAAACAAGACTCCTACTCCAGATCCTTCCTTTGAGCATCCTCCATCAAAGTACATCTTCCATAGTCCATCTTGTTGCAATTGAAATTCATCCACAATGGGATCAGTGTTCTTTAACTATGGCTTGATTTCTTCAACAATGAAATTTTCCATATCAACATTCACACAGCAATTCAATTGGTCGAGTAGAACCACCTCCACCATGACAGATGACCAGGGTTCTCTGTACAACTTGACCTCATGTCCATTTATAGGGATAGTTGCATAGGACAAATATAACTACATTTTTCCACCTACTGTTGATGCCCACTGCCTTGACAGAAGCATACCATAATATGGTTTAGTGTCCACTACCACTATATCCATTCTGTAAGTTGCCTCAAGGAAAGCAACAATTTTCACCTCAATGTCTTTCAGTGTTCCTATCATAGGAACTTCCCTATTGTCCATAGCATAACAACTTCTAGTAGATGTAGTGACCTGGAGGCCTAAGTCCTTCATAACATGATAAGACATCACATTTGTTGCAGCTCCAGAATCAATCATGCATTTTTTTACCAAGAAACTATTAACCATTAAGGTGACATAGAATGGGTCAATAGATAATGGTTCTTGGGTGATTATATTTCCAATATAGATATTAGAAAATTCTTTTCTTTTTTCTTTTCCTTTCATTAGTGGACTATATTTTCTAGTATCATTTGGTGTCAAAGGTATTTCCTCTTGGTTGGGAACAGATACATCATCTATCCCTCTTAAAAGTGCCAGAGCAGCTTCTTTGTGCTCCCTTATTTTTAGCATTTCCATGAGTGGGACTGAGACTTTCATTTGGGTTAGAGCATGTTTCATGTCAAAAAGGGGCAATTCAGAGGACATATCACTCATCTTTTTCACTTTATTGGATTTCTCATTGGATATAAGTTCATCTTTTGCTTCTTCCCTTCCAACATGATCAGAAGAAGGTCCTGCTTGTTTCTCATACTTATCATTTTTATTTTCCTTGACATGAAAATCCTCAGTAACTTAAGGTAAATATTTTCTAATATAGACAGGGGTAGACTTGCCTTGAGTTGGTTGCACTATTCTATTTCTCAAGTTGTATGCATTTTGTACTTGATTAATTGCTGCAATAGTCAAAGATCTCTTTCCCTCATCAATGGGAGTTTTGAAATGAGAATGTGAGTTGTCACTTCCCACTATGTTTATAGTTGCTTGTGAAACACTATCAACCTAATCACTTTGATAGGGTGGATTTTATGATTGATATTTAAAATAAGAATTATCTTCTGTACACAAATTATCAGAAGATGATCCAATATCAGAGAACCATGGATATGGTTTCTTTACTGTGAACATATTAATAGAAGGGTGTTCTTGTTATCTTTTTTCTGTTTGATCAAACAAAGCCTGGGCTACTACACATTGATAGGAAGAGTGTGGAATATTGCAAGCATCACACTAGGGAGTGTTCTCAACATAGTTGGCACTGATCCTTTTTAGGGGATCTGGGGTTTCCTTGGCTTTTGGGTTATCTTGTCCATCAGGGACTAGTTTGCCATTATTCCAATTTGTCTTATGAGGATAATCTCTCAGGTTAGGTTGTTTTTCAAATCTTTGGTTAGTGTACTTATTATCATGGTACCCTCTATCATTTTTATCCATTTTAGTAGCAAGGTCTTTCACTGCACTCACCAGTTTATCCACTGTATCATCTTCTTTGACATTTTTGTTGGCTGATCCCTTTTCCTTCCAAAGTTTATTGTCTTCCCTCTTCCCTAGTTTTCCTGATGCTCTCCTATTACTCTTAATGTCAATTGCTATTTTATAATCATCCCTTAAGGTTTTAGGGTTTTTATCTCTGAGTAGATAGGACATTTTTCCATCAGTAGCATTGATATAAGTGGTAAGGCATACTTCCTCATCTAACCTTAAGACTTGAAAAATTTTATTCATGGCCTTTTGAAATCTACTGTTAAAATCATCCATACTCTCATTTGGGAACTTTTTAATGTTATTGAATTCATTTAACATGTATCCAAAATTCACATGTTATCTATACTATTCCCTAAAAGTCTTTACAAATTCATCCCAAGAATCAATGCTATCATTAGGTAAATTTTTGAACCAATCCCTAGTATCTTCTGTTAATGACTGAACAAAAAGTCTCATAATAACATCCTCATTTTCAATCTCAAAGTTAGTTATCTTATCACTAAAATATTTTAGATCCTCTTCACAAGTAACAACATTATTTCCAGTAAACTTGGGGATTTTATCTCTTACCTCATTGGGGATCGCATTAGGGTGACCAGGAATGCCTTAAAAAAAAAGAGCTCTATAACTATTCATGTGGACAAGCCTTCTTTGGAAATTTCCAAGTATATTATTACTACCATGTCCAGTAGCTCCTCCTTGATTTTGAACATGTGGGGGAACACTTTGCTTAGGGTTGGTGGCTTGAATTCTTGGGTCGGGACCACCAGGCTAGGCACTTGTATTTGGGCCAGAGTTTTTAACATTTGAATTCAAAATAGAAAATTGGACTTTAGGATTAGCCCCTTGATTATTTGGGATTGGGCCAGTAGACTACTTTTGTTGTTGTGTCCCATGATCAACTGGCACAAAGTTGCTTGCAGAAGTGTTAGTAGTAGAGTGTAGAAAATCTATCTTCATTCTCATGTCAGCTGCAGTAGCCTCTAATTGTAATTTATCCATTTTTTTGGCAAGGTCCTCCTTAGCTTTTCTAGCTTGTTCAATTTCAATATCAACTTGAGACATTCCTACATGGATGGTCAACTTTTTCTTAGGCTCCTCTATAGTCACACCAACATATTTTTGCTTACCTTTTTTTGGAACCTCCTTTGTATTTGTCTTAAGATTTGCATTCTGCTCAATCTCATATGGGAACAGTTGTCTGATGACAGGCCCTTCCTTTTCAAACTCATCCTATTCAAGATTTTATTTGGGGCTTTTTCCCTTAGATCATCAAGGTTACCAAACAATTTTGGATTCAAACCTTTAACCTCTTGACTCGGGATTTTATCCTTGAGGTCATTTCTTCTAGTCTCAGCCAAGAGCTCTTCTCTTTCCACTAGTAAGTCATATATTTTTTGTTCATGTTTCTTCTCTGCTTCAGCTATTTCCTTTTCTTGTTCTTTCTTTCTCCTTCTTAAATCCATAATCTCATCTTGCAACTTATCAGAATCATATGAAGTTGTTTCAGCAGCAGAGGTCTCTTCTGGTGGAGCAAGATTTTCTTCTACAGGAAAGAAACCTATATCAGTATTTTCTCCATCCCTGAAGGGATCAAAATTGGCATTAGCTCTATAAGTGTCAATTGGTCCCATAGGTCCTGCATCTTTAGATGAAGATGATTTTCTCTCTGGAATGGGAGTTTCCATCCTCCCTTTAGAGGTATGTTGGGAATCATGTTTTTTTGTCCTTCTTTTGGACCATTGTTTCCTTTGAGGTGTATGGAGCTCCTCCCCAACATCCTTTTCAGGATTTTCTTTAAAATATGATCTAGTATTCCTTTGTTGACTCATCTTTTAGAATAGACAAATATTTTCAAATTGTTTAATGTGCAACACTGGAGTACACAGAGGTTAGAGTCACCACCTCTTTTCAGAGGACAAATATATATAAAGATTGAGTACCTTGTCCTAACTCAGGTTTTATCTTATAGAAAAAATTTAAAATGAAAATTGAAAGCAAAGTTTCTTGCTAATTCCTCACCTGGTAATCTTAAGAAAATGATTCTTCACTGTTCATATCATTGCAAATCAACTCTGTAATTTTCTTTGAGAAACATACACTGTATTGAGCTAGAGATTCTACAATCACCAGTCACTCTATCTAAGAAAAGATTCGTATCATTTTTAGGATCAAAACCTTCAAACAGTGTGCGATGAAAAATAAATAGAATAGACTTGCATTTATGACTATGAGGAAGAATAGACTAATTCTCAATATTGCAAGGACAAACTCTTTCATGAACATGACTCTTAGAACATTACAATGTCCCCAGTAGATTCACCAATTTGTTAGCTCTTTTTCTTGTAGAATCAGTAGATAGCAGTAAATGCTAGACTCTTTAGTTCCCAATTCAGATTCTCACAGGGAAAAGGCTAATTAACAAGGATGAAAATCCTTGTACACTTTGGGCTCCACATACTCAGGCGGGTGCACCTTCAACAGAATACTACCTTTCAGCAAGTCTGACAGTGGATTAAGGATTCATGATCCTTATGCTTTTTAAGCCACTTGGATTAGGAAGACTGGCCTATTGATTCTCTCTTCAAGGAATCAGTAAGATGAATTGTACTCAATACAATTATCTAGACATGTATTTTAGATAACAAAAATATAAAGATTGATTAATATTTGATTGATGATAACAACCACTTATCAGAAATTGACCAGTACCTAATCCTGGGCCATAGAGTCAGAATAAAACATACATACACCAGAGATAATTAATTGGAATACAAATAAAACCTCAGATAGAATGCCTTACAGACTATCTTCTCACCCTCACACCCCTATATCAAATTCTTGCATAAACCCTAACCCTCTATAATTATTTGAAAGGTTTAAACCCTCCTTGAAAGAAACTTACAAATAATTTCACAACTACCTTATAACAACTACATTTAAGATGCCTTACAAATTAAACATACAAGAGCTAACTATAAATGCAAAAAGACATAATTGGTATCAAAATGGAGATTGCGTTGTATTTTTATTAATAAAATCCTGGTCTCAATACATTCAAATTGATTCAAAAATAATCTTAGACACAATTTAGAAGTCTGCTTCGCAGTCTTATTTTTACCATCCTTTACAATATGTTACAATTTACTATTTATAGCTAGCACTAGTCATCTTTGGATCCTTAAAGATCAAGGATGAAACAAGCTTCGGATGACTAGGCTAAAAGACAAAATTCAAGAATACAATAGGACAAAATGACAAGTGGATAGAAGAACCACTTTTGTTACAAGATATTCTAACTGATTCTTTATCCTATGACCGCATGGTGATTGCATTTTCCTTGTACTTGTTGGGAATCTTCCATTTGGAACTTGTTGCCTCTGATGCTAGTAATTTGTAATCTCCATCTTCAACTTCATCAAATATTTTATTGGGCTTCATCATCCACCTGCATATCTTCACCTTCACCCAGATCAATTATTGTGTACTTGTCCTTCCAGAAAGTGTACACTTCATCACTTGGCCAAATGAAACCAAGGATCTCATCTTTTCTAATTTTTATCTCCTTCCAAGTGACATGTGCCTTTTCAATCTCATCTGTCTAGAATGCAAAAAATGACCTAGCCTTGCCCACTATCTCAATGGTTTGAGCAAAAAGCAGTGTACTCTCCAAAGTTAATATACTATTAGTTCTAACTGCTAATGCTTCATTCATTTGTCAATGCCACAACCCCTCATCTTTGATGTTTCCATTCTTCCTAAAGAGGTTTGGGAACATTTCATATTTATCCTGTGAATATTCCCTTTTCAAAGTCAGCACCTTCCTCATAACAATGTCTCTCCTGATATCCATATCCAAAAGTAATTTGACACATTTGTGGGTGCCAGTCAGGACTATGTCAACATCATTACTTTTCTTGCAAGAGGTGTGAAATAATTTTAATTCCTCTATTTTCCCTTTCCACTTGCTCACCAACTGATCCAAATTGTCTTTGTTTTCATGATATTCATTCATAATATTGACAATCTTCTTACCCTGAGCATATATAGGAGTGGATACTGCTTCATGAGTACAATGCATAAGAGAACTATGTATTTTATCTGCATACCTCTACTTTACCCATGCTTCTGCTTCTCTGAAGGTCATAGAGTGCTCTACCCATTCTTTCTTTTGCCTTTCTAATTCTTCTCTAACAGCTTTCAGCATTGCCTTTTCCTGTTCTAGCTCTTCTAATGTAGTGTAAGTAGATGGTGCAGGGGAAGGAGGGTAAGTGATGATGGGACTTGATGAGGAAGGCTGGTGAGGTTTATGTGCAATCCTCTTCTGAGGCATTAATTTTACTATTTTCCTCCCCTCTAGAAATGCAATTCTCTCATCCTTCTACAGGGACTTAACTCTTTCATCATTGTATGCCTTTAGGACAAATTCATATTTTTGGTTCAGGCTATCAAAAGCATCTTTCTCCTTTTCAGCTACCTTCAAACTCAGATTGGCAGTTTGAAAAGCAAGGTTAGCTACCTCAATACTTGAGGTATTAGAAACTCTTTTGATAATGAGGCTACCTGTATCCTTAGTTTGATCATCTTTTTTTTCTCTTCTTTTATCCTTCCTCTTCATGGACCATATTTCCAAAGCTGCAAGATCTTCACTAAATTGGGCACCAATAGATGCTCTAGTAGTGCTCAATGGTTTGGTTTCCTTCCTAAAAGCATCAAAAACTATGGCATCAGCCAAATCCCACTAGGGTAGGATAAGGACTCATTTCTTCTTTACCAACTCCCTGCCCTCTTTAGGAGTGATTTTGTCAAATTTGGTCATTAACTCTTTCTTGACCTCTTTTTCAATATCATCACTGGTTTGATTTGGTTGGGCTTCTTGCAACCTCTGGCACTTATCTTTGAACTCATCAATATGAGTTCTCCATAGAAACTGAATAAAGGCCCTAGCCTTAACAAAATTGTCATCTGAAAGAAATTCTTCACTGGCTTGTTTGGTTAAAGGGTCCATCTCTTTTCCTACGAATTCTTCCACTGTGAGATTGGCAGTTGTATGCCTAGGTGCCTCTGGCACTCCTTCTTGTAGCTCTTTTGCAGTGACAAAGACTTGCTATATGTTTCCCATTTGAACCGATTTCTTAGTAATGGCTTGGTCATCCATATGTAAAGGGGACTAGGAAGGAGAGTATAACTCACTCTCTTGTTCTTTTCCTTCCACCTTTTGTTTCTTGGGAGAGGGCATCTTTTGGGAAGTAGCACTTGCTGGCCTCTTTCCTTTTTGATCAAAAGATTTATCAATCTTGGGCATGGTAGTATTGTACCCTCTCCTTTTGTAGACCACATAATTCCCAGGTGGGATTATCCTTCCTTGTGAAAGTTTTCTTAAGATGGCCTTAGCCTTTTCTGGCTCAAATTCCATTATTTTTTGTTTCTTCTCACTGAGAGCCTGCATAATACCTTCAAATAATGTCATCAGGGACTCAATATTTCTAGCCTAGGGTAAAAATTCCTTCAAAGGATCATAAGATCTATCAAAATTGTGGACAAAGTCCAAAGACTTTTTATACATGACCCACTTTTCTTTCCTGACCTCCTGGTCACTCGGATAAAAAATATTTCTAACAATATCCTCAGGGAAATTGAATTGGTGCTCTGATTCCAAGCACTTTTTTCTCTTTCTAAACATTTGCATTATGAAGTATTCATTGTCTACACACCTAGATACAGACATTGCTAGATTGTAGGGCTCAAAATATTTATCAAACTGTGTCCACCCACGTTTTATGATGATGAAATGATGGGCTCTTGTAAGGGTAGGGAAGATACTTCCCTTCATTTTCCCTATCAGGGCTTCTTCCACTAATCCACCCAATTGTCTCATAATCTCTACGATTCCAATCTTTAAAGGCACTCTATAGGGCAGAACATTGGGGGTTCCCCTGAATCCATAAACCCTTATCACTGTAGAAATAGGGTATAAAATCAAATCTCCCCAATTGTGGGCAATTGTCAACTACAGGGAAAAGTCCATAGGTCTCAATAATTTCATCATATCTGTATGGATCCTAGCATTCTGTCTGTATAACAATGACTTAAGCCTAGCATAAAAAACCTTGTCAAAGTATACATAACTGGCTTCTTTTCTATCCCATGATAGATCAGCACTCCACATTTGAATAGGCAAATCCTCATCATCTTAGAACTTAGTTAGGTCCATCTCCTCCTTGAAGAAGTTAGCACTGTTGAACAGAAACATGTGCATCATAAGGGAATACCACCCCATTGGTTTGAGTATATTACTATCTTGGATACCTATTAGACCTTTATGCATTTGTTGAGCAATGTAAGAATCATAGTCAAAAACTACTGATAGGTGGGGATGTAGAATCTGAACCACCATGAGCATCATATGAATAGGCATTGTTGTTTCTTCATCCTCTCCTAGAACAAGGCACAAGGCACTATACATTTTCTTGGCCTTACTATTGAAATAATCCAAATTGAATGGCTCTGGCATGTTAGGGCCCACAACAATCAAATCGCTATCTTATTAAAGTACCCTTTCAGAGCCTCATTTCTGTAATATTCCCTCTGGGTCTGGTATACCTCCTTAAAATATTTAAAGTCAATATCATCCATTTGTACTGAGGTATCACTTAACTTGAAAATTCTTCTGATTTCATCAACTGTGACTGTCAATAGCATGTTTCCCTATGTATCCCTAACAACCCCAGATACTCTGTCATAAGTGTTGGCTATCAGGGTGAAAAAATTTGTATCCATGAACACCCCAGGTACTATCAATTTTCCCATGTCTAAGTCCCATATGTTACAATCTTGGGTAGGAGTGTTCCTTTGGCTGTAGGTAGTTCTAAACAGACTTAGACCATTTATACTAGTTTTAACATCTTTGGCCCACCTACCCATGTCATATAAACCCTCTCCTACTCGGAATCAGGGATGTGTTGGGACAATTATCTTAACCTGGGTCTCATCACCTATGGACCCTTTCAATTTTTGTAGAAGATCCTCTCTAACATTTCTCTTTTGGTAATCTACCTCTCCAGAGAGTTCAATCCTAGGGGCCATTTATGAATCGAGGGCCTTTTACTGAGAGGATATTCAAAATTAAACAAGAATCCTGAAAGCCTTTTAAATTTCAAATCTTTACTGGAAGCCTGAATTTTACTATATGAGAGAAAACTTACCCGTTTTGCAATTCTGTCGCAAGGAGCTGAAAATTGATGTAATTTCGTTCTTCTCTTGAATGATTTTGGTAAATTATGGCAACTTCAAGCTAAAACAATGAATTATACTGCTTCAATAAAATCAATCTTTCACATTGAATCAAATTGAAATGGCCACACATTCTAAAATCAATTCACTTGCTTCAAATTCACGGCTTAACAGCTCACTAAAACTCAATTTAGTAACTTTGAATCTAGGCCGTAGATTTCAAGCAGCATCTTCTTCATCCGATGGCCCTCTTCTATTCCTAAAAACAACTGTTCATTTGGGACACATGTCAGCATGACTTAATCACTTACATGATATATGTCATGCTCTTTCTCCTTAAGTGATTAAGTCTACTGTTAGATTCATCTTAACCTGTCTGGAAGTTATCTCACCTTGAGTTTACTGACTGCGGCAGCAACATCATCACCTGAAACACACGTCAACATGGCTTAATGGCTTAATCACTAAATCTCAATTAATTTTCCTTTAAGCCATTAAGCAGACCATCTAATCTTTTCATACTTTCAACCTCATTAACATGATATCTCCATTGTACAGGACCCACCTTTTATGCCACGCATCATCATGGCTTAATCACTTATCCATTAGATCTCGAGCACTTTACCTTCAAGCGATTAAGTTGACCGTCAATTTTTTCTGTACATGATGTTCCTTTAATCCTATCTTTATGACCTCAGTCATACCCACTAGGACACATGGTGTCATAGCTTAATGGCTTACATGATAGATGTCGATTACTTTCTTTTTAAGACATTAAGTGAGTTGTTAGATATTTTCAAACTTCTCCAACTTTTATCACACGGTCAGCTTTACCTTTAATGGATTACATGTCATCCTCTAGATATGTGTCTGCACCACTTAATGGCTTAGACATCAGATCTCATGCATCTTTGCGATAAACCATTAAGTCATCTGTTGGATCAGAAACAAGTTGTCTTTAATTTAATCCTTGCCTGCTCAGAATACCCGGGTCCACTAACTGCCACATGTCATCACTGCTTAATTGCTTAACTAATAGATGTCGATCAGTTTCTCTTTAAGTGATTACGCCAACTGTTAGATCTATTTGAATTTTAATCTCTTTCATGTTGTCTGCGACAGGACCCACACCGCTTCCTTTGACACGCGTCGGCACTGCTTAATCACTTACATGATAGATGTCGTGCATCTTGGGACTAAGTGATTAAGTCTACCATTGATTCTTTCAGGATCTTCCCACTGATTAACTGAGAACCTTTATGGCTATCAGACCCACCAAGGACATGTGGCATCACAAATTAATGGCTTAGATGATAGATGTCGATTGGTTTTGGATTAAGCCATTAAGCGGTTCATCCAATTAAAACAAACTTGCTTGAAAGATAATAACTTTAATTAAAACATCAGTGGACTTTGGACTTAGGAAAATATTGGGCCACAGCGTTAGGATTAATAACTTAATGAACAAGAAAAATTTAAAGGGAACCCCTTCAAGACATGACTTAAGTGACAAAAGGTAACGTGAAATTAGAAGGCATTTCAAAGCTTAGGGTTTTTATGACCAAATCTACACTAGGAGACATGAAACAAGGGTTTTTTGAGCATTTCCACCTAGGTTGAGGGCTAGAATAAAATTTGCAGAGGCACAAGAACAATTTTAACCATGATTTTAAACCTTTGGATAGCATGAATGATAGGAGACTTCAAAATTACCAACACCAACATGTCCCACCACCATATGTACATTCAATGAATACAAACATGGGGTGCATGCCCCCTTACAATCAGGCACCATCCTATAATAGTGAGAACCCATTTGTTGACCCTAATGCAATACCATCCACAATGATGCCCACTGAAGTCCTTTCTCAATAATTTCAAACCCTTCCTTCAGCAGCAAATCAAAAATCTACAAACTGGCTCTCCCAAAAGGTCTTACACATCAAAAGATCTTAGACCTTATCCATTTGATAGGACACTATACATGTCACCCTTTCTAGAGAACTTTGAGACACCTAAATTTGATAGGTATAAGGAAAAGGTGATCTTCGTGACCACATTCGAGAATTCTTCATAGCCTATATAGAAGTGGCCCACAATGACACCTACCTTGTGAGACTATTTCCACGTAATATTAGTGGTTCAAACATGCAATGGTTCTATAGACTTCCTCCTGGGATAAGATCATGGAATGAACTTGCAAAAAATTTCATATTACATTATTCACATAACATTATCATCAAGATAACATTGATGGATCTCTGCACTACCAAGAAGAAAAGTGGTGAAAGATTTTCCTCATTTTTACAATGTTGGAGGAATTTTGTCTCCAAGGCATCTTTCCACATACCTAAAAAGGAAAAGATCCACATGTTCATTGAAAATTATCAATTTGATATGATGTGTGAGCTAAACTCCTAGCGTATTGAGCCCTCTAAAGAGATAACCAAGTAAGGGCTGAAGGCAAAAAGATCCCTCACCCTAAAGAAAGAAATCAAGAAAGAGACAAAAACCACTATGTCTTATGACAAATCTAAATATTGTCTAAAAAATAAGAATGCCACAAATGATGGTGTTGTTGATGAAAAAGCAGCACAACTAGTTATGTATGTACACACATCAACAAATACCCAACACATCCAAACACTGACCAATGTCCAAAGTGGAAACACAAATTCTCTTAAGGAGAACCCCCAATTAATGCAATGAGTAACAATCAAAGTTATACAAGAAGGCCCACTCCACAAAGGAATTATACTCCTCTTGCATAACCTCTTGAGAAAATCTTAGAGAAAATTTTGCAGTCTCATTTGATAAATCTACTCAAAATCATATCATAGAAACTATGTTCCTTTAAAATAGCATGGTGGGGAAAAACAACTTATGTTCTTATCACAGAACCAAATGATACAAAATGACTAAATATTTTTAGCTAAAGAACATTGTCTAGGATTTCATCGAACACAGTGAAATCAAAGTTGTCAACAATTCTAGTACAAAAAATCAAGATCATAAGATCTTTACGAAGTCATTGATGGATCATGGCAAAGGAAAGGTCTCAACATCAGAACAAGATAACAAGGCTAACTTCATATATGTCAAACCAAATCCCAATTTGATGATTAATACCATCACAATTTGAGGCCCACACAATGATTATGTTGTCACCATACATCATTCCAAAATCATAGTACAAGGTGCTTACAAGGTATTCACTCCACCATCAAGTCAATATAACTTGTTAGATCATCTACAGAAGACCCCGACTGAAATCTCAATCTTTGAACTACTCTGCATTTCACCAAACCATAGAGTGGTCCTACATAAATACCCACAACAGTTATTTGTTCCAAAAGACATAGACGTCAATGAATACTAGACCAGGGTTGGATATTTGTCCACTCCACACCATGTCACTCTCACTAAGAGGGATTTATTAGCACATAAACCATCCCATAATTATCCTCTGTATTTAGAAGTTTTTGTTCACCTCCACAAAATAATTTGACTTTTGATGGATGGAAGAGCTAGTCTGAATATTTGTACATTAAAGTTGGTAAAAGTACTAGGTTTCTCTGACAGCTGTGTGGATGAAACTAAAAAGATCATAATCAGAGCTTATGATGATGAGGAATATCTTTCAAAAGGCATGATCACCCTCCCAATTAGACTAGGTCCAAAAACACAAGATACTAGATTTCAAGTGTTGGACTTAGGGATACAACAATGATACAAATAAAAGTTTATTAACATATATTCCATGGCATTCATTTTATAAGAATCCATTTAGCACATTTCATATATATTCGCATAAAACAAAGTGCATCCACTTAGGGCATCATTCTCATAGTTTCCCATTAATAAATGTGTCTATTTAGGGAATTATGTGCATCACTTCACACATTATGTGTGTTGAAACCCTATTATTATGAGTCAATTGCATACATCATCTGTGTCAACCTACCACTATCAGTGCATCATTTGAGTCTCAAAAGTGTAATATTTGACCCTTCATGTATGTCAATTCAAATCCAAGTATGAATCATTTATAATTTCAACCCTAAAACTATATGCTAATAATTGTGTCGATTCACACCATTGAGTGTTTCATTTGGGACATATATGTGCAACGTTCTAGTCCAAGTCATCTTAATCCTAGTCTAGAAAAAATAACAAAAAAATGAGACAAAAACAATGGAAAGTTTTCTAAACTCATCGGGGGTGGGGTGTCAGCTGCTCATGGATAGATC
The DNA here is from genome assembly GCA_018584345.1 of Thuja plicata. NCBI lineage: Eukaryota > Viridiplantae > Streptophyta > Pinopsida > Cupressales > Cupressaceae > Thuja > Thuja plicata. Next base: position 713,972 of record MU224655.1, on the reverse strand, counting down.
TAGACCTTCTCTCCAATGTGTACTCCATTCTCGTAATCCACCACCGCTCCAAAAATCGCTCATAGACTACTCCTTCCACACCAAATTCTTGAAAGCCAAAAGTGCACATTGACTTTTGAAAATGATCTCCAACTCCTATTTATACCCTCTGCCCCACCTCGATGGACTTGCAAACCTTGCATTTCTATTGATTGTGATTCTTTTCACCTTCCCAATTCCATAACTTTTATGTATTCAACCTTTATTTTTTGAACTGAGTTGCACTATGATCCTAATCAAGATGGCAACCAAATGAGCCCTCCAATATATTTTTTGCTCGTTTCCTTGAGGGGGAACCATAATATCTAGTTGTAGACGTCTAAAATCATCCTTATATTAATTTAATTAATATTCTCGTAACATTATAGTTAATTTCAATTAATTATATTTGTTATATTCTTCTATCTATTTAATTAAATTTATTTAATTAAATACAATTCATGCTCCTAAGTATTTGAATTTAATTTAAATACTATCCCTTTTA